>CAKLBY020000045.1:0-425143 GCA_921007115.2 Peronospora matthiolae | reverse complement strand
TCTTGGCACGTCCTGCCAGATTTGACTGGGCAAATGCAACTTGCATATCCCCATCGTCGATGCGACGCGCCCTTTATGGCGTCATCCAATTCTCGACGAACCATCTCAAAGAGGGAGTCCTCTTCGACTCCCTTACTTGGAGATGTCAATCTTCAGGTTTCGGGTCGACGCGAGTGCATCGACCCACCGAGCAGCAGCCTGCTGCTGTCTCAACAGTTCAAACTGTTGAGCACCCTGTTCTCTCAACAACTCTGCTTGTTGAGAGCCTTGTTGGTGAAGCAAGGACTACTTTCTTGTTCTGCGTCAAGTTCATTTTGAATGAACTTGGCGAAAGTAGCATGTTGTGCATCTCTATTGAGAGCCTCTAGCATGACGCTAACAGCATGGATGCCCATGGTTGAACCCATTCGTTCAACCGCATCCCATTCGACATCGCTCAAATTGGAGTAGCCGTCACGCGTAGCGTGAAGGCTTTGGTCATCTTCACCATCCAACATATTCATGTTAGATGTGAACGTGGTCCTTGGACGGACTACGAAGTGCTACCAGGTGTAACGGGGCACCCTGAAGCTTGTACTGGTGACAGTACAAGCTACTTATTCTGATGACAGAATAAGGCGGTGCCTCGTAACTTCACGTACACTCGTACGTGCAGAGGAAGACGGTAAGGAGAAGCGAGTACTTGGTTGAAGTAAAACGTAGAACTGTATTCAGCAAAGTTAATGTCTGTTAATAAATCACTATTTATCTTCATCTAACTATGTCTGAATACAAATGTGTAAATCAACTATCTGCTGACCACTCATTGCGTGCGTCTGTCGTGGCGCGTCTTCGTTGGTTGATATAATGGCCTATATCAACCAATTAGGAACTACTCGTAAGTGCTACAGCATATTTGTCCTGATGACAATATTCTGAGAATATAACTCTTATAGTTATATTCTATTAACAATTTCTTGTAAATTGATATGTAACGATTCACCCCGTTACACTATACTTTCTGAAGAACGGAGTAGACATATCTAAGTTTGTCTTACCGTCGGTGACGATGAAGCGGACGAAGCGGTATTCGAAATGTGCGCCGACTGAGCAGTCTTTTTGTCCAGCGCGATGATTTCGTTATAACGGGGTGAATCGTTACATAACAATTTACAAGAAATTGTTAATAGAATATAACTATAAGAGTTATATTCTCAGAATATTCTCATAAGGACAAATATGCTGTAGCACTTACGAGTAGTTCCTAATTGGTTGATATAGGCCATTATATCAACCAACGAAGACGCGCCACGACAGACGCACGCAATGAGTGGTGAGCAGATAGTTGATTTACACATTTGTATTCAGACATAGTTAGATGAGGATAAATAGTGATTTATTAACAGACATTAACTATGCTAAATACAGTTCTACTTTTTACTTTAACCAAGTACTCGCTTCTCCTTACCGTCTTCCTCTGCACGTACGAGTGTACGTGAAGTTACGAGGCACCGCCTTATTCTGTCATCAGAATAAGTAGCTTGTACTGTCACCAGTACAAGCTTCAGGGTGCCCCGTTACACCTGGTAGCACTTCGTAGTCCGTCCAAGGACCACGTTCACATCTAACATGAATATGTTGGATGTTGAAGATGACCACAGCTTTCACGCTACGAGTGACGGCTATCCCATTTGAGCGATGTCGAATGGGATGCGGTTGAACGGATGGGTTAAACCATGGACATCCATGCTGTTAGCGTCATGCTAGAGGCTCTCATTAGATATGCCCAACATGCTACTATCGCCAAGCTCATTCAAAATGAACTTGACGCTGAACGTAAGAAAGTAGCCTTGCTTCACCAACAAGGCTCTCAACAAGCAGAGTTGTTGAGAGAACAGGGTGCTCAACAGTTTGAACTGTTGAGACAGCAGCAGGCTGCTGCTGGTGGGTCGGTGCACTCGCGTCGACCCGAAACCTTGAAGATTGACATCTCCAAGTATAGGGGAGTCGAAGAGGACTCCCTCTTGAGATGGTTCGTCGAATTGGATGACGCCACAAGGGCGCGTCGCATCGACGATGGGGATATGCAAGTTGCATTTGCCCAGTCAAATCTGGCAGGACGTGCCAAGACTTGGGCACTGGGGCTCAAGTTGCACGACCCATATGCGTTTGGGTCGTTGGAAGTCTTCAAGTCGCGGCCCGGACAAACGTTTGAACCGCCTAGAGCTGAGTTCAGAGCTCGAACCGAGCTCTTGAAGCTCAAGCAGGGTAAGCGTGATGTGCACGCTTACGCGCAACATATACGAAATCTCACGAGTTGTATAAGTTCCAACCCGGTTGATGAACACACGTTGGCTTCGGTGTTCATGCAGGGTCTTGCGGATGGTCCCGTCAAGACTCACCCGTTCCGACTCGAGCTAGATTCACTAGAACAAGCCATTTCCATTGCGGAGCAGGAAGACTTCAGTCTGAGACAGGCTCGCGCCAGCTCGACATCATATCGTCAACCGAGACGATATGACAGCGGAGGTCCAGAGCCGATGGAAACTCTGTTATGTAGAGAGCGAGAAGGCTCGCTCTACAGACTACAAGAAGTTGCAGAAATGCAATAGATGTCAAAAGACAGGACACTACGCTTACGAGTGTAGTGCCCCTCGTCCAGTGTCTCGCAACACTGGGCGTAGTGACCGTCCACCCATGAGAAAGGGGCAGGGACGCGGGTCCGCTGTTGGTGCAAAGACGCAACAAAGGGATGGACCGTCAAAAAACGGACAGGATCAGTAGGTGCGGAGCACCCTACTGGTCCAGCAACGTCAAGAGAATTTGTAGGCCTCTTGATGAAGGTTGCTCCCAACACACAAACGTTGTGCGTTGCTGCTCTAGGTAATGAGATCTCACTCATTACCTTGAAACTCGAAGTGACAAATAAGTTGTCCCTTCGAGCTCTAGTCGATTGTGGGGCGTCCAACAATTTTGTGCGACGCCAATCGCTAGAAGATGGTCACTTTAAGTTCAGTGAATGTGACACACCTCCTACGAGGATGACGGTACGTCTTGCGACAGGCGCATCCGTAACCGTCATGAAGCGTATAGTGAAGATCCACTATACGCTAGAAGATACCCAATATGACGATGACTTTATCGTATTGGATTTGGATGACAAATTTGATGTCATCCTTGGAATACCGTGGCTCAGAAGGTACGAACCACGAGTAAACTGGCAACATCGAACAGTAACGATGCCTGCCGCTTGTTCATCGGATGGCCATCTGATGAACGTTTTGGAGCGTCCACAAGCGTGTGGATGTACTACGAGTGAGTGCGATGGCCTCACTTGTGGTACGGTCGTTAGTACGACTGCACAAAACCTTAGTGTAACAAACGGTTACACTTCGGAGCAAGATTCCGGCGGCTGTGAGGAAACGCAGGCTGCGTCGAAGGTCCACCACTCGAATAAGTCGAGTGGACCGGGACAAAGATGTATCCCTAGCGGGGAACATCTAGAGGAGAAACAATCGATCGCTCAGGTTAAGCGAAACGATAATCCTAGATCGACTGGAGAGTCTTTCGTAGAGGATCTCGCTGTGGTTGCGCAACCCCAGCTAAAGGAAGATAAGGGAATAAGTCCCGATATTACAAATACGGCGGAAATAAGTTCCCCGAAACCCGCGGGAATAAGTCCCCGGGAAGCCGAAGGAATAAGTCCTTCGAGGCCTGAGGGAATAAGTCCCCAGGAAATGACAGAGACAATGAATGTCCTAGTCAATAACGGATCAAGTGTAGGCGCTTATACACTTGATCTGATTGCGCCTCCGAAGTTGACTTCGGAGATCACTCAGTTGCCAACGCTCGAACATAAAAGGTTCTTGCGTGATCTGCGTAGTGGCAAAGTCAAGCAGATCTGCATACTCGTCGCTGACGACGAGTATGTAACCGACATAAGGTCAGCAACAGTGTTCACTGAGAACGAGAGAGTTCTCAGTAGTTCATCCATGGACGAGAGTGTCCTAGATGAAAAGACACGAATTGAGCGATATGACTCCCAATCGTGGGAATCGCTCAAGAAAAATCCTCTCTATGAAGATTTGGTTGAATTCAAGGATGTATTCCCTGAAACTGTTCCGTGCGAATTACCGAAGGATAAAGGTATTCGACACGAGGTCGAGCTTAAACCAGGCTCGAAGTACTGTGTCATGAAGCAGTGGCCACTGCCTCGTGAACAAGTACTTGCGATCGACAAGTTCTTTGCCGATCGTTTAGCTGCGGGCCATGTGAGGGAATCAACTTCCCCACATAGCTCTCCGACCTTCTGTGTGCGAAAAGCAACAGGAGGGTGGCGGATAGTGCATGCATTTATTAAGTTGAATGCTGCAACGGTACCGGCTCAGACGCCGATACCAAGGAAGGACGTAATCATTGATAGTATGTCAAAGAGTACCATCTTTTCGTCCATGGATTTGATGGATGGCTTCTATCAAATCCTTATGCGAAAACGGGATACACCCTATACCGCAGTTAGCACGCCTAGCGGCATGCTATGGGAATGGCTAGTAATGCCACAAGGGCTTAGTAATGCCCCTACCACGTTCAACAGATGTGTATCACATCTGTTGAGACCAGTACGAGAATTCGCGCCGAGTTATTTCGATGACGTATTCATCCATAGTCGAGCTATGGATGGAAAGTCGGACGTTGAGGTTTACAGATACCACGTCCGACAGGTTCTTACAATCATGCGAAAGCATCAATTGTATGCCAACCTCAAGAAGTGTATATTTGCAGCAAGCGAAATACCACTTCTTGGGTGCATCGTTGGTAAGAACGGTGTACGTCCTGATCCCGAAAAGATCAAGGCGATCACCGACTGGCCTGTGCCGGTTGATGTCAAAGGTCTTCGAAAATTCCTTGGGCTAGCGGCGTATTTGCATAAGTATTCACGCAATTACGCCGAGATGACTGTGCACCTCTCTCGTTTGTTGAAAATGAACGAGAGGTGGTTATGGAACGCTGAATGTCAGCGCTCCTTTGATGGTATCAAGCAGAGCTTGATACAATCCCCAGTCCTAGCAATAGCCGATCAAGACAGGCCATTTCATGTGGTCTGTGATGCCAGCGATTTTGCAATCGGCTGTGCATTAATGCAGTACGATCTTGAAGGCGTTGAACGCGTCGTCTGCTATCAGTCGCGTCAGCTGCAACCAGCTGAGCGGAACTATCCAGTGCATGACAAGGAACTCCTTGCCATGAAGTATGCACTCGCGAAGTTCAGAGTCTATCTATTAGGGGATAGACCCTTCATTGTTTACACTGACCATGCGTCATTACGCACGGCAGTGAACAGCCCGCACCTTTCACAACGAATGGCGCGATGGTTGCCATTCTTTGCAGAATACAACTTTACGGTCGAGTACAAACCAGGACGACTTAATGTCGTCGCTGATGCACTCTCACGTCGTCCCGACTTTGAAACAGTCGCGAAACCCAACAGTGAGACAGTCACTGTTGCGGTTATGACGTCCTCAGTACCATCTACAACGTTGTATGATGATGTGAGGCGGGCATACGCCCAAGATGGTGAGATTGTGAAGTTGTTGACACATCTCTCACTGCCATCTCGAGAATCGTTGAAACGATTGTCGTCTGCGTATCGATCTGCATCAGATCGATACACTACTCGTAACGGTTTACTGTATTACACAGCCGTTTCTGGTGACACACCACGTGTTGTCATTCCAGATGATACTGATCTGCGTATGCGGATCATGTTCGAGTATCACGATGCTCCTATAGGAGGACATCGTGGTCGTGAGAAAGCATATCTCACGGTGAGTCGAGACTTTTACTGGCCCCGCCAGTATCAGTTTGTGCGAAAGTATGTTCGCGCATGCGAAGTCTGTCAACGAGTGAAGTCAAGTCCTTCACTGCGTGCACCTTTACAGCCTCTACCGGTTCCGGCTGAGTGCTGGGAATCCATCTCAATGGATTTTGTCTTCGGGTTACCCAAAGACGCACGCGGGAATACGGGTATTCTCGTATTTGTTGACAGATTCAGCAAAATGATACACCTAGTGGCTGTACCAGAGTCAATCACAGCCAGTGGCTGTGCTTGTGTCTTTATTGACGCCATCTTCCGACTTCATGGGTTGCCCCGTGAACTCGCATCAGACAGAGATCCACGATTCACTGCTGATTTCTGGCGTTCCGTGTTCAAATCACTCGGAACGCGCTTGAAGATGTCTACATCTGATCATCCAGAGTCAGATGGTCAGACGGAACGTGCCAATCGTGTCCTTGAAGAGATACTTCGAGGATACGTACACTCCTTTAAGAGTTGGAGTGAGTTTTTGCCAATGGTAGAGTTTGCCATTAACAACTCGGTGCATGCGTCCACGACCCATACACCGTTTTACGTGAATGGCTTGCGCCATCCGCGTGTACCCACCTTACTAGAGTGTAACTCTGGTTTAAGGGGGGGAGGGACTCGCGCGAGCAAAAAACGATTTGGTTCACGCTCATCACGCTCTGACGAAGAGGTCATTGCGTTTGATGCCGATATCGATAACATCGATGTTGAAGAAGATGATGCCAGTGAGAGTGCGGAAGCCCTCACTGAAGAAAAGGTTGATGTTGCTGCAGTGCGCTCACAGCGCACTGAAGCTAACGAGTCATCAGATGAGTTCATACTGGCTCGTGAAACGGTAGCCCGTTTTGTGCAAGACTCCATCGCCGAAGCGGTGGATAAGTAAAAGCAAAACGCTGACAAGAATGGAAGGACAAACACTCTTTTATTTAATAAAGGTGACTTAGTCCTACTGTCTACGGTTAATCTACCAAAGCATGTAGTGACTAACTTGGGTAGCAGTAAACTACTACCCAAGTACACCGGCCCATTCCGTGCATTGCACCGCCTAGGCAATGCATACACGATCGAGTTGCCACGTAAGATGCGAACGCATCCCACGTTTTACGTTGGTCGGCTTAAGCCGTACCATCAGTACGCTGCTTCTTCCGATGAAGAACGCCCTTGCGCTCAAGCATCTCGCAGAGAGCCTTGTGCTCCCGATGATGGGCATCGACAAGGGTCTGAAGAGCATTTATCTCATCCCGAGACCGATCAACAATCCCACGAGCTACCCTTAGCTCGTCACGAAGAGATGTCAGAGCTCTCTCGTTCTCAAGCTGAGCAAAGGCAAACTCAGCTCGATGCTTCAAGACAGTGTCCGCCATTTGGAGACGCCTGTCCCGCTCATGTTCGAGATCGTTGCGTAACCCTTGCGTTACGCGATCAAAGAAGCTCTCGGGAACACAAGGATCCCCACGATCGTGTGGAGAGCGTCTTTCCTCCTCCTCCACCTCCATTAGAGGACTCTCGCGGTGGCCAGCGCTATCTGGTTGAGCAGCTGTTGAACCACCGCGACGTGAACGGACGTCGGACGAGTTATCTCGTCCGGTGGCGCGGCTATCCCCCGTCCTGGGATACTTGGGAGCCCCGCTCCCAACTGATGATCGACGTACTGGGTCTGGTCGAGCAGTACGACGCGGCACATCCTGTGCCGCAGAAGGACCGCTGGAGAAAGTCTTCCCGGCACGGTCGTAAAGGGATTTCAGGTTGTCAATCCCTTCGTACATCTCAGTAGAGATACGTACGCGCCACCACGGGCTGGTAAGGAGGTAAGCCTCCTTAGGTGCTCGTGCAGAGTTGTTCACACAACACGGGCACGAGTCTCCCCAAGAGAGGCAGGGTAATCCTTTCTCCCTTGACAGACGATGCAGCTTGTAGCGTGCACCTGTCGGGGTTCGCTTTTCAAACTTATCACGAGCTTTGATAAGTTTGTCGTTCCAAACGTCACGACCTACATCCTCAAGGTTATGGATGTAGGCGTTCCACGCCTGAAGCAGGGAGGGACCATCACGCTTGTGATTCCCACTGTACCATCGATGCCTAAAGAAAGCATCGATGAAGAATTCATTCTCAGCGCGATAGTTCTTCGCGCTGGGGTCAAGGTGATGGATCCTTGACGAATCGAACAATCGTGTTCGATAACGATCACTCGTCGTCGCCGACAAGTGATCCATGACAGATTTAGGAGGCATCCATGCCTTCTTCTCAGGAGCGAGACGCAAGACATTGCGGTCACGCTCTTCCTGCGATGTGCCGACAGAAGTACTGGCACCTCGTTGCGAAGTGGTGTCCATAGGAGAACCGACACCACTGTTAGCGCCCGAGTCTCGCGACCTCGAGCGCCTTCGCTTCGGCGATGGTTCATCTAATTCATCAGATGAACCAAAGATGCTACGACGCAAAGCATCGTCCATGCCACGCTTGGCAGGCGGCTTGGATTCGATAGCCGTCGATACGGATCCGTCTTCCGTATCAGGAGAGTATGATACACCGAGCCCATACTCTGTGAAGACATGAGTGTCTTCACGACCAGCGCCTGCATCACCAAGTGACACAGACTGGGTCGCTTCAGCAACCGATGAGAGATCAGATGCTGTGGTTTCTGCTTCGGCGTCCGCACAGAGACGTGCGGACGCGCTCTCGGCGGCCTTGCTCGCGCATCGCATGGGCTTGTTAACCATGCGATGAAATGTTGGGAAGTGGACTCGGACCCACAAGTGCAAACCCTGTCCCAAATGATTTGGGACGAGTATCCATTTAGTCAATCAGTCACTAAAGTGACTGATGGTTAAGGGGGGGGTGACGTAACGGGGTGAATCGTTACATAACAATTTATAAGAAATTGTTAATAGAATATAACTATAAGAGTTATATTCTCAGAATATTGTCATAAGGACAAATATTCTGTAGCACTTACAAGTAGTTCCTAATTGGTTGATATAGGCCATTATATCAACCAACGAAGACGCGCCACGACAGACGCACGCAATGAGTGGTGAGCAGATAGTTGATATGCACATTTGTATTCAGACATAGTTAGATGAGGATAAATAGTGATTTATTAACAGACATTAACTATGCTAAATACAGTTCTACTTTTTACTTAAACCAAGTACTCGCTTCTCCTTACCGTCTTCCTCTGCACGTACGAGTGTACGTGAAGTTACGAGGCACCGCCTTATTCTGTCATCAGAATAAGTAGCTTGTACTGTTACCAGTACAAGCTTAAGGGTGCCCCGTTACATTCGTTGACTGTATATTGCTGTACTGTTTGTTTCATCAGCCGCTTACGCATTTGCGGAGCGCAATGCACAATGAAAAAGTCGTTACGTACTGTCGGGGAAATACCGAGTAGCGCAAATATTACGTGGTACGTGCGCTGAACATGTTGTATAATATCGTACATGACTGCTCTGCCCTAACGAATGACCGTACTTGCCCTGCATACTGTGTACTCAATTGTTTCGTAGGGTAACATGTCGGGCATTCACATCACTACCAATGCCACCACTGAACATGTACAAACGCGGCAACAGTTTTCCTGTATACAGTCGTTTTGGCTACGGAAAATTTCGTATTCAACAATGCTACGCCTGATGAGCTCCTGTTTTCGGCTTCGCGCCCACATACATACGTCCGTCAATTCCCCAATCTACGACTTCTCGTGACAACGATACCTTGCGACCTCTCGATTGTAACGGGGTGAATCGTTACATAACAATTTATAAGAAATTGTTAATAGAATATAACTATAAGAGTTATATTCTCAGAATATTGTCATAAGGACAATATTCTGTAGCACTTCCAAGTAGTTCCTAATTGGTTGATATAGGCCATTATATCAACCAACGAAGACGCGCCACGACAGACGCACGCAATGAGTGGTGAGCAGATAACTGATTTACACATTTGTATTTAGACATATTTAGATGAAGATAAATAGTGATTTATTGCAGACATTAACTATTATAAATACAGTTCTACTTTTACTCTAACCGAGTACTCGCTTCTTCTTACCGTCTTCCTCTGCACGTACGAGTGTACGTGAAGTTACGAGGCACCGCCTTATTCTGTTATCAGAATAAGTAGCTTGTACTGTCACCAGTACAAGCTTCAGGGTGCCCCGTTACACCTGGTAGCACTTCGTAGTCCGTCCAAGGACCGCGTTCACATCCAACATGAATATGTTGGATGATGAAGATGACCAAAGCTTTCACGCTACGCGTGACGGCTACTCCCATTTGAGCGATGTCGAATGGGATGCGGTTGAACGAATGGGTTCGACCATGGGCATCCATGCTGTTAGCGTCATGCTAGAGGCTCTCAATAGAGATGCCCAACATGCTACTATCGCCAAGTTCATTCAAAATGAACTTGACGCAGAACGCGAGAAAGTAGCCTTGCTTCACCAACAAGGTTCTCAACAAGCAGAGTTGTTGAGAGAACAAGGTGCTCAACAGTTTGAACTGTTGAGACAGCAGCAGGCTGCTGCTGGCGGGTCGATGCACTCGCGTCGGCCCGAGACTTTGAAGATTGACATCTCAAAGTATAGGGGGTCGAAGAAGACTCCCTCTTGAGATGGTTCGTCGAATGGATGACGCCATAAGGGCGCGTCGCATCGACGACGGGGATATGCAAGTTGCATTTGCCCAGTCAAATCTGGCAGGACGTGCCAAGACTTGGGCACTGGGGCTCAAGCTGCACGACCCATACGCGTTTGGGTCGTTGGAAGTCTTCAAGTCGCGGCTCAGACAAACGTTTGAACCGCCTAGAGCTGAGTTCAGAGCTCGAACCGAACTCTTGAAGCTCAAGCAGGGTAAGCGTGATGTGCACGCTTACGCTCAACATATACGACATCTCACGAGTTGTATAAGTTCCAATCCGGTGGATGAACACACGTTGGTTTCGGTGTTCATGCAGGGTCTTGCGGATGGTCCCGTCAAGACTCACCTGTTCCGGCTTGAACTAGATTCACTAGAACAAGCCATTTCAATTGCGGAGCAGGAAGACTTCAGTCTGAGACAGGCTCGCGCCAGCTCGACATCATATCGTCAACCGAGACGATATGACAACGGAGGTCCAGAGCCGATGGAACTCTGTTATGTAGAGAGCGAGAAGGCTCGCTCTACAGGCTACAAGGTTGCAGAGATGCAACAGATGTCAAAAGACAGGACACTACGCTTACGAGTGTAGTGCCCCTCGTCCAGTGTCTCGCGACACTGGGCGTAGTGACCGTCCACCCATGAGAAAGGGGCAGGGACGCGGGTCCGCTGTTGGTGCAAAGACGCAACAAAGGGATGGACCGTCAAAAAACGGACAAGATCAGTAGGTGCGGAGCACCCTACTGGTCCAGCAACGTCAAGAGAATTTGTAGGCCTCTTGATGAAGGTTGCTCCCAACACACAAACGTTGTGCGTTGCTGCTCTAGGTAATGAGACCTCACTCATTACCTTGAAACTCGAAGTGACAAATAAGTTGTCCCTTCGAGCTCTAGTCGATTGTGGGGCGTCCAACAATTTTGTGCGACGCCAATCGCTAGAAGATGGTCACTTTAAGTTCAGTGAATGTGACACACCTCCTACGAGGATGACGGTACGTCTTGCGACAGGCGCATCCGTAACCGTCATGAAGCGTATAGTGAAGATCCACTATACGCTAGAAGATACCCAATATGACGATGACTATATCGTATTGGATTTGGATGAAAAATTTGATGTCATCCTTGGAATACCGTGGCTTAGAAGGTACAAACCACGGGTAAACTGGCAACATCGGACAGTAACGATGCCTGCCGCTTGTTCATCAGATGGCCATCTGATGAACGTTTTGGAGAGTCCACAAGCGTGTGGATGTACTACGAGTGAGTGCGATGGCCTCACTTGTGGTACGGTCGTTAGTACGACTGCACAAAACCTTAGTGTACCAAACGGTTACACTTCGGAGCAAAGTTCCGGCGGCTGTGAGGAAACACAGGCTGCGCCGAAGGTCCACCACTCGAATAAGTCGGGTGGACTGGGACAAAGATGTATCCCTAGAGGGGAACATCTAGAAGAGAAACAATCGATCGCTCAGGTTAAGCGAAACGATAATCCTAGATCGACTGGAGAGTCTTTCGTAGAGGATCTCGCCGTGGTTGCGCAACCCCAGCTAGAGGAAGTTAAGGGAATAAGTCCCGATATTACAAATACGGCGGAAATAAGTTCCCCGAAACCCGCGGGAATAAGTCCCCGGGAAGACGAAGGAATAAGTCCTTCGAAGCCTGAGGGAATAAGTCCCCAGGAAATGACAGAGACATTGAATGTCATAGTCAATAACGGATCAAGTGTAGGCGCTTATACACTTGATCTGATTGCGCCTCCGAAGTTAACTTCGGAGATCACTCAGTTGCCAACGCTCGAACATAAAAGGTTCTTGCGTGATCTGCGTAGTGGCAAAGTCAAGCAGATCTGCGTACTCGTCGCTGACGACGAGTGTGTAACCGACATAAGGTCAGCAACAGTGTTCACTGAAAACGAGAGAGTTCTCAGTAGTTCATCTATGGACGAGAGTGTCCTAGATGAAAAGACACGAATTGAGCGATATGACTCCCAATCATGGGAATCGCTCAAGAAAATCCTCTCTATGAAGATTTGGTTGAATACAAGGATGTATTCCCTGAAACCGTTCCGTGCGAATTACCGAAGGATAAAGGTATTCGACACGAGGTCGAGCTTAAACCAGGCTCGAAGTACTGTGTCATGAAGCAGTGGCCACTGCCTCGTGAACAAGTACTTGCGATCGACAAGTTCTTTGCCGATCGTTTAGCTGCGGGCCATGTGAGGGAATCAACTTCCCCACATAGCTCTCCGACCTTCTGTGTGCGAAAAGCAACAGGAGGGTGGCGGATAGTGCACGCGTTTAACAAATTGAACGCTGCAACGGTACCGGCTCAGACGCCGATACCGAGGAAGGACGTAATCATTGATGGTATGTCAAAGAGTACCATCTTTTCGTCCATGGATTTGATGGATGGCTTCTATCAAATCCTAATGCGGGAACGGGATATACCCTATACCGCAGTTAGCACGCCTAGCGGCATGCTCTGGGAATGGCTAGTAATGCCACAAGGGCTCAGTAATGCCCCTGCCACGTTCAACAGGTGTGTATCACATCTGTTGAGGCCAGTACGAGAATTCGCGCCGTGTTATTTCGATGACGTATTCATCCATAGTCGAGCTATGGATGTAAAGTCGGACGTTGAGGTTCACAAGTACCACGTCCGACAAGTTCTTACAATCATGCGAAAGCATCAATTGTATGCAAACCTCAAGAAGTGTATATTTGCAGCAAGCGAAATACCACTTCTTGGGTGCATCGTTGGTAAGAACGGTGTACGTCCTGATCCCGAAAAGATCAAGGCGATCACCGACTGGCCCGTGCCGGTCGATGTCAAAGGTCTTCGAAAATTCCTTGGGCTAGCGGCGTATTTGCATAAGTATTCACGCAATTACGCCGAGATGACTGTACACCTCTCTCGTTTGTTGAAAAGAACGAGAGGTGGTTATGGAACGCTGAATGTCAACGCTCCTTTGAGGGTATCAAGCAGAGCTTGATACAATCCCCAGTCCTAGCAATAGCCGATCAGGACAGGCCATTTCATGTGGTCTGTGATGCCAGCGATTTCGCAATCGGCTGTGCATTAATGCAGTACGACCTTGAAGGCGTTGAACGCGTCGTCTGCTATCAGTCGCGTCAGCTGCAACCAGCTGAGCGGAACTATCCAGTGCATGACAAGGAACTCCTTGCCATGAAGTATGCACTCGCGAAGTTCAGGGTCTATCTATTAGGAGATAGACCCTTCGTTGTTTACACTGACCATGCGTCCTTACGCACGGCAGTGAACAGCCCGCACCTTTCACAACGAATGGCGCGGTGGTTGTCATTCTTTGCAGAATACAACTTTACGGTCGAGTACAAACCAGGACGACTTAATGTCGTCGCTGATGCACTCTCACGTCGTCCCGACTTTGAAACAGTCGCGAAACCCAACAGTGAGACAGTCACTGTTGCGGTTATGACGTCCTCAGTTCCATCTACAACGTTGTATGATGATGTGAGGCGGGCATACGCCCAAGATGGTGAGATAGTGAAGTTGTTGTCACATCTCTCCCAACCATCTCGAGAATCGTTGAAACGATTGTCGTCTGCGTATCGATCTGCATCAGATCGATACACTACTCGTAACGGTTTACTGTACTATACAGCCGTTTCTGGTGACACACCACGTGTTGTCATTCCAGATGATACTGATCTGCGTTTGCGGATCATGTTCGAAATATCACGATGTTCCTATAGGAGGACATCGTGGCCGAGAGAAAAACATATCTCACGGTAAGTCGAGACTTTTACTGGCCCCGCCAGTATCAGTTTGTGCGAAAGTATGTTCGCGCATGCGAAGTCTGCCAACGAGTGAAGTCAAGTCCTTCACTGCGTGCACCTTTACAGCCTCTACCGGTTCCGGCTGAGTGCTGGGAATCCATCTCAATGGATTTCGTCTTCGGGTTACCCAAAGACGCACGCGGGAATGCGGGTATTCTCGTATTTGTTGACAGATTCAGCAAAATGGTACACCTTGTGGCTGTACCAGAGACAATCACGGCAAGTGGCTGTGCTTGTGTCTTTATTGACACCATCTTCCGACTTCATGGGTTGCCCCGTGAACTCGTATCAGAACAGAGATCCACGATTCACTGCTGATTTCTGGCGTTCCGTGTTCAAATCACTCGGAACGCGCTTGAAGATGTCAACATCTGATCATCCAGAGTCAGATGGTCAGACGGAACGTGCCAATCGTGTCCTTGAAGAGATACTTCGAGGATACGTACACTCCTTTAAGAGTTGGAGTGAGTTTTTGCCGATGGTAGAGTTTGCCATCAACAACTCGGTGCATGCGTCCACGACACATACACCGTTTTACGTGAATGGCTTGCGCCATCCGCGTGTACCCACCTTACTAGAGTGTAACTCTGGTTTAAGGGGGGAGGGACTCGCGCGAGCAAAAACCGATTTGGTTCACGCTCATCACGCTCTGACGAAGAAGTCATTGCGTTTGATGCCGATATCGATAACATCGATATCGAAGAAGATGATGCCAGTGAGAGTGCGGAAGCCCTCACTGAAGACAATGATCCCAGTGAGAGTGCGGAAGCCCTCACTGAAGAAAGGTTGTTGTCGCTGCAGTGCGCTCACAGCACACTGAAGCTAACGAGTCATCAGATGAGTTCATACTGGCTCGTGAAACGGTAGTCCGTTTTGTGCAAGACTCCATCGCCGAAGCGGTGGATAAGCAAAAGCAAAACGCTGACAAGAATGGAAGGGCAAACACTCTTTTATTTAATAAAGGTGACTTAGTCCTACTGTCTACGGTTAATCTACCAAAACATGTAGTGACTAACTTGGGTAGCAGTAAACTACTACCCAAGTACATTGGCCCATTTCGTGTATTGCACCGCCTAGGCAATGCATACACGATCGAGTTACCACGTAAGATGCGAACGCATCCCACGTTTTACGTTGGTCGGCTTAAGCCGTACCATCAGTACGCTGCTTCTTCCGATGAAGAACGCCCTTGCGCTCAAGCATCTCGCAGAGAGCCTTGTGCTCCCGATGGTGGGCATCAACAAGGGTCTGAAGAGCAGTTATCTCAGCCCGAGACCGATCAACAATCCCACGAGCTACCCTTAGCTCGTCACGAAGAGATGTCAGAGATCTCTCGTTCTCAAGCTGAGCAAAGGCAAACTCAGCTCGATGCTTCGAGGCAGTGTCCACCATCTGGAGACGCCTATTCCGCTCATGTTCGAGATCGTCGCGTAACCCTTGCGTTACGCGATCAAAGAAGCTCTCGGGAACACTCGGATCCCCATGATCGTGTGGAGAGCGTCTTTCCTCCTCCTCCACCTCCATTAGAGGACTCTCGCGGTGGCCAGCGCTATCTAGTAGAGCAGCTGTTGAACCACCGCGACGTGAACGGACGTCGGACGAGTTACCTCGTCCGGTGGCGCGGCTATCCCCCGTCCTGGGATTCTTGGGAGCCCCGCTCCCAATTGATGGTTGACGTACTGGGTCTGGTCGAGCAGTACGACGCGACACATCCTGTGCCGCAGAAGGACCGCCGGAGAAAGTCTTCCCGGCACGGTCGTAAAGGGATTTCAGGTTGTCAATCCCTTCGTACATCTCAGCAGAGACACGTACGCGCCACCACGGGCTGGTAAGGAGGTAAGCCTCCTTAGGTGCTCGTGCAGAGTTGTTCACACAACATGGGCACGAGTCTCCCCAAGAGAGGCAGGGTAATCCTTTCTCCCTTGACAGACGATGCAGCTTGTAGCGTGCACCTGTCGGGGTTCGCTTTTCAAACTTATCACGAGCTTTGATAAGTTTGTCGTTCCAAGCGTCACGACCTACATCCTCGAGATTATGGATGTAGGCGTTCCACGCCTGAAGTAGTGAGGGACCATCACGTTTGTGATTCCCACTGTACCATCGATGTCTGAAGAAAGCATCGATGAAGAACTCATGTTCAGCGCGATAGTCTTTCGCGCTGGGGTCAAGGTGATGGATCCTTGACGAATCGAACAATCGTGTTCGATAACGATCACTCGTCGTCGCCGACAAGTGATCCATGACAGATTTAGGAGGCATCCATGCCTTCTTTTCTGGAGCGAGACGCAACACATTGCGGTCCCGCTCTTCCTGCGACGTGCCGACAGAAGTACTGGCACCTCGCTGTGAAGTGGTGTCCATTGGAGAAACGACACCACTATTAGCGCCCGAGTCTCGCGACCTCGAGCGCCTTCGCTTCGGCGATGGTTCATCTGACTCATCAGATGAAACCAAAGATGCTGCGACGCAAAGCATCGTCCATGCCATGCTTGGCAGGCGGCTTGGATTCAATTGCCGTCGATACGGATCCGTCATCCGTATCAGGAGAGTACGAGACACCGAGCTCGTACTCTGTGAAGACACGAGTGTCTTCATGACCAGCGCCTGCATCACCAGGTGATACAGGCTGAGTCGATTCAGCAACCGATGGGATATCAGTTGCTGTAGTTTCTGCTTCGGCGTCCGCACAGAGACGTGCAGACGCGCTCTCGGCGGCCTTGCTCGCGCATCGCATGGGCTTGTTTACCATGCGATGAAATGTTGGACAGTGGACGCGGACCAACAAGTGCAAACCCCGTCCCAACTGATTTGGGACGAGTATCCATTTAGTCAATCAGTCACTAAAGTGACTGATGGTTAAGGGGGGGGTGACGTAACGGGGTGAATCGTTACATAACAATTTATAAGAAATTGTTAATAGAATATAACTATAAGAGTTATATTCTCAGAATATTGTCATAAGGACAAATATTCTGTTGCACTTACGAGTAGTTCCTAATTGGTTGATATAGGCCATTATATCAACCAACGAAGACGCGCCACGACAGACGCACGCAATGAGTGGTGAGCAGATAACTGATATGCACATTTGTATTTAGACATAGTTAGATGAAGATAAATAGTGATTTATTGCAGACATTATATATTATAAATACAGTTCTACTTTTTACTTTAACCAAGTACTCGCTTCTTCTTACCGTCTTCCTCTGCACGTACGAGTGTACGTGAAGTTCCGAGGCACCGCCTTATTCTGTCATCAGAATAAGTAGCTTGTACTGTTACCAGTACAAGCTTAAGGGTGCCCCGTTACATTCGTTGACTGTATATTGCTGTACTGTTTGTTTCATCAGCCGCTTACGCATTTGCGGAGCGCAATGCACAATGAAAAAGTCGTTACGTACTGTCGGGGAAATACCGAGTAGCGCAAATATTACGTGGTATGTAACGGGGCACCCTGAAGCTTGTACTGGTAACAGTACAAGCTACTTATTCTGATAACAGAATAAGGCGGTGCCTCGTAACTTCACGTACACTCGTACGTGCAGAGGAAGACGGTAAGAAGAAGCGAGTACTTGGTTAGAGTAAAAAGTAGAACTGTATTTATAATAGTTAATGTCTGCAATAAATCACTATTTATCTTCATCTAACTATGTCTAAATACAAATGTGTAAATCAGTTATCTGCTCACCACTCATTGCGTGCGTCTGTCGTGGCGTCTTCGTTGGTTGATATAATGGCCTATATCAACCAATTAGGAACTACTTGGAAGTGCTACAGAATATTGTCCTTATGACAATATTCTGAGAATATAACTCTTATAGTTATATTCTATTAACAATTTCTTATAAATTGTTATGTAACGATTCACCCCGTACATCACCCCCTTAACCATCAGTCACTTTAGTGACTGATTGACTAAATGGATACTCGTCCCAAATCAGTTGGGACGGGGTTTGCACTTGTTGGTCCGCGTCCACTTTCCAACATTTCATCGCATGGTAAACAAGCCCATGCGATGCGCGAGCAAGGCCGCCGAGAGCGCGTCTGCACGTCTCTGTGCGGACGCCGAAGCAGAAACTACAGCAACTGATATCCCATCGGTTGCTGAATCGACTCAGCCTGTATCACCTGGTGATGCAGGCGCTGGTCATGAAGACACTCGTGTCTTCACAGAGTACGAGCTCGGTGTCTCGCACTCTCCTGATACGGATGACGGATCCGTATCGACGGCAATTGAATCCAAGCCGCCTGCCAAGCGTGGCATGGACGATGCTTTGCGTCGCAGCATCTTTGGTTCATCTGATGAGTCAGATGAACCATCGCCGAAGCGAAGGCGCTCGAGGTCGCGAGACTCGGGCGCCAATAGTGGTGTCGTTTCTCCAATGGACACCACTTCACAGCGAGGTGCCAGTACTTCTGTCGGCACTCGCAGGAAGAGCGGGACCGCAATGTGTTGCGTCTCGCTCCAGAAAAGAAGGCATGGATGCCTCCTAAATTCGTCATGGATCACTTGTCGGCGACGACGAGTGATCGTTATCGAACACGATTGTTCGATTCGTCAAGGATTCATCACTTGACCCCAGCGCGAAAGACTATCGCGCTGAACATGAGTTCTTCATCGATGCTTTCTTCAGACATCGATGGTACAGTGGGAATCACAAACGTGATGGTCCCTCACTACTTCAGGCGTGGAACGCCTACATCCATAATCTCGAGGATGTAGGTCGTGACGCTTGGAACGACAAACTTATCAAAGCTCGTGATAAGTTTGAAAAGCGAACCCCGACAGGTGCACGCTACAAGCTGCATCGTCTGTCAAGGGAGAAAGGATTACCCTGCCTCTCTTGGGGAGACTCGTGCCCATGTTGTGTGAACAACTCTGCACGAGCACCTAAGGAGGCTTACCTCCTTACCAGCCCGTGGTGGCGCGTACGTGTCTCTACTGAGATGTACGAAGGGATTGACAACCTGAAATCCCTTTACGACCGTGCCGGGAAGACTTTCTCCGGCGGTCCTTCTGCGGCACAGGATGTGTCGCGTCGTACTGCTCGACCAGACCCAGTACGTCAACCATCAATTGGGAGCGGGGCTCCCAAGAATCCCAGGACGGGGGATAGCCTGCGCCACCGGACGAGGTAACTCCGTCCGACGTCCGTTCACGTCGCGGTGGTTCAACAGCTGCTCTACTAGATAGCGCTGGCCACCGCGAGAGTCCTCTAATGGAGGTGGAGGAGGAGGAAAGACGCTCTCCACACGATCATGTGGATCGGTGTGTTCCCGAGAGTTTTCTTTGATCGCGTAACGCAAGGGTTACGCGACGATCTCGAGCATGAGCGGAATAGGCGTCTCCAGATGGTGGACACTGCCTCGAAGCATCGAGCTGAGTTTGCCTTTGCTCAGCTTGAGAACGAGAGATCTCTGACATCTCTTCGTGACGAGCTAAGGGTAGCTCGTGGGATTGTTGATCGGTCTCGGGCTGAGATAACTGCTCTTCAGACCCTTGTTGATGCCCACCATCGGGAGCACAAGGCTCTCTGCGAGATGCTTGAGCGCAAGGGCGTTCTTCATCGGAAGAAGCAGCGTACTGATGGTACGGCTTAAGCCGACCAACGTAAAACGTGGGATGCGTTCGCATCTTACGTGGTAACTCGATCGTGTATGCATTGCCTAGGCGGTGCAATACACGAAATGGGCCAATGTACTTGGGTAGTAGTTTACTGCTACCCAAGTTAGTCACTACATGTTTTGGTAGATTAACCGTAGACAGTAGGACTAAGTCACCTTTATTAAATAAAAGAGTGTTTGCCCTTCCATTCTTGTCAGCGTTTTGCTTTTGCTTATCCACCGCTTCGGCGATGGAGTCTTGCACAAAACGGACTACCGTTTCACGAGCCAGTATGAACTCATCTGATGACTCGTTAGCTTCAGTGTGCTGTGAGCGCACTGCAGCGACAACAACCTTTTCTTCAGTGAGGGCTTCCGCACTCTCACTGGGATCATTGTCTTCAGTGAGGGCTTCCGCACTCTCACTGGCATCATCTTCTTCGATATCGATGTTATCGATATCGGCATCAAACGCAATGACTTCTTCGTCAGAGCGTGATGAGCGTGAACCAAATCGGTTTTTGCTCGCGCGAGTCCCTCCCCCTTAAACCAGAGTTACACTCTAGTAAGGTGGGTACACGCGGATGGCGCAAGCCATTCACGTAAAACGGTGTATGTGTCGTGGACGCATGCACCGAGTTGTTGATGGCAAACTCTACCATCGGCAAAAACTCACTCCAACTCTTAAAGGAGTGTACGTATCCTAGAAGTATCTCTTCAAGGACACGATTGGCACGTTCCGTCTGACCATCTGACTCTGGATGATCAGATGTTGACATCTTCAAGCGCGTTCCGAGTGATTTGAACACGGAACGCCAGAAATCAGCAGTGAATCGTGGATCTCTGTCTGATACGAGTTCACGGGGCAACCCATGAAGTCGGAAGATGGTGTCAATAAAGACACAAGCACAGCCACTTGCCGTGATTGTCTCTGGTACAGCCACAAGGTGTACCATTTTGCTGAATCTGTCAACAAATACGAGAATACCCGCATTCCCGCGTGCGTCTTTGGGTAACCCGAAGACGAAATCCATTGAGATGGATTCCCAGCACTCAGCCGGAACCGGTAGAGGCTGTAAAGGTGCACGCAGTGAAGGACTTGACTTCACTCGTTGGCAGACTTCGCATGCGCGAACATACTTTCGCACAAACTGATACTGGCGGGGCCAGTAAAAGTCTCGACTTACCGTGAGATATGTTTTCTCTCGGCCACGATGTCCTCCTATAGGAGCATCGTGATACTCGAACATGATCCGCAAACGCAGATCAGTATCATCTGGAATGACAACACGTGGTGTGTCACCAGAAACGGCTGTATAGTACAGTAAACCGTTACGAGTAGTGTATCGATCTGATGCAGATCGATACGCAGACGACAATCGTTTCAACGATTCTCGAGATGGTTGGGAGAGATGTGACAACAACTTCACTATCTCACCATCTTGGGCGTATGCCCGCCTCACATCATCATACAACGTTGTAGATGGAACTGAGGACGTCATAACCGCAACAGTGACTGTCTCACTGTTGGGTTTCGCGACTGTTTCAAAGTCGGGACGACGTGAGAGTGCATCAGCGACGACATTAAGTCGTCCTGGTTTGTACTCGACCGTAAAGTTGTATTCTGCAAAGAATGACAACCACCGCGCCATTCGTTGTGAAAGGTGTGGGCTGTTCACTGCCGTGCGTAAGGACGCATGGTCAGTGTAAACAACGAAGGGTCTATCTCCTAATAGATAGACCCTGAACTTCGCGAGTGCATACTTCATGGCAAGGAGTTCCTTGTCATGCACTGGATAGTTCCGCTCAGCTGGTTGCAGCTGACGCGACTGATAGCAGACGACGCGTTCAACGCCTTCAAGGTCGTACTGCATTAATGCACAGCCGATTGCGAAATCGCTGGCATCACAGACCACATGAAATGGCCTGTCCTGATCGGCTATTGCTAGGACTGGGGATTGTATCAAGCTCTGCTTGATACCCTCAAAGGAGCGTTGACATTCAGCGTTCCATAACCACCTCTCGTTCTTTTTCAACAAACGAGAGAGGTGTACAGTCATCTCGGCGTAATTGCGTGAATACTTATGCAAATACGCCGCTAGCCCAAGGAATTTTCGAAGACCTTTGACATCGACCGGCACGGGCCAGTCGGTGATCGCCTTGATCTTTTCGGGATCAGGACGTACACCGTTCTTACCAACGATGCACCCAAGAAGTGGTATTTCGCTTGCTGCAAATATACACTTCTTGAGGTTTGCATACAATTGATGCCTTCGCATGATTGTAAGAACTTGTCGGACGTGGTACTTATGAACCTCAACGTCCGACTTTCCATCCATAGCTCGACTATGGATGAATACGTCATCGAAATAACTCGGCGCGAATTCTCGTACCGGCCTCAACAGATGTGATACACACCTGTTGAACGTGGCAGGGGCATTACTGAGCCCTTGTGGCATTACTAGCCATTCCCAGAGCATGCCGCTAGGCGTGCTAACTGGGGTATAGGGTATATCCCGTTCCCGCATTAGGATTTGATAGAAGCCATCCATCAAATCCATGGACGAAAAGATGGTACTCTTTGACATACCATCAATGATTACGTCCTTCCTCGGTATCGGCGTCTGAGCCGGTACCGTTGCAGCGTTCAATTTGTTAAACGCGTGCACTATCCGCCACCCTCCTGTTGCTTTTCGCACACAGAAGGTCGGAGAGCTATGTGGGGAAGTTGATTCCCTCACATGGCCCGCTGCTAAACGATCGGCAAAGAACTTGTCGATCGCAAGTACTTGTTCACGAGGCAGTGGCCACTGCTTCATGACACAGTACTTCGAGCCTGGTTTAAGCTCGACTTCGTGTCGAATACCTTTATCCTTCGGTAATTCGCACGGAACAGTTTCAGGGAATACATCCTTGAATTCAACCAAATCTTCATAGAGAGGATTTTCCTTGAGCGATTCCCATGATTGGGACTCATATCGCTCAATTCGTGTCTTTTCATCTAGGACACTCTCGTCCATAGATGAACTACTGAGAACTCTCTCGTTCTCAGTAAACACTGTTGCTGACCTTATGTCGGTTACATACTCGTCTTCAGCGACGAGTATGCAGATCTGCTTGACTTTGCCACTACGCAGATCACGCAAGAATCTTTTATGTTCGAGCGTTGGCAACTGAGTGATCTCCGAAGTTAACTTCGGAGGCGCAATCAGATCAAGTGTATAAGCGCCTACACATGATCCGTTATTGACTATGACATTCAATGTCTCTGTCATTTCCTGGGGACTTATTCCCTCAGGCTTCGAAGGACTTATTCCTTCGTCTTCCCGGGGACTTATTCCCGCGGGTTTCGGGGAACTTATTTCCGCCGTATTTGTAATCTTGGGACTTATTCCCTTTACTTCCTCTAGCTGGGGTTGCGCAACCACAGCGAGATCCTCTACGAAAGACTCTCCAGTCGATCTAGGATTATCGTTTCGCTTAACCTGAGCGATCGATTGTTTCTCTTCTAGATGTTCCCCTCTAGGGATACATCTTTGTCCCAGTCCACCCGACTTATTCGAGTGGTGGACCTTCGGCGCAGCCTGTGTTTCCTCACAGCCGCCGGAACTTTGCTCCGAAGTGTAACCGTTTGGTACACTAAGGTTTTGTGCAGTCGTACTAACGACCGTACCACAAGTGAGGCCATCGCACTCACTCGTAGTACATCCACACGCTTGTGGACTCTCCAAAACGTTCATCAGATGGCCATCTGATGAACAAGCGGCAGGCATCGTTACTGTCCGATGTTGCCAATTTACCCGTGGTTCGTACCTTCTGAGCCACGGTATTCCAAGGATGACATCAAATTTGTCATCCAAATCCAATACGATATAGTCATCGTCATATTGGGTATCTTCTAGCGTATAGTGGATCTTCACTATACGCTTCATGACGGTTACGGATGCGCCTGTCGCAAGACGTACCGTCATCCTCGTAGGAGGTGTGTCACATTCACTGAACTTAAAGTGACCATCTTCTAGCGATTGGCGTCGCACAAAATTGTTGGACGCCCCACAATCGACTAGAGCTCGAAGGGACAACTTATTTGTCACTTCGAGTTTCAAGGTAATGAGTGAGGTCTCATTACCTAGAGCAGCAACGCACAATGTTTGTGTGTTGGGAGCAACCTTCATCAAGAGGCCTACAAATTCTCTTGACGTTGCTGGACCAGTAGGGTGCTCCGCACCTACTGATCCTGTCCGTTTTTTGACGGTCCATCCCTTTGTTGCGTCTTTGCACCAACAGCGGACCCGCGTCCCTGCCCCTTGGGTGGACGGTCACTACGCCCAGTGTTGCGAGACACTGGACGAGGGGCACTACACTCGTAAGCGTAGTGTCCTGTCTTTTGACATCTGTTGCATCTCTGCAACTTCTTGTAGTCTGTAGAGCGAGCCTTCTCGCTCTCTACATAACAGAGTTCCATCGGCTCTGGACCTCCGCTGTCATATCGTCTCGGTTGACGATATGATGTCGAGCTGGCGCGAGCCTGTCTCAGACTGAAGTCTTCCTGTTCCGCAATGGAAATTGCTTGTTCTAGTGAATCTAGCTCGAGTCGGAACAGGTGAGTCTTGACGGGACCGTCCGCAAGACCCTGCATGAACACCGAAACCAACGTGTGTTCATCCACCGGGTTGGAACTTATACAACTCGTGAGATGTCGTATATGTTGCGCGTAAGCGTGCACATCACGCTTACCCTGCTTGAGCTTCAAGAGTTCGGTTCGAGCTCTGAACTCAGCTCTAGGCGGTTCAAACGTTTGTCTGAGCCGCGACTTGAAGACTTCCAACGACCCAAACGCGTATGGGTCGTGCAACTTGAGCCCCAGTGCCCAAGTCTTGGCACGTCCTGCCAGATTTGACTGGGCAAATGCAACTTGCATATCCCCGTCGTCGATGCGACGCGCCCTTATGGCGTCATCCAATTCGACGAACCATCTCAAGAGGGAGTCTTCTTCGACCCCCTATACTTTGAGATGTCAATCTTCAAAGTCTCGGGCCGACGCGAGTGCATCGACCCGCCAGCAGCAGCCTGCTGCTGTCTCAACAGTTCAAACTGTTGAGCACCTTGTTCTCTCAACAACTCTGCTTGTTGAGAACCTTGTTGGTGAAGCAAGGCTACTTTCTCGCAGTTCTGCGTCAAGTTCATTTTGAATGAACTTGGCGATAGTAGCATGTTGGGCATCTCTATTGAGAGCCTCTAGCATGACGCTAACAGCATGGATGCCCATGGTCGAACCCATTCGTTCAACCGCATCCCATTCGACATCGCTCAAATGGGAGTAGCCGTCACGCGTAGCGTGAAAGCTTTGGTCATCTTCATCATCCAACATATTCATGTTGGATGTGAACGCGGTCCTTGGACGGACTACGAAGTGCTACCAGGTGTAACGGGGCACCCTGAAGCTTGTACTGGTGACAGTACAAGCTACTTATTCTGATAACAGAATAAGGCGGTGCCTCGTAACTTCACGTACACTCGTACGTGCAGAGGAAGACGGTAAGAAGAAGCGAGTACTTGGTTAGAGTAAAAAGTAGAACTGTATTTATAATAGTTAATGTCTGCAATAAATCACTATTTATCTTCATCTAACTATGTCTAAATACAAATGTGTAAATCAGTTATCTGCTCACCACTCATTGCGTGCGTCTGTCGTGGCGCGTCTTCGTTGGTTGATATAATGGCCTATATCAACCAATTAGGAACTACTTGGAAGTGCTACAGAATATTGTCCTTATGACAATATTCTGAGAATATAACTCTTATAGTTATATTCTATTAACAATTTCTTATAAATTGTTATGTAACGATTCACCCCGTTACATGGTACGTGCGCTGAACATGTTGTATAATATCGTACATGACTGCTCTGCCCTAACGAATGACCGTACTTGCCCTGCATACTGTGTACTCAATTGTTTCGTAGGGTAACATGTCGGGCATTCACATCACTACCAATGCCACCACTGAACATGTACAAACGCGGCAACAGTTTTCCTGTATACAGTCGTTTTGGCTACGGAAAATTTCGTATTCAACAATGCTACGCCTGATGAGCTCCTGTTTTCGGCTTCGCGCCCACATACATACGTCCGTCAATTCCCCAATCTACGACTTCTCGTGACAACGATACCTTGCGACCTCTCGATGGTGAATCGAGTCGTCGTCTATGCTCGCCAGCAGCTCAATTGTGACGTCCAGCTAGAAAGACACCAGAGCTTTTGTTTGCAGCAACACGTAATCGACTTCGATGAACTGGACTGCTTCTGGTGAAGCTTTATTCTTAGGCTGTATCATCTCGGTATCGCCTCTAGCATCACCCCGTGTGCTGCTGCGATATCTTCGACGTTTTGCAGACACCACTTGACTGTGGACTTTCGTGGACTTGCGAAGCTTGTCTAGACGACACGTGTAACGGGGTGAATCGTTACATAACAATTTATAAGAAATTGTTAATAGAATATAACTATAAGAGTTATATTCTCAGAGTATTGTCATAAGGACAATATTCTGTAGCACTTCCAAGTAGTTCCTAATTGGTTGATATAGGCCATTATATCAACCAACGAAGACGCGCCACGACAGACGCACGCAATGAGTGGTGAGCAGATAACTGATTTACACATTTGTATTTAGACATAGTTAGATGAAGATAAATAGTGATTTATTGCAGACATTAACTATTATAAATACAGTTCTACTTTTTACTCTAACCAAGTACTCGCTTCTTCTTACCGTCTTCCTCTGCACGTACGAGTGTACGTGAAGTTACGAGGCACCGCCTTATTCTGTTATCAGAATAAGTAGCTTGTACTGTCACCAGTACAAGCTTCAGGGCGCCCCGTTACAACACGAGCATGATGAACACGAGCGTTTTGTATTCACAACCTAACTAGTATTTACATGAACGTTATGTATTGTTATCTGTCGTACGCAGGTGACTAATAACGGATATGGTTACGAAGGGCAAGCGGTGGTTTAGCCAACTGATTTGAGTTGCAAAATTCAATATACTGCGCAAGAGCTCGAGTCTCGACGTCCGGTGTTGAAACAACTAAAGGCCATGTTGCACGAATCTCCATCTCGAGTAGGCCAGGAGTGACGTTCATTATCTGCAAAAGCGCAAACATCGCTAACTCCAATTCCTGGAATACGACCTTGCTTTCCTGCTCTCCTCTTTTAAGCAGCAATATAGCCTGACGGGGAGTACACAACTCCCATAGATCATAGGCAATCTCTGACACAAAACGAACCTCCGCCTTGACGAGCTGATAGATAAATCTGATAAAGGTATCCCGATTTATGTGGTTTATGACGTCCGTCCCTTTGAAGATGTTCAGACTGGAAGCAACCTCAGGAATTGTCTTCCTTGCATTTACCCAGGTCGTGCAAAGCTCAGTCCGCACTGTCCGTATAAACGTTCTGTGTTCGCGGATACGACCCAACCTCACCAGGAATTCTGAGAGTACGGCTTCGTTGTGATTCAAGGCGCCTGACAACGTCTCTAGCATCGTGAAATCTCCACGTACGGACTCCGAAGGCGTGCCACGCCGCTTCGCGTTATAATTACTGATGTAGTCCTCCAGTTCTCCAACGTCCAGGGTACTATAAATGTTTACTTGAAGCCCTTCCTCCTTGGATGCATCCATCAAGGCACGATTGATCATCAGCTTGGCGACGTCCACGGGATTCACATTCAGCTGTTTTATCATCTGATCCGTCTGCTTATCTACTTTTCTTATGTGAGCAAGAAAAGAATAGTAAATCCATTCGAGTGTCCCCAATCCACCATCGGGTGCGCTCCGTATGCTGATGAGAAGTTGTTTATATTTCTCAGCCAGCTGCCAAGGGAGCTCGCCACCGGTCTCGACATGGTGCTGGATAGCACCCCAACCGTATGCTTGCAACCACTGCGTGTCACATCCGAGTTGCACAGACAGGTCCAGAAAATGCTCATGCACTTGTTGTATCACTTTAGTAGATGCAGACGACATCGCATTCTCAAACAATTCCCCAGGCATCATCCTCTCTTCGCCAGTCGTACGGTCATCTGGGTCCCGCACCCACTCAGCGGGAACGCCATCGTAGCTACCGTCTGGAGGATGGACGCTTGCCAGGGGATTAGCTTCCGTCGTTGCGGGGTCAACGAAAGCCGAGGAGATCACGTGACGAGCTTGAATCACGGTGAGAACCACGAAGGATATCGAGATGAGGCGCATCTTTGGCGGTGACGTTGTCGGTGACGTTGTTGGTCCCAGGGCGAATGAGCAAATTTCCAAGTGCCAGGTATGTCGCACAGTGTGCAGACCGTTGAGCAAGATCCAGTGCCGAGGGCTACCACTCAAATTTTGAAAGGACCAGTACTGCAGCTGCTTCGTTGTTCTGTATGGGAATAAAACGTGCTACTATGATTCTGTCTGAACTTTGTACGAGGCTGAACCCCCACAGAAATAGTGCTGCGAAGCATCGACGTGCATGAACTACGGGCCTTCTAGCTGACGTCATTTTATGTTGGGTCACACCTGATCCGCGCGCATGCATAGTTACCATGTTACGGTACGCAAGATCAAGCGAGTCCGGCTACTTCTACCTCCAGTCAAAAGTCAGCCGATCAGGCGAGCTAGCTGCAACAACAGACAGAGACGAGACCCTCCGGGGGGCCAGAAAACCGGCCCCTCTTCCTTGGGCGGAAAGTCCCCTGTAGTGGGGCCGAGGTAAAACGAGGTAGGGGTTTTCCTTGCTGCGTGCGCTACGGGAGGCAGCGCAGCGTACGACTCGAAAGAGAAGCGGCCCGCAGGATATTCTAGTGCAGGGCACGTCGACGATGGATCACATCGCCCTTCAAAACAAAGAAGTTTCTGTCTTTACGGTCTACCCTACAACTCACCGTTCGCTGATCACGAGCCCAGTCCTACGATGAGAACTTCCTTAAGACCGTGACAAATCCGTTGAGATCCAGTACCGGTCGTTTATGTACAGTAGCACCGAGCCAGATACTCCTCGTCAGTGGTGCGTCCGGGCACATTTGAGCGCGTTGTGAGCCCAGCGAACCTGAAGAGCGAGAAGTCGACTACGCGGTGATGGCCAAGGATTAAGTCAAGATGCCTCGCTGAGACTACCGCAGTGGTAACAAGACTTCTAGTCAAGTGCCCTCTGTTCCTAAATCAAATTGCTCCGAGCGCGAGAGCAGCCCCGCCCTCCGGTTAAGTGCACACAAGAATCTGACCCGGACTTGGTCAACGGGCGGTTCCGTGGGCCCTTTTGAGAGTGCCCTGCCGTGACGCCCGACGTCTTGAGCAGCAGAATGAGAAAGCTAGGAGCAGTAAGACTTTGTCGTGGTAAATGACACGAAGTGGTCACCACTTAACCCGACATCTTTTCAGCGATAAGTAGCTGAAATAATAGACAGTCTGCGCCTCTCTATCTCCGGTCGAAAGTCGGCCGATCCTGCGAGCCATCTTTAGGCTTTGACGGTGTAAGAGCCTGTCAAGTTCTGTCGAAGGCGGTAGGTGGCGTTCGTGCGTGCCTACTAGCTCTCCGCGACCACTTGAGTTGCGTGTCTCTTCTCTTGTGTACCGTGCCCAAAGGCAGTACCGGCCAGCTCGCCGTGCAGACCCTTGTCTCTCAAATAGAAACTCCTTTGTCATATGACGACTGCGTCCGGGGTGAATTCTTGGCAAATTCGTGCACGATCTTGACCTTGGATATTGGCATGCAAGTCGACGCAAAACGGAAGCAGCTAGGGGTTACGTCATGATGGCACGCCATGGTGGATACGGACTTCCAGCCATGAACCCACTGTCCCCTATAAGTAGATTACTCCGACTGTGAGCAGCCCAGTCATCCTGTAGAGCGCACGAATTTTATTCCCAGGCAAGCACCAAGCTTACTGTCCAGATTTGTGGATCTGAAGCAGCGAACGGCGCTGCTATGTATTGTCGCCGATCACTGTGTTGGTCACAATGATACAGTGTTGAATACCATGAGGAGCTCAGTCTGGATCAAGTAGTACGGGCATGTTCGACAGGAGATTGGCAGTTGGCTGAATGCACAACGAGGACGGCAAGCGTACTCTGGACAGTGATGGAGTGAGCAAGATGTTAGAGAGCTTTGAACGACAGGCACCACATTGATATAAGAATGGTCAGTGTCTGCATGCACCTGCTTTATTTCACTATCACGAGGATGCCAACACTTACGAAGACAGGCGGTGAGATCGGTCCTATCTTAAAAAGGCTACTTCCACTTCAACTCCTACCCCCTCGTTTGCACGAGTACGAGCGTCCACGGGCACTATCCTCTTCGTCGATGCTACGCCTTCGTCTTCTTTTTTTCAGGCCCAGTGGCATTACTATCAGCCGATATCGTACTGTCATCCTGTTCGTGTCCCCGCTTCGCCGGATCCACGTCCTCCTCAGCTGCTGGTGCCTCCCCAAGTCCTTTCTTGGCCTTTGCTGCTATACGACCCACCTTGTGCACATATGCATCCATGGGAAACTTTCGTTTGAGGCCGGCCTCATTCATGTAGCGGACTTTGCCAAAGATAGGGCGCTCTCTCCAGCCTTGGTCATGCTTTCCAAATACCCAGGCCACACCTGCATATGAGTTTGGATCAGGTGCATCCAGGGCGTACTTATTATTCAGGACCAACGCTGCGTGAAAACCCTCTTCGGGACTACGCGTCCATTCCAGCAGCTTCTTGCCCCAGTACATGCGCATGTAGCCATGCATCTTACCTGATACCACAAGTTCACGCTGTGCTGCATTCCAAAACCTGTCACCTGTTTGGAAAGACTCCAGTTTGTCACGTGAATACAGCTGGTCACGCTTGTCATCAGCATGCTCTTGCAGCGTGGTCTGCGCGTAGTTCGGAAGGCAGCGAAAAGAGTCGTAGTTGTCCTGATTATAAACCACCAGGTTCACCGAGAGTTCACGACGTACGATGAGTTCCTCTAGGAACGATGCCAGTCCTTCCTTCACACGTGCCACACTTTTTAGCTTATGTGCAGCTAGCGCAACACGAACGGCGCAGATGTGTCCATAGCGTAGGTAAACACTCAAGTCGCTACTAGCGTCCAGACTTGGTTCGTTGCGCTGCGTTGCATAGTTGGCAAGTTTGTCTGGGGTGAGGAATTTCTTGGCACAGGCCGAAGCCGCCGTCTCGCCTCCACGAAAGCACCAGTCCACACTTTTGACGTCTCGGTCAACATCCAGCAGCTCTAGGGTATCAGCAACAGCTTTCGGGCTCGTCACATCTAGCAGCTTGAGCTGTTCGTGCTTATCCAGACTACTCAACAGCGACTTTCCGTCTGTTCGACATGACTGCTCCAACGTCAAGCTCTCCAACGGCACGACAAAGCGATCCAAGTGTTTCGTGATCTTCGGACGGATCGTACGTGCAGCGTACTCTTCCTTATTTGTTGCAACGGCAGCAGGCACGACGACTTCACCTTCCACCTGCACGATGCCAAACCTAGCAGCACTCGAGTGACCCGTTTCGTTCCCATCTTCTCCTCCTCCTCGATCTTCAATAGACGCAACAAGGGTGTCCAGTGCCGAGCGCCACGGACGCAAATAAGGGCGATCTGTCACTACTAGAGCAGCTTGACGAGCACACACCTCGAGCAGCTCATTACGAGCGAGGCCGTCGCCCTTGGTCTTGTCTTGCTGCTGTTTCGGGTGGGTATGATGAAACACATCAAAGCTCATCCCTCGACTTGCAAGTCGTTCATAGGCATCCGCCAGACCTTCGAGCGCAAATCGCGCGTGACGTTCGGTAACGAACGCATGTGCACTCGCATCTTGGCGAGCTTCAGCTTTCCATTCGTCGTCGTGGTCACCTTCAGACTTGGGTAATGGCCGTAGCACGGACCGGTCAGGGAAGAGATAGACGACGTGGAGAGGCAGCTGGAGCTTGTTGGCAGCAGCTACTGCATACTCGAGCGCGTAGTTGTGTTTCGTACGCACGGACGTTTGCATCCAATAGAGCAAGTAGCCGCCAGTAGGGAGAGCTTTGGGGCCTTTGGAGAGCCACTGGATACGCTCGTGGTGGAGGCCCTTGGGCAACTGGATCTTCTCCAGAGCTCGGCACACGTTCACCATCACACGAGTCTTGGCTCTTGCTATCTGTTCGTTGGTCAGGTGGTGATTGGCTTGACTTGCTTGGTGATGTATTCACAACTGACAGGGAGTTGGGAGCGTGAAGGTGGGTCGTTGGCTTCACCTGTCCCTCCGCGGGCTCAGTTTCTGGGATCGTGGGACCGGATTCGTCGCGTGAGACATAGACGATGGGTTGGTTGTCATGGGATGGCTGGGAAGTGGGATGGTGATGTCTCGACTCTGGTAACCCACCCGACACACTGCCAACATACGGCAGTTTCAGCCTGCAGTTTTAGGCACAACTTTCATGCTTAAATTGAGTGAGTATACTTAGTAGACAGAAATAGCTAGGGATGGAAGATAAGCTGATCTTAAGGTGATGCATGGGGGCAGTTTTCGGCCGTGATGAGGGACATGGTGCCGTGCTAACACAATGGATGGGATGAGGAGCAAATGAAAAGAGGAGCGCGAGATTGCGTTTGGTCGAGACAAACAGGTTGGGAACGAAAAGTGTCCGCGAGAAGGTCGTTCAGCATCGACGGACGACAGCTCGGAACTTTAATCGTACTACCTCATCTACGGGCCAACGTCCCTGTGACGGTAGCTAGGCCATGCTGCGTGCTCTCTGCTATTGACTTGGTCGTTGCACCATTTCAATACTGAGCCTTGCTATGACGATCCAATTGCTTCGTGCACATCTGTTGTGGTACGAGAGCAACACACGCGCCACCGACAATGAGCTCGAAGTACACAGATCGTTTTTGCACATCGTGTGGAGTGATATACTCACTGCGTTGTCAGCATGTGTCAGTCTGTATGAATAAAATTGATCCTTACGTATAAATGTTGCTCGTGTCATGACCATGTATCCCTCGCTTGTTATGCTTCTGTGAAGGTGCAGCTACCACTTGACACAGCAGCCTTGCAAGTTATAGCTGGAGCACTGTTACCTCATCAAACGTCATCAAACTACGTACAAGGCAACAGAAATTATCCTATAAAGCTCGTGGAGGAGACGGGTGCTGTCATCGTGTCGTAATCGTCCACATGCGACGTCAACTACTTGTCGACCGTCAATACCGAAATGCGAGACCGACTATATCGGGTCAAATAGTGGCTGGCACACTTCGCTGCCTGGCGTCCATCACGCCTTGCAACCGCATATCTCTATTACCAACCACCGACATTCCTTGTACGCCGTCGCTGCTCTCGACTCCTGAGACTTGAGGCAGCTAATTGTTCATCTAACGGGCCATATCCTGCAGCTGGCGGCCGATCAAATAGCGCTCATTACGAATCGACTCGCTCAGGTCGGATAGCCATTGGGTGACGAACGAATGCGAGCGGGCCAACACAAACACACCGCCGACACAGAACGCACAAGTGGCAAATGCAGTCTTCTCGAAGCCGGCGTTCTCGGAGGATACAACCAGCAAGACCACGGAGGATAACAGCCACGGCAGTACTAGCATTCCAACTAGGAACGCCACCATGGGCAGCAATACGTTTTCCTGAAAATATGCCACATCGAAACACTTCTCTCGAATGTTGTCTTGACGAAGCCGCATGGCTTCACTTTCGTGGATTGTCACACTAAACTGGAGTTGACGATAAGACTTGCGCAACGCGGCAATGAAGCCAACCGACTCAGTAGCAGCAGCAGCACCCTCCTCATGCAGTGGCCTCTCCTCTTCTTCCAACTCATCGTCATTTACATCGTTCCCAAACAACTCATTCTCTTCGTCCACGTCCAGGAATCCATCCTCGCCTGGTGCTAGCTCGTCTAGGGCTGCTTGTCGTTGTAATCGGTGTCCATTCATGTGCTTCGTTCGAAAGCAGCAGACCAGCCAAGCAAATAGATTGAGCACCAAATAGCCCACCAACAGCATTTCTACAGCCGTAGCATTGGCGCTCACGACGCACAAAGACATCAGCTGGCCCACGAGAAAAGGACACACGATTGACCAGCCCACGACACAAACTACGACGTTTGCAGGCGCTATGTTACGAACAGCGTATCCGCGTTGAATCAAAGCCTGATCCACACGGTCTTCCGGGAGCATCAAAATGTTGAGAGCATGAATGCTTTTCACAAGATACCATACAATTTGCATGCCAGCCGCCATTACGAGCGGGTCATGGCTGATCCCAGTCACGCGCTCAAACGGACCCATGCAGATACGCCCGACGTAGAGTGATCCAAACAAAAACGTTCCAATCACTACGACGCATACTGCCCACATGAAAACTGCCAGCCCGGCAAGCCGAACCCAAAGATAAGATGGTCTTTTTCTCGGAAGCAGTGAGTACTCGACGAGTTGCGGATCATCCAACCCATCCTCGGGCCACGGCAAGTATCGGTGACCATCGACACGCAATTGTTCAGGAGGTAGCTGCGCACGGGGATGGAAATGGAGAGGTGGTGGTGGCAGCACCACTACTTTTGACTCGCGCTGGCCATTTACAACAGACTCCAACTCAGTTTGTGGTAGCAGGAAGTCTACCAGACCCAACCACTTGCTCACAAACACAATTCCAAGATGTTGAAACCTTCCAACGGCATTCTTTGCGTGCTCCAACACACTGAGCACAACCACGTGAGCGGCAAATAGCTCCAGTGGCACTTGAATGTCCGGGCTGAAGTGCTGAAAGCGGAGCGTCAGCGGGAGGCATGAGGGCATGAGACCACTCGCAATACGAACAGGAGCATGCACAAGAACCAGTAGTAGCACAGCATAGATCACGAGTGACAGAATCATACGGCGGGCATGCTTGACGCACCTCTCACTCAAAAGCGTACGCAAAAGGTCCGGGTGGTCTTCCTGTGGCCGAATAACTTTGGCTAAAATGTTTGGGTGCGCCACTTCCCGCAGTTGCAGGACGGAAACCGTCACACAAAGCATGAAAGTAATACCCAGCACCCAGTGCACCATCAGGGAGCAGATCATATTCTGCATGCAAAACGCGACGCGGTCTTGCACAGATGCCACGAACAAGTGAAGTGTCGCGAAGTCGATGCAGACTCCCAGGATGATGGGCAGAATCACCATTTTGAGCAACAATAACGTAGACACCTTTACGATTGCCGTCAGACAGCGCAGAGCCCATAGCAGACCATCCATGAGAGGACGATGGATGTAAGACGAAGCGGTCCGGACCATAAATCTCCATAGCACGATCGTCAAGCAAATAGACAGATAACCCATCACACACGTGCACAAATCCACAAGCTGCAAGCAGTCGCCATCCAGCTTGGCCGTCTCAATTGATTGCAGCAGTGTCTTGACGAGAAACGAACCGACTGACAAATCCGCGTCAGCTGCAGATTCAAGCGTGGTAAAAGTAATAACTGCTGCAGGGGCAACCGGTAACGATGTAAGGATTCTGGCACCAGCGGACAGCAAAGTGCTACCCAATGTGTACGGAATAAATGCAAACAAGCCGAGGTAGGCACCGTTAAACGCGAGCAGCCACGATACATTGCGGAAAAGCACCACAAAGTCACCACGTAGTCCAAGAAGCTCGTCCATCGCGATGTTAATTTCCATATGCTCAAAGTCGTCTTCCCATTCCCGCTCGTTCATGTTTGCTGGCAACGGATTCCCACGGTTCTGTGCGACTCCAGGAACACCCTCATGTCCTCGCTCCCGCTCCATATCTGGTACGTCACGCAGTGGTCGACGTTGCCGCAGCTCATGCTGCGGCTCCGGCACTGGATCAACATCATCAACTAAAGGCATTTGTCCAAGATCTCGATGAAAAGCACCAGCAGCACGTATCTCTCCATGCTGCCCCGCCCACACTTCTTCGTCCGACGATTCATCACCAGAACCACCTTGCCCGTCCACATGACCCAACGGTCTTACACCCTCAAGTACAGGGCGCCCACGTCTCGGCTCAGCTTCTTGCTCGTTCTCCACAACCTCGTCCACTACAACACCTCTTCCCAACGGCAGACGACGGACCCCCGGTCGTCCCTCCTGCCGCAACTGCTGCCGCTGCTGCCGTTGCTGCTGCAGCACGTCGTCCGCTGCCATCTCCTCTTCAATGTGGTCCAAGTGGAACCGCAGAAAGTCGGCGAACGACATGAGTGCCAGGAACGAAAAGACAATGCACACAATCAAGATAATGCCCGAGAAAACGTCCGCCACAACGTGCGGTCTATCCAAGCGTTCAGCAAAGCTGACGTTCACCATAGCCGAGGCGCGCAGCAGCCACATGCGGTAGAGCCAGCTCGTGCACCAGGGCGCCACAGCGAGCCACAGCACGAGCACGAGCGCAGCGCGCAGCGCAAACGGCAGCCACTTGAGCAGCACAACGCGCAGTCCTGTGCCCAGCAGCTCCGTCCAGGGCAACACGTCGGGCGCGTTCACGTCATAGAGCGGCGTGAACGTGAACTCGTGGCCGCAGAGCTCGCAGAAGCTCTTGCCCGAGTGCTCGAGCCACTGCTCAAGGCAGTCCGAGTGGGTGAAGCGGATGCTGCCGCTGCACTTGCAGGGCGCAAAGAGGCGGCGCTGGGGCTCGGCCTCGCCGCGGCAGACGCGACACTCGGCCTCGTCTTCGTCTTCGATGTGGTTGGGCAGCAGCGGCGGCGCAGCGGCGGCGTCAGGAGCGTCTTCCGCAGGTCGCAGGTCCACCATGAGATAGTGGGGATGAGAGAGCGATAGGCGCGGGACTGACGGTCGCGAGCGGGCGCTGGCGGCAGAAGGGTCTTCAGTTTCAGCGAATCAGATGTCGCGAAAGTCGGCGCAGGCAGACTTGACTTGACTTGACTATTCAAACGGGCGAGCGAGGGGGGGGCGGTGGGGTTCGTATTGATTCTTTTGAGGTGGGTATTGACGAATCAGAACCATGCGTGGAATGAGATGCGGCCTAACGACTGGAAGAGCGTTCGTCCTATTCTTTGCCACGGTATATTCTCTGAGAAGCTGCTGTCGGATGTGTGACTGAAAATCTGATTACTCTTTTGTACCGATTGAGGCACACTGTTGTTCGTGGCCGCAATGTGCGCAGTCTGATTATGTACTTGTCTGGTAAGAGAACACGACTTGACTGGCTGTAAACCTCCTGGTGACTAAATGTCGACCAGCGATGCTGCACCGCTTTTGCCATTGCTTATGACTACGAATGTTGCTGTACGAAATGATGCTGAGTCCATTCACTACTGCAAGTGATGATTATAGAGATTAGACACGTAAGGGATGAATGGCTAAACCGGTGATTTCATCGTGTGCTACCACGTATTCGCGATGAATGCGTGTGTTCCTCAGGGATATGGTGAGCTAAACTATCGAATGTCCGATCGCTACGCACACAGAGGAAACCCAGACTACGAACACGGTGTTTCAGATAGAAACAGTAAGTGTGTATTTTGATGAAGATCCGATCATCAACCTAAATACGAGAGGTCGTCTGCTCCACACAGCATTTGTCTTGTAGCCCACGCATACACATGCACTATAGACCACCGCGGTCTACTCTTCTTGTAACTGCAGCTCAAGACCCACATCAAGATCGTTAAACTTGCAACACGAACTTCCAATACCGTGAATGAAAATGATCGTTGAAAACTTACCCAAAAGTGTCGTGAAGACTGTGCTTATCGAACACTCGTGCTGATTGTCAAGATAGGCCACTTGTAACGGGGTGAATCGTTACATAACAATTTATAAGAAATTGTTAATAGAATATAACTATAAGAGTTGTATTCTCAGAATATTGTCATAAGGACAAATATTCTGTTGCACTTACGAGTAGTTCCTAATTGGTTGATATAGGCCATTATATCAACCAACGAAGACGCGCCACGACAGACGCACGCAATGAGTGGTGAGCAGATAGTTGATATACACACTTGTATTCAGACATAGTTAGATGAGGATAAATAGTGATTTATTGCAGACATTAACTATTATAAATACAGCTCTACTTTTTACTTTAACCAAGTACTCGCTTCTTCTTACCGTCTTCCTCTGCACGTACGAGTGTACGTGAAGTTACGAGGCACCACCTTATTCTGTCATCAGAATAAGTAGCTTGTACTGTCACCAGTACAAGCTTCAGGGTGCCCCGTTACACCTGGTAGCACTTCGTAGTCCGTCCAAGGACCACGTTCACATCCAACATGAATATGTTGGATGATGAAGATGACCAAAGCTTTCACGCTACGCGTGACGGCTACTCCCATTTGAGCGATGTCGAATGGGATGCGGTTGAACGGATGGGTACAACCATCGGCATCCATGCTGTTAGCGTCATGCTAGAGGCTCTCATTAGAGATGCCCAACATGCTACTATCGCCAAGTTCATTCAAAATGAACTTGACGCAGAACGCGAGAAAGTAGCCTTGCTTCACCAACAAGGTTCTCAACAAGCAGAGTTGTTGAGAGAACAGGGTGCTCAACAGTTTGAACTGTTGAGACAGCAGCAGGCTGCTGCCGGTGGGTCGATGCACTCGCGTCAACCCCGAAACCTTGAAGATTGACATCTCCAAGTATAGGGGAGTCGAAGAGGACTCCCTCTTGAGATGGTTCGTCGGATGGATGACGCCATAAGGGCGCGTCGCATCGACGATGGGGATATGCAAGTTGCATTTGCCCAGTCAAATCTGGCAGGACGTGCCAAGACTTGGGCACTGGGGCTCAAGTTGCACGACCCATATGCGTTTGGGTCGTTGGAAGTCTTCAAGTCGCGGCTCAGACAAACGTTTGAACCGCCTAGAGCTGAGTTCAGAGCTCGAACCGAACTCTTGAAGCTCAAGCAGGGTAAGCGTGATGTGCACGCTTACGCGCAACATATACGACATCTCACGAGTTGTATAAGTTCCAACCCGGTGGATGAACACACGTTGGTTTCGGTGTTCATGCAGGGTCTTGCTGATGGTCCCGTCAAGACTCACCTGTTCCGACTCGAGCTAGATTCACTAGAACAAGCCATTTCCATTTCGGAACAGGAAGACTTCAGTCTGAGACAGGCTCGCGCCAGCTCGACATCATATCGTCAACCGAGACGATATGACAACGGAGGTCCAGAGCCGATGGAACTCTGTTATGTAGAGAGCGAGAAGGCTCGCTCTACAGACTACAAGAAGTTGCAGAGATGCAACAGATGTCAAAAGACAGGACACTACGCTTACGAGTGTAGTGCCCCTCGTCCAGTGTCTCGCAACACTGGGCGTAGTGACCGTCCACCCATGAGAAAGGGGCAGGGACGCGGATCCGCTGTTGGTGCAAAGACGCAACAACGGGATGGAACATCAAAAACGGACAGGATCAGTAGGTGCGGAGCACCCTACTGGTCCAGCAACGTCAAGAGAATTTGTAGGCCTCTTGATGAAGGTTGCTCCCAACACACAAACATTGTGCGTTGCTGCTCTAGGTAATGAGATCTCACTCATTACCTTGAAACTCGAAGTGACAAATAAGTTGTCCCTTCGAGCTCTAGTCGATTGTGGGGCGTCCAACAATTTTGTGCGACGCCAATCGCTAGAAGATGGTCACTTTAAGTTCAGTGAATGTGACACACCTCCTACGAGGATGACGGTACGTCTTGCGACAGGCGCATCCGTAACCGTCATGAAGCGTATAGTGAAGATTCACTATACGCTAGAAGATACCCAATATGACGATGACTTTGTCGTATTGGATTTGGATGACAAATTTGATGTCATCCTTGGAATACCGTGGCTCAGAAGGTACGAACCACGGGTAAACTGGCAACATCGAACAGTAACGATGCCTGCCGCTTGTTCATCAGATGGCCATCTGATGAACGTTTTGGAGCGTTCACAAGCGTGTGGATGTACTACGAGTGAGTGCGATGGCCTCACTTGTGGTACGGTCGTTAGAACGACTGCACAAAACCTTAGTGTAACAAACATTTACACTTCGGAGCAAAGTTCCGGCGGCTATGAGGAAACACAGGCTGCGCCGAAGGTCCACCACTCGAATAAGTCGGGTGGACTGGGACAAAGATGTATCCCTAGCGGGGAACATCTAGAAGAGAAACAATCGATCGCTCAAGTTAAGCGAAACGATAATCCTAGATCGACTGGAGAGTCTTTCGTAGAGGATCTCGCTGTGGTTGCGCAACCCCAGCTAGAGGAAGTAAAGGGAATAAGTCCCAAGATTACAAATACGGCGGAAATAAGTTCCCCGAAACCCGCGGGAATAAGTCCCCGGGAAGCCGAAGGAATAAGTCCTTCGAAGCCTGAGGGAATAAGTCCCCAGGAAATGACAGAGACATTGAATGTCATAGTCAATAACGGATCAAGCGTAGGCGCTTATACACTTGATCTGATTGCGCCTCCGAAGTTGACTTCGGAGATCACTCAGTTGCCAACGCTCGAACATAAAAGGTTCTTGCGTGATCTGCGTAGTGGCAAAGTCAAGCAGATCTGCGTACTCGTCGCTGACGACGAGTGTGTAGCCGACATAAAGTCAGCAACAGTGTTTATTGAGAACGAGAGAGTTCTCAGTAGTTCATCTATGGACGAGAGTGTCCTTAATGAAAAGACACGAGTTGAGCGATATGACTCTCAATCGTGGGAATCGCTCAAGACCAATCCTCTCTATGAAGATTTGGTTGAATTCAAGGATGGATTCCCTGAAACTGTTCCGTGCAAATTACCGAAGGATAAAGGTATTCGACACGAGGTCGAGCTTAAACCAGGCTCGAAGTACTGTGTCATGAAGCAGTGGCCACTGCCTCGTGAACAAGTACTTGCGATCGACAAGTTCTTTGCCGATCGTTTAGCTGCGGGCCGTGTGAGCGAATCAGTTTCCCCACACAGCTCTCCGACCTTCTGTGTGCGAAAAGCAACAGGAGGGTGGCGGATAGTGCATGCGTTCAACAAATTGAACGCTGCAACGGTACCGGCTCAGACGCCGATACCGAGGAAGGACGTAATCATTGATGGTATGTCAAAGAGTACCATCTTTTCGTCCATGGATTTGATGGATGGCTTCTATCAAATCCTTATGCGAGAACGGGATATACCCTATACCGCAGTTAGCACGTCTAGCGGCATGCTCTGGGAATGGCTAGTAATGCCACAAGGGCTTAGTAATGCCCCTGTCACGTTCAACAGATGTGTATAACATCTGTTGAGACCAGTACGAGAATTCGCGCCGAGTTATTTCGATGACGTATTCATCCATAGTCGAGCTATGGATGGAAAGTCGGACGTTGAGGTTCACAGGTACCACGTCCGACAGGTTCTTACAATCATGCGAAAGCATCAATTGTTTTCAAACCTCAAGAAGTGTATATTTGCAGCAAGCGAAATACCACTTCTTGGGTGCATCGTTGGTAAGAACGGTGTACGTCATGATCCCGAAAAGATCAAGGCGATCACCGACTGGCCTGTGCCGGTTGATGTCAAAGGTCTTCGAAAATTCCTTGGGCTAGCGGCGTATTTGCATAAGTATTCACGCAATTACGCCGAGATGACTGTACACCTCTCTCGTTTGTTGAAAAAGAACGAGAGGTGGTTATGGAACGCTGAATGTCAGCGCTCCTTTGATGGTATCAAGCAGAGCTTGACACAATCCCCAGTCCTAGCAATAGCCGATCAGGACAGGCCATTTCATGTGGTCTGTGATGCCAGCGATTTCGCAATCGACTGTGCATTAATGCAGTACGATCTTGGAGGCGTTGAACGCGTCGTCTGCTATCAGTCGCGTCAGCTGCAACCAGCTGAGCGGAACTATCCAGTGCATGACAAGGAACTCCTTGCCATGAAGTATGCACTCGCGAAGTTCAGAGTCTATCTATTAGGAGATAGACCCTTCATTGTTTACACTGACCATGCGTCATTACTCACGGCAGTGAACAGCCCGCACCTTTCACAACGAACGGCGCGGTGGTTGTCATTCTTTGCAGAATACAACTTTACGGTCGAGTACAAACCAGGACGACTTAATGTCGTCGCTGATGCACTCTCACGTCGTCCCGACTTTGAACCAGTCGCGAATCCCAACAGTGAGACAGTCACTGTTGCGGTTATGACGTCCTCAGTACCATCTACAACGTTGTATGATGATGTGAGGCGGGCATGCGCTCAAGATGGTGAGATTGTGAAGTTGTTGACACATCTCTCACAGCCATCTCGAGAATCGTTGAAACGATTGTCGTCTGCGTATCGATCTGCATCAGATCGATACACTACTCGCAACGGGTTACTGTATTATACAGCCGTTTCTGGTGACACACCACGTGTTGCCATTCCAGATGATATTGATCTGCGTTTGCGGATCATGTTCTAGTATCACGATGCTCCTATAGGAGGACATCGTGGCCGGGAGAAAACATATCTCACGGTGAGTCGAGACTTTTACTGGCCCCGCCAGTATCAGTTTGTGCGAAAGTATGTTCGCGCATGCGAAGTCTGTCAACGAGTGAAGTCAAGTCCTTCACTGCGTGCACCTTTACAGCCTCTACCGGTTCCGGCTGAGTGCTGGGAATCCATCTCAATGGATTTTGTCTTCGGGTTACCCAAAGACGCACGCGAAAATACGGGTATTCTCGTATTTGTTGACAGATTCAGCAAAATGGTACACCTAGTGGCTGTACCAGAGTCAATCACGGCAAGTGGCTGTGCTTGTGTCTTTATTGACACCATCTTCCGACTTCATGGGTTGCCCCGTAAACTCGTATCGGACAGAGATCCACGATTCACTGCTGATTTCTGGCGTTCCGTGTTCAAATCACTCGGAACGCGCTTGAAGATGTCGACATCTGATCATCCAGAGTCAGATGGTCAGACGGAACGTGCCAATCGTGTCCTTGAAGAGATACTTCGAGGATACGTACACTCCTTTAAGAGTTGGAGTGAGTTTTTGCCAATGGTAGAGTTTGCCATTAACAACTCGGTGCATGCGTCCACGACACATACACCGTTTTACGTGAATGGCTTACGCCATCCGCGTTTACCCACCTTACTAGAGTGTAACTCTGGTTCAAGGGGGGAGGGACTCGCGCGAGCAAAAACCGAATTGGTTCACGCTCATCACGCTCTGACGAAGAGGTCATTGCGTTTGATGCCGATATCGATAACATCGATATCGAAGAAGATGATGCCAGTGAGAGTGCGGAAGCCCTCACTGAAGAAAAGATTGATGTTGCTGCAGTGCACTAACAGCGCACTGAAGCTAACGAGTCATCAGATGAGTTCATACTGGCTCGTGAAACGGTAGTCCGTTTTGTGCAAGACTCCATCGCCAAAGCGGTGGATCAGCAAAAGCAAAACGCTGACAAGAATGGAAGGGCAAACACTCGTTTATTTAATAAAGGCGACTTAGTCCTACTGTCTACGGTTAATCTACCAAAGCATGTAGTGACTAACTTGGGTAGCAGTAAACTACTACCCAAGTACATCGGCCCATTTCGTGTATTGCACCGCCTAGGCAATGCATACACGATCGAGTTTCCACGTAAGATGCGAACGCATCCCACGTTTTACGTTGTCGGCTTAAGCCGTACCATCAGTACGCTGCTTCTTCCGATGAAGAACGCCCTTGCGCTCAAGCATCTTACAGAGAGCCTTGTGCTCCCGATGATGGGCATCGACAAGGGTCTGAAGAGCATTTATCTCATCCCGAGACCGATCAACAATCCCACGAGCTACCCTTAGCTCGTCACGAAGAGATTTCAGAGCTCTCTCGTTCTCAAGCTAAGCAAAGGCAAACTCAGCTCGATGCTTCGAGACAGTGTCCGCCATTTGGAGACGCCTGTCCCGATCATGTTCGAGATCGCCGCGTAACCCTTGCGTTACGCGATCAAAGAAGCTCTCGGGGATACACGCTTCCCCAAGATAGTTTGGGGAGCGTCTTTCCTCATCTTCCACCTCCATTAGAGGACTCTCGCGGTGGCCAGCGCCATCTAGTTGAGCAGCTGTTGAACCACCGCGACGCAAACGGACGTCGGACGAGTTATCTCGTCCGGTGGCGCGGCTGTCCCCCGTCCTGGGATACATAACTGGTGATTGACGTACTGGGTCTGGTTGAGCAGTACGACGCGGCACATCTTGTGCCGCAGAAGGACCACCGGAGAAAGTCTTCCCGGCACGGTCGTAAAGGGATTTCAGGTTGTCAATCCCTTCGTACATCTCAGTAGAGATACGTACGCGCCACCACGGGCTGGTAAGGAGGTAAGCTTCCTTAGGTGCTCGTGCAGAGTTGTTCACACAACATGGGCACGAGTCTCCCCAAGAGAGGCAGGGTAATAAGCTCTCCCTTGACAGACGATGCAGCTTGTAGCGTGCACCTGTCGGGGTTCGCTTTTCAAACTTATCACGAGCTTTGATAAGTTTGTCGTTCCAAGCGTCACGACCTACATCCTCAAGGTTATGGATGTAGGCTTTCCACGCTTGAAGTAGTGAGAGACCATCACGCTTGTAATTCCCACTGTACCATCGATGTCTAAAGAAAGCATCGATGAAGAATTCATTCTCAGCGCGATAGTTCTTCGCGCTGGGGTCAAGGTGATGGATCCTTGAGGAATCGAATAATCGTGTTCGATAACGATCACTCGTCGTCGCCGACAAGTGATCCATGACAGATTTGGGAGGCATCCATGCCTTCTTCTCAGGAGCGGGACGCAAGACATTGCGGTCCCGCTCTTCCTGCGACGTGCCGACAGAAGTACTGGCACCTCGTTGCGAAGTGGTGTACATAGGAGAACCGACACCACTGTTAGCGCCCGAGTCTCGCGACCTCGAGCGCCTTCGCTTCGGCGATGGTTCATCTGAGTCATCAGATGAACCAAAGATGCTACGACGCATAGCATCATCCATGCCACGCTTGGCAGGCGGCTTGGATTCGATTGCCGTCGATACGGATCCGTCTTCCGTATCAGGAGAGTATGAGACTCCGAGCTCATACTCTGTGAAGACGTGAGTGTATTCATGACCAGCGCCTGCATCACCAAGTGACACAGGCTGAGTCGCTTCAGCAACCGATGAGACGTCAGTCGCTATGGTTTCTGCTTCGGTGTCCGCACAGAGACGTGCGGACGCGCTCCCGGCGGCCTTGCTCGCGCATCGCATGGGCTTGTTAACCGTGCGATGAGATTTTGGAAAGTGGACTCGGACCAACAAGTGCAAACCCTGTCCCAAATGATTTGGGACGAGTATCCATTTAGTCAATCAGTCACTAAAGTGACTGATGGTTAAGGGGGAGGGTGATGTAACGGGGTGAATCGTTACATAACAATTTATAAGAAATTGTTAATAGAATATAACTATAAGAGTTATATTCTCAGAATATTGTCATAAGGACAAATATTCTGTTGCACTTACGAGTAGTTCCTAATTGGTTGATATAGGCCATTATATCAACCAACGAAGACGCGCCACGACAGACGCACGCAATGAGTGGTGAGCAGATAGTTGATATACACATTTGTATTCAGACATATTTAGATGAGGATAAATAGTGACTTATTGCAGACATTAATTATTACAAATACAGTTCTACTTTTTACTTTAACCAAGTACTCGCTTCTTCTTACCGTCTTTCTCTACACGTACCAGTGTACGTGAAGTTCAGAGGCACCGCCTTATTCTGTCAACAAAACAAGAAGCTTGTACTGGTGACAGTACAAGCTTCAGGGTGCCCCGTTACAGAAAAGGTAGTGGCCGAGATCACTTTCCGGGCAGTGACCGACTAGCGCAAGGCAGTAATTTGGTCGACTTTGCAATTTTTTCGGCCTCTCCACGCTCTTCACAATCGATCACATTCTATGGACGGTAGCTGCAATACCGCCCCCTGAATACTGAGATGATTTTGACGTATTGGATTGGAATAAGCTTTCGTTTATTAATTCCAGGCCATTCGTGATATGCGATGGAACAATGTTGTCGGTATTATAGTCCAGCTTAATGAACAAAAAAAATAGCTGCAAAAATAAATAAAATTACATCGGCATTACTAGGTAAATTATTTCTTTTACAAACTACTTTAACACATCAGCTAAAAGTTGCAATGAATCAAAATTTCTACAACGTTAGGTCCTCATCTTCTTTGTCGTGCCAGCTAAACACGACGACGGAGCCGCGGCGGCTCAGTGGCTGCGTACGACACATAGGTACAACTGGGACTTGTCGTCGCCAAGATGAGGAAACAAGTCCGCCAGGAGAGAAAGCGGAGAAGCAGCTGGAGGAAAACCACGGCACAACCAGGAGGCAGTATGTGGAACGGGGTAGCCCGTTAAATAATATTGTCGCCAAACGGTGTCAATAGGGATATTGTCTAACGTGACAATTTCCTACCAATATTATCTGAGATAGGTAATATTGAAGGAATATTATCCCCTTCTGGGCAATTATTCATGCGCTGCTTAAAGATTGGTTGATAAAAGACATCTCAACTAAGGTTACCACCATCGCTGCTAGACCCGCGTAATGAGCAAGTTGTCGTCATACGACGACGTAGCTTAATATAGTTAGATTAGACTGAAGTTATATTGATAGCTTAACTATGTTAAATTCAGTTCTCTTTTAATCTTTACTCAAACTAGCAGTTTGAGATGACTAGCTTCCTCTGTACGTACTAGTGTACGTGAAGTTTCGTGGCACCCAAAAAATGGTGCCCTGTTACACCTAATAGTGCTTCTTAGTCCGTCTAACGACTACTTAATGACCACTCAACATGAACATGTTAGGCGTAGAAGACGACAGCTCTCACGTCACATGTGATGGCTACTCCCATATGAGTGACTCTAAATGGGAGATAGTCGGCCGCACGAGTGTGCTCATGGGCGAACCCGCCATCAGTGGTATGTTGGAGTTTCTAAGCAGAGACCAGCCACATGCTGATATCAACCAGTTCATACAAGGGAAACTTGCTGTCGAAATACAGAAGAAAACCTTGCTACAACAGAAAGGCTCTCATCAGTCGATGAGCGGGCCAAAGCACACGCGTCGGACCGAAACCTTGAAGATCGATATCCTAAGGTACAAGGAAACCGATGAAGATTCCCTTTTGAGATGGTTCGTTGAGTTAGACGACGCCATCAGGGCTCGTCACATCGAGGGTGACGAGATGCAAGTCACCTTCGCCCTGTCCAATTTGACAGGACGAGCGAAGACTTAGGCCTTAGGGCTCAAGCTTCACGACCCAAACGTGTTTGAGTCGTTGGATGTCTTAAAGTCTCGGCTCAAAGAGACGTTTGAGCCGCCACGAGCCGAGTTCAGAGCACGCTCTGCACTACTGAGGATCAAGCAAGGTAAGCGTGGTGTGCATGCTTACGTACAACATCTACGCTACCTTGTGAGTAGCTTCACGGAAAACCCTGTTGATGAGCACACGCTCATCAGCGTGTTCATCTACGGCTTTATAGATGGACCGGTGAAGATCTACATGTTCCGATAGGACTTCCATACGCTGGAAAAGTCGATAGCGTATGCGGAACAAGAAGACTTCAGCCTGAAAAAGTCTCAGGCTAACTCGTCAAACTGTCGTCCGACGAGACGACATGAAACAGGAGGTCTCAAACATATGGACCTCTGTTACATCGAAAGCTAGATCTCTCGCTCTCTGAGTCACAAGCGAACGGTAAGATGCCCTTCTGTCAGAAGGTTGGGCACTACGCTCATGAGTGTAGTGTCCCAAGCACCGCATCACGTCCAAAGACAGGATGTGATGACCGCCTTTGGTCGAGGAAAGGTCCAAGGCGTGTATCCGACCATGTCGCTAAACCGCGACAGCAAGTAGGACCGCCAAAATAATGAGCAGGGTCATTAGGGGCGGAGCATCCTGCTGATCCAGCAACGTCAAGATAATTTGCAGGACTCTTGACGAAGATTGCTCCCAACACACAGTCGCTGTGGGTTACTGTCCATAGTGATGAGGAGTCTCTCATCACTTTGAAGATCGCAGTGACAAGTGGAATTTCACTTCGCGTCCTAGTTGAATGAAAGGCGTCGAATAGTTTGATTCGACGCCAGTCGCTAGGGGATAGTAGACCCAACTACGTTAATCGAGATATCCCTCCAACGAGTTGACGGTGTGCCTTGCTACAGTCGCATCCGTAACAGTGAACAAACGTGTAGTAGGAATGTACTACACGCTAGAAGGAAAGCAGTACGATGATGACGTCATCAAACTGAGATTGGATGACAAATTTGATGTCATCCTCGGTCTGCCATGGCTTAGTAAGTACCAGTCGTGGATCAGCTGGCTGCATCGATCCGTGAATTTGCCTGCCGTTTGTTCATCAGATGGCCATCTGATGAACGTCTTGGAGCGTCCACAAGCGTGTGGATGTACTACGAGTGAGTGCGATGGCCTCACTTGTGGTACGGTCGTTAGTACGACTGCGCAAGATCACAGTGCAGAAGGCCACTACATTGTGGAACCAGCTTCCGGCACCTGTTTAGAGACACAGGCTGCGCCATAGGTTCACCACTCGAAGAGACCGAGTGGACTAGAACACGGATGCACAACGAGCACGGTGCATCCAAGAAGAGAAATTATAGTTTTTAGGATGAACAACACGTTGAAGCTTAAAAACAAAAAAAAACGCAAATGAGATTTAATTTTTATAAACAACAGCATTTATAAAAATATTCAAATGTTAATCATTTTAATTTTTTAAAGCGTTTATCTTTATTTAAAAGCATTTAAAAACATCTATCCTTTTTATACTTATTGCTTTTAAATTTGGTAATAAATTATAAATTGATTTAGTCAAGATAAAATAAGGGTTTTGTTTTTTCCTTTTTTTTAAATTAATTAGAACATTGTTAAATATGGTTTATGAACAGGTTTTTTACTTTTTTAGTAACATTTTCAACTATCAAAGATACGATCTTAGCGGAAGCCTGATCGACTGAAAGAGAGTCGATCGAAGAGAACGTGACTGAGGTAGTATTCTCACAGTCAGTACACGTAATGGGAGAAAGTTCCAGCGTTCCTGAGAGTAAAAACTCCCAAAAGAGTTATGTTGAGGGTGTGGATCCCCAACCACCTGCGGATGTGTTTTCCCAGGAAATCACCGAGACAGTGAATATCTTGGTGAATGACTGATCGAGTGTAGGCGCTTATACACTTGATCTGATTGTGCCTCCGAAGTCAGCTTCGAAGGTAGTCAAGTTGCCAACGCTAGAATCTAAAAGATTCTTGCGAGATCTGCGTAGTGACAGGATCAAGCAGATCTGCGTACTCGTCACAGAGGACGAGTACGTTGCCGATATTTGGTCGGCACAAGTGTTTCTTGAGAATGAACGGGTTCTCAGTAGCTCATCGATGGACGAGAGTGTCCTCGATGAGAAGACCCGAATTGAACAGTATGCGTCTAAATATTGGAAGTCTTTAAAGACAAATCCTTTGTATAAGGATTTGGTTGAATTCAAAGATGTTTCCCAGAATCCGTGCCATGCGAGCTGCCCAAGGACGAAGGCACTCGGCATGAGATCGAACTAAAACCGAGCTCGGAGTCCTATACTAAACGGGCTCGAAGTAATGATACAGTGGCCACTGCCTCGTGAACAGGTCACAGCGACCGACAAATTAACTGCCGATTGCTCAGCTGCTGGTCGTGTAAGGGAGTCAACTTCCCCACATAGCTCTCCGACCTTCTGTGTTCGTAATGCCACAGAAGGGTGGGGGATAGTGCACGCGTTTAACAAATTGAACGCTGCAACGGTACCGTCTCAGACGCCGATACCAAGGAAGGACGTAATCATTGATGGTATGTCAAAGAGTGCCATATTTTCGTCCATGGATCTGATGGATGGATTCTATCAGATCCTTATGCGTGAACAGGACATCCCGTACACAGCAGTGAGCACCCCCATTGTATGCTCTTGGAGTAACTAGTGATGCCACAGGGGCTAAGTAACGCCCCTGCAACGTTCAACAGATTTGTTACGAATCTGTTGTGATCGGTGCGCGATTTCGCACCGAGTTACTTCGACGATGTGTTCGTCCATAGCCAATCTATGGATGGAAAGACGGACGTGGAGGTTCATAGAAATCGCGTCCGGAAGGTTCTTACTCAAATGCGAGAGCACAAGTTGTTCGCGAACCTCAAGAAGTGTACATTCGCAGCGAACGAAAAACCACATCTCGGCTGCATCGTGGGTATACACGGCGTACGCCCTGATCCAGAAAGGATCAGAGCGATTGGCGACTGGCCTGTGCCAGTCGACGTCAGAGTACTTTGAAGATTCTTGGCTTAGCGGCGTACTTGCACAAGCACTCGCGCAACTACACCGAGGAGACCGTATATCTCTCTCGACTGTTAAAGAAAAACGAGAGGTGGTCATGGAGCGATTAGTGTCAGTACTCTTTTGAAGGCATCAAGAAAAGCTTGGTGCATTCGCCGGTGTTGGCAATTGCAGACCAGGATAGACCATTTTATGTCTGTGACGCAAGCAATTTCGCAATCGGCTGCGCGTTGATGCAGTACGACTTAAACGGCGTTGAGCGCGTCGTATGTTTTCATCGCGTGAGCAGCAAGCAGCTGAGCGTAATTACTTAGTGTAATACAAGGAACTCCTTGCCATGAAATATGCACTGGCGAAGTTTCGGGTATCTCTCTTTAGAGATAGGCCCTTCATCGTTTATACCAACCAGGCGTCGTTACGCATGGCCGTAAACAGTCAGTATCTCTCACATCGAATGACGAGGCGGCTGTCTTTCTTCGCGGAGTATAACTTCTCCGTCGAGTTTAATCCAGGAAGACTCAGTGTCGTCGCTGATGCTCTTTCGTGTTGGCCTAATTTTAAGCCGACTGCTTAAAACAACAGTAGGAATGATCTTAATGTTGCGACACTAACAGTGAGTGTTCTGTCGTCGAATCTGCTCGACGACATGCGGAAAGCATACGCAGAAGATGAGTCTCTTCTGCAATTGATAAATTTCGTATCTTATTCATGCAGTCAAGCTTTGAAAAGCTTGGCGTCTCAATACCGATCTTTAACCGAACAATATTCGGTCGTGGTAGAATGCTGTACTATGCAGCAGTCAACGGCGACACACCTTGCGTCGTCGCCTGCTCATTATGATTTGCTATTGTGCATCATGTATGACTGTCACGTTGCCCCAACAAGTGGGTATCGCGGTAGAGAAAAGACTTACCTCACGGTCAGTCGTGACTCCTACTGGCCTCGCCAGTGTGAGTTTGTGCGCAAATACATTCGCACTTGCAAATACATTCGCACTTGTAAATTTTGCCAACGGTTGAAGCCTAGGCCTTCAAACTGTGCACCCTTGTAGCCTCTTCCGATTCCGGCAGAGTTCTGGCAGTCCGTGTTGATGGATTTCTTCTTCGGGTTTTCCAAAGACGCCCACAAGGATACTGGTATTCTTGTGTTTGTTAATCGATTCAGCGAGACGGTACATCCTGTTGTTGTACCAGAGTCATTCACAGCCCAGGGATGTACTGGTGTCTTCATCGATACTATCTTCCGCCTTCACGGGTTACCCCATGAACTCGTGTATGATATGGACCCCGCTTCACAGTGGAGTTCTGGCAATCCGTGTTCCGTTCACTTAGAAAACGTTTGACGATGTCGACTTCTGACCATCCAGAATCAGATTGGCAGACGGAACACTTCAACTGCTTCCTTGAAGAGATACTTCGAGGGTACGTCCACTCGTTTGCGAGCTAGGGTGAGCTCTTGCCGATGGATAAATTCACCATCAACAAATCTGTGCATGCACCGACAACGCATACACCGTTCTTCGTGAATGGCCTACGACATCCACGTTTACCCGCCTTCTTAGTGTTTGACTCTATTATAAGGGGGGTGGACTCGCTCGAACAAAAACCGATCTGGTTCTTGCTCATCACCCGTCGACAATGGTGTCGACGTGATATATGCCGATGTCGATGCAATCAATATCGATTATAATGATGATAACGAAGATGCTAATATGTTTAGCATCGCCGATGAATGCCACAGTGAGGACGATGGCGCCCTCACTGCTGAAGACAAAGTTCTTTTAGCAGTTCACACGAAGCGCACTGCTGTTGACAAGGATGAATTTGCAGAGGAATTTCTGCTGACTCGTGAATAGGTTGTCCACTTCGTTCAAGACTCTATTGCAGACGCAATGACAAGCAGAAAAGAAACGCAGACAGACATGAAAGAGCAAATGTTCTTTCATTCAACGAAGGAGACTTATGCTTACTGTCTACAGTAAATCTAGCAAAACACGCAGTGACAAAAGTGGGCAGCAGTAAATTACTGCCCAAGTGTATCGGTTCATTTCGTGTGTTGCACCAAATGGGAAACGCATACACGATTGAACTGCCCCTTAAAATGCGTACGCATCCTACGTTTTACGTTGGAAGTCTCCGCCCGTACTATCAGTACGAGCCCGTTTCGAGATGCGAAGAGCACATCCTCGGTCGAGAGCCAAGACCGCCTTCGAGTGGTCCCGTATCAACCAGCCAGTCCGGTCGACGAGCGAAGCGACCTGATCACGCATTTGAGCGATATCCTGACGAGCTGACTGCAGCTTGTCAGGAAGAGAACGAAACCAACGTTCGTTCTTAAGTTGCGCGAACGCAAACGCGGCAGAATCGTGTAAAAGATCGTGCGCTAGGGAATTGTAATAAATCTTTGCAAGGTCATAAGGCTCGTAACGCCGAGTCCGTTCATGAGCCAGGTCATCGTGAAACTGTTCCTTGACACGGTTCCGTCTATCAACATCAAGCTAATCCAACCGTCGAGCCGGATCAGATGCTCCCGTCACCACCACATCCTATGGTGGACTCTGGTGTTGGTCAAAGCTTTGTATTGGAGCGCATTTTGAATTACCGCGACGTGAATGGCGTCCGGAAGAGTTACCTCGTCCGCTGGCGTGGCTATCCACCGGCCTGGGACAGCTGGGTGCCTAGCGCCCAGATTATTGTTAATGTCCTGGTCTCGTCGAGCAGTATGATGAGACCCACCCACTGCGTTCGAAGAAGGGCCGTCAGAAAACGACCTCCCCGAGCGTGAGTACAGGGATTGCAAAGTGTCAATTCCTTTGGACATTTCAGAAGAGATGCGCGCCCTCCAGTAGGGATCATTAGGGAGGTAGGCCTCCCTAGCGGCACAAGTAATTGTCAAGGCAACTTGGACACAAATCACCCCACGAGAGACAGGGTAATCCTGCCTCTCTTGACAGCCGGTGCAACTTGTATCGTACACCGACTAAGTTACGCTTTTCAAACCTTGTGCAAGCTGCATCGAATTTACCGAGCCAGGTCTCACATCCAATACACTCGATGTTATGGATGAAGGCATTCCATCCTTGCACCAAGGCTTTGCCGTCTCGTACACGGCTACCATTGTACCACCGATGTTTGAAGAATGCATCGGTGAAGAACTCTTCCTCAGCACGGATAGTTCCGTGCTGTAATCAGGTGGGCAAATCTTCCTGCAATCTAACAACAGGATTTGATCCCGTTCGGTCGTTATTCCGGCCAATCGATCTAACGCTTTGGATGAAGGCATCCAAGGAGACCCCACTTGAGGAGCGTGGCGCAGGACATTGCGGTCCTTGGCCTCTTGAGTAGTGTCAGCATGACCACTGACACCAGTGGCAGCTCGATCTCTCGAGTTGCTTCTCTCGTGGTGACGCATTGGGGCATCATTACCATCACCACGCGTCCTATCGTCGGATGGACTTGCATGAGGCGAGGATTCATCGGACGAATTGCTCGGTCCGAAGATTTCGGACATGATGCCGCCATGTTCCCCAGAGCCAGTCAACCTGGTTCTTGCAGTGTATGCCCCGGATGATCTGGAGGCGTATGGTGTCGCCTTCGAGTCGGATGCATCATCTGTCTCTCCATTATAGATGAGCTCGATTTCAGGCTCAAATTCATCGCAAATCGCAGAACTCGCCGCAGATGCAGCGGATGTATCGGTCGCACATGGTGACTCACCACGTGGACTGCTCGCAACCGGCATTGCCGGTTGCTAAATCACAACAGAAGGCTAAGTAACCCTGCAGCTAAAGCAAGAGAAAAACTCTCTTTGGCTGCACGCATGTGTGCAACCGCTTTTCTTGCTGCTGCGGCAGCACGTCGCATGAACTTTGACAGCAAGCGATGAATTGGCAGATGAGTTGGACTCTGACCAACAAGTGCTCCCCTTCCCAGAGTGATCCAACGGTGGTCACACTGTCCCTTTTAGTAAAAATTAATCAATGGGTAGTTGATGGTTTAGGGGGGTGATGTTACGGGGTAGCCAGTTACATGATATTGACACCAAATTGTGTCAATAGGGAGATTGTGTAGCGTGACAATTCCCTACCAATGATATCCGAGATGGATAATATTGAAGAAATATTATCCCTTTTTAGGATAAAATGCATGCGCTGCTCAAAGATTGGTTGATAAAAGACGTATCAACTAAGGTTACCACCAATCACTGCTGGACGCGCGCAACGAGTGGTGAGCAGGTTGTAGTCATACGATAATGTAGATTAAGATAGTTAGATAAAGACTTAAGTTAAATTGATAGCTTAACTATATTAAATTCAGTTCTCTTTCAACCTTTACTCAAACTAGCAATTTGAGTAGATTAGCTTCCTCTGCGTGCACTAGTGTACGTGAGGTTTCGCAGCACCCAAACAAAGGGTGCCGCGAAACCTTTGTAACGGGGCACCCTGAAGCTTGTACTGTCACCAGTACAAGCTTCTTATTTTGTTGACAGAATAAGGCGGTGCCTCTGAACTTCACGTACACTGGTACGTGTAGAGAAAGACGGTAAGAAGAAGCGAGTACTTGGTTAAAGTAAAAATTAGAACTGTATTTGTAATAATTAATGTCTGCAATAAGTCACTATTTATCCTCATCTAACTATGTCTGAATACAAATGTGCATATCAACTATCTGCTCACCACTCATTGCATGCGTCTATCGTGGCGCGTCTTCGTTGGTTGATATAATGGCCTATACCAACCAATTAGGAACTACTCGTAAGTGCAACAGAATATTTGTCCTTATGACAATATTCTGAGAATATAACTCTTATAGTTATATTCTATTAACAATTTCTTATAAATTGTTATGTAACGATTCACCCCGTTACATCACCCTCCCCCTTAACCATCAGTCACTTTAGTGACTGATTGACTAAATGGATACTCGTCCCAAATCATTTGGGACAGGGTTTGCACTTGTTGGTCCGAGTCCACTTTCCAAAATCTCATCGCACGGTTAACAAGCCCATGCGATGCGCGAGCAAGGCCGCCGGGAGCGCGTCCGCGCGTCTCTGTGCGGACGACGAAGCAGAAACCATAGCGACTGATGTCTCATCGGTTGCTGAAGTGACACAGCTGTGTCACCTGGTGATGCAGGCGCTCGTCATGAAGACACTCATGTCTTCACAGAGCATGGGCTCGGAGTCTCATACTCTCCTGATACGGAAGACGGATCCGTATCGACGGCGATCGAATCCAAGCCGCCTGCCAAGCGTGGCATGGATGATGCTATGCGTCGTAGCATCTTTGGTTCATCTGATGACTCAGATGAACCATCGCCGAAGCGAAGGCGCTCGAGGTCGCGAGACTCGGGCGCTAACAGTGGTGTCGATTCTCCTATGTACACCACTTCGCAACGAGGTGCCAGTACTTCTGTCGGCACGTCGCAGGAAGAGCGGGACCGCAATGTCTTGCGTCTCGCTCCTGAGAAGAAGGCATGGATGCCTCCAAAATCAGTCATGGATCACTTGTCGGCGACGACGAGTGATCGTTATCGAACACGATTGTTCGATTCGTCAAGGTTCCATCACCTTGACCCCAGCGCGAAGAACTATCGCGCTGAGAATGAATTCTTCATCGATGCTTTCTTTAGACATCGATGGTACAGTGGGAATTACAAGCGTGATGGTCTCTCACTACTTCAAGCGTGGAAAGCCTACATCCATAACCTTGAGGATGTAGGTCGTGACGCTTGGAACGACAAACTTATCAAAGCTCGTGATAAGTTTGAAAAGCGAACCCCGACAGGTGCACGCTACAAGCTGCATAGTCTGTCAAGGGAGAACTTATTACCCTGCCTCTCTTGGGGAGACTCGTGCCCATGTTGTGTGAACAACTCTGCACGAGCACCTAAGGAGGCTTACCTCCTTACCAGCCCGTGGTGGCGCGTACGTATCTCTACTGAGATGTACGAAGGGATTGACAACCTGAAATCCCTTTACGACCGTGCCGGGAAGACTTTCTCCGGTGGTCCTTCTGCGGCACAGGATGTGCCGCGTCGTACTGCTCGACCAGACCCAGTACGTCGATCGTTAGTTGGGAGCGGGGCTCCCAAGTATCCCAGGACGGGGGATGACCGCGCCACCGGACGAGATAACTCGTCCGACGTCCGTTCGCGTCGCGGTGGTTCAACAGCTGCTCAACTAGATGGAGCTGGCCACCGCGAGAGTCCTCTAATGGAGGTGGAAGATGAGGAAAGACGCTCCCCAAACTATCTTGGGGAAGCGTGTATCCCCGAGAGCCTCTTTGATCGCGTAACGCAAGCGTAACGCGGCGATCTCGAACATGATCGGGACAGGCGTCTCCAAATGGCGGACACTGTCTTGAAGCATCGAGCTGAGTTTGCCTTTGCTCAGCTTGAGAAAGAGAGAGCTCTGACATCTCTGCGTGAAGAGCTAAGGGTAGCTCGTGTGGATATTGACCGGCCTCGGGCTGAGATAAGTGCTCTTCAGACCCTTGTCGATGCCCATCATTGGGAGCGCAAGGCTCTCTGCGAGATGCGTGAGGGCGTCCTTCATCGGAAGAAGCAGCGTACTGATGGTACGGCTTAAGCCGACCAACGTAAAACGTGGGATGCGTTCGCATCTTACGTGGAAACTCGATCGTGTATGCATTGCCTAGGCGGTGCAATACACGAAATGGGCCGGTGTACTTGGGTAGTAGTTTACTGCTACCCAAGTTAGTCACTACATGCTTTGGTAGATTAACCGTAGACAGTAGGACTAAGTCACCTTTATTAAATAAACGAGTGTTTGCCCTTCCATTCTTGTCAGCGTTTTGCTTTTGCTGATCCACCGCTTCGGCGATGGAGTCTTGCACAAAACGGACTACCGTTTCACGAGCCAGTATGAACTCATCTGATGACTCATTAGCTTCAGTGCGCTGTTAGTGCACTGCAGCAACATCAACCTTTTCTTCAGTGAGGGCTTCCGCACTCTCACTGGCATCATCTTCTTCGATATCGATGTTATCGATATCGGCATCAAACGCAATGACCTCTTCGTCAGAGCGTGATGAGCGTGAACCAATTCGGTTTTTGCTCGCGCGAGTCCCTCCCCCCCTCGAACCAGAGTTACACTCTAGTAAGGTGGGTAAACGCGGATGGCGTAAGCCATTCACGTAAAACGGTGTATGTGTCGTGGACGCATGCAACGAGTTGTTAATGGCAAACTCTACCATTGGCAAAAACTCACTCCAACTCTTAAAGGAGTGTACGTATCCTCGAAGTATCTCTTCAAGGACACGATTGGCACGTTCCGTCTGACCATCTGACTCTGGATGATCAGACGTCGACATCTTCAAGCGCGTTCCGAGTGATTTGAACACGGAACGCCAGAAATCAGCAACGAAGCGTGGATCTCTGTCTGATACGAGTTCACGGGGCAACCCACGAAGTTGGAAGAGGGTGTCAATAAAGACACAAGCACAGCCACTTGCCGTGATTGACTCTGGTACAGCCACTAGGTGTACCATTTTGCTGATCTGTCAACAAATACGAGAATACCCGTATTCTCGCGTGCGTCTTTGGGTAACTCGAAGACAAAATCCATTGAGATGGATTCCCAGCACTCAGCCGGAACCGGTAGAGGCTGTAAAGGTGCACGCAGTGAAGGACTTGACTTCACTCGTTGACAGACTTCGCATGCGCGAACATACTTTCGCACAAACTGATACTGGCGGGGCCAGTAAAAGTCTCGACTCACCGTGAGATATGTTTTCTCCCGGCCACGATGTCCTCCTATAGGAGCATCGTGATACTAGAACATGATCCGCAAACGCAGATCAATATCATCTGGAATGACAACACGTGGTGTGTCACCAGAAACGGCTGTATAATGCAGTAACCCGTTGCGAGTAGTGTATCGATCTGATGCAGATCGATACGCAGACGACAATCGTTTCAACGATTCTCGAGATGGCTGTGAGAGATGTGTCAACAACTTCACAATCTCACCATCTTGAGCGCATGCCCGCCTCACATCATCATTCAACGTTGTAGATGGTACTGAGGACGTCATAACCGCAACAGTGACTGTCTCACTGTTGGGTTTCGCGACTGGTTCAAAGTCGGGACGACGTGAGAGTGCATCAGCGACGACATTAAGTCGTCCTGGTTTGTACTCGACCGTAAAGTTGTATTCTGCAAAGAATGACAACCACCGCGCCATTCGTTGCGAGAGGTGCGGGCTGTTCACTGCCGTGCGTAATGACGCATGGTCAGTGTAAACAATGAAGGGTCTATCTCCTAATAGATAGACTCTGAACTTCGCGAGTGCATACTTCATGGCAAGGAGTTCCTTGTCATGCACTGGATAGTTCCGCTCAGCTGGTTGCAGCTGACGCGACTGATAGCAGACGACGCGTTCAACGCCTCCAAGATCGTACTGCATTAATGCACAGCCGATTGCGAAATCGCTGGCATCACAGACCACATGAAATGGCCTGTCCTGATCGGCTATTGCTAGGACTGGGGATTGTGTCAAGCTCTGCTTGATACCATCAAAAGAGCGCTGACATTCAGCGTTCCATAACCACCTCTCGTTCTTTTTCAACAAACGAGAGAGGTGTACAGTCATCTCGGCGTAATTGCGTAAATATTTATGCAAATACGCCGCTAGCCCAAGGAATTTTCGAAGACCTTTGACATCAACCGGCACAGGCCAGTCGGTGATCGCCTTGATCTTTTCGGGACCATGACGTACACCGTTCTTACCAACGATGCACCCAAGAAGTGGCATTTCGCTTGCTGCAAATATACACTTCTTGAGGTTTGAAAACAATTGATGCTTTCGCGTGATTGTAAGAACCTGTCGGACGTGGTATCTGTAAACCTCAACGTCCGACTTTCCATCCATAGCTCGACTATGGATGAATACGTCATCGAAATAACTCGGCGCAAATTCTCGTACTGGTCTCAACAGATGTGATACACATCTGTTGAACGTGGCAGGGGCATTACTAAGCCCTTGTGGCATTACTAGCCATTCACAGAGCATGCCGCTAGGCGTGCTAACTGCGGTATAGGGTATATCCCGTTCTCGCATAAGGATTTGATAGAAGCCATCCATCAAATCCATGGACGAAAAGATGGTACTCTTTGACATACCATCAATGATTACGTCCTTCCTTGGTATCGGCGTCTGAGCCGGTACCGTTGCAGCATTCAACTTGTTAAATGCATGCACTATCCGCCACCCTCCTGTTGCTTTTCGCACACAGAAGGTCGGAGAGCTATGTGGGGAAGTTGATTCCCTCACATGGCCCGCAGCTAAACGATCGGCAAAGAACTTGTCGATCGCAAGTACTTGTTCACGAGGCAGTGGCCACTGCTTCATGACACAGTACTTCGAGCCTGGTTTAAGCTCGACCTCGTGTCGAATACCTTTATCCTTCGGTAATTTGCACGGAACAGTTTCAGGGAATCCATCCTTGAATTCAACCAAATCTTCATAGAGAGGATTGGTCTTGAGCGATTCCCACGATTGAGAGTCATATCGCTCAACTCGTGTCTTTTCATTAAGGACACTCTCGTCCATAGATGAACTACTGAGAACTCTCTCGTTCTCAATAAACACTGTTGCTGACTTTATGTCGGCTACACACTCGTCGTCAGCGACGAGTACGCAGATCTGCTTGACTTTGCCACTACGCAGATCACGCAAGAACCTTTTATGTTCGAGCGTTGGCAACTGAGTGATCTCCGAAGTCAACTTCGGAGGCGCAATCAGATCAAGTGTATAAGTGCCTACGCTTGATCCGTTATTGACTATGACATTCAATGTCTCTGTCATTTCCTGGGGACTTATTCCCTCAGGCTTCGAAGGACTTATTCCTTCGGCTTCCCGGGGACTTATTCCCGCGGGTTTCGGGGAACTTATTTCCGCCGTATTTGTAATCTTGGGACTTATTCCCTTTACTTCCTCTAGCTGGGGTTGCGCAACCACAGCGAGATCCTCTACGAAAGACTCTCCAGTCGATCTAGGATTATCGTTTCGCTTAACCTGAGCGATCGATTGTTTCTCTTCTAGATGTTCCCCGCTAGGGATACATCTTTGTCCCAGTCCACCCGACTTATTCGAGTGGTGGACCTTCGGCGCAGCCTGTGTTTCCTCATAGCCGCCGGAACTTTGCTCCGAAGTGTAAATGTTTGTTACACTAAGGTTTTGTGCAGTCGTTCTAACGACCGTACCACAAGTGAGGCCATCGCACTCACTCGTAGTACATCCACACGCTTGTGAACGCTCCAAAACGTTCATCAGATGGCCATCTGATGAACAAGCGGCAGGCATCGTTACTGTTCGATGTTGCCAGTTTACCCGTGGTTCGTACCTTCTGAGCCACGGTATTCCAAGGATGACATCAAATTTGTCATCCAAATCCAATACGACAAAGTCATCGTCATATTGGGTATCTTCTAGCGTATAGTGAATCTTCACTATACGCTTCATGACGGTTACGGATGCGCCTGTCGCAAGACGTACCGTCATCCTCGTAGGAGGTGTGTCACATTCACTGAACTTAAAGTGACCATCTTCTAGCGATTGGCGTTGCACAAAATTGTTGGACGCCCCACAATCGACTAGAGCTCGAAGGGACAACTTATTTGTCACTTTGAGTTTCAAGGTAATAAGTGAGATCTCATTACCTAGAGCAGCAACGCACAATGTTTGTGTGTTGGGAGCAACCTTCATCAAGAGGCCTACAAATTCTCTTGACGTTGCTGGACCAGTAGGGTGCTCCGCACCTACTGATCCTGTCCGTTTTTGATGTTCCATCCCGTTGTTGCGTCTTTGCACCAACAGCGGACCCTCGTCCCTGCCCCTTTCTCATGGGTGGACGGTCACTACGCCCAGTGTTGCGAGACACTGGACGAGGGGCACTACACTCGTAAGCGTGGTGTCCTGTCTTCTGACATCTGTTGCATTTCTGCAACTTCCTGTAGTCTGTAGAGCGAGCCTTCTCGCTCTCTACATAACAGAGTTCCATCGGCTCTGGACCTCCGTTGTCATATCGTCTCGGTTGAAGATATGATGTCGAGCTGGTGCGAGCCTGTCTCAGACTGAAGTCTTCCTGTTCCGCAATGGAAATGGCTTGTTCTAGTGAATCTAGCTCGAGTCGGAACAGGTGAGTCTTTACGGGACCATCCGCAAGACCCTGCATGAACACCGAAACCAACGTGTGTTCATCAACCGGGTTGGAACTTATACAACTCGTGAGATGTCGTATATGTTGAGCGTAAGCGTGCACGCCACGCTTACCCTGCTTGAGCTTCAAGAGTTCGGTTCGAGCTCTGAACTCAGCTCTAGGCGGTTCAAACGTTTGTCTGAGCCGCGACTTGAAGACTTCCAACGACCCAAACGCATATGAGTCGTGCAACTTGAGCCCCAGTGCCCAAGTCTTGGCACGTCCTGCCAGATTTGATTGGGCAAATGCAACTTGCATATCCCCATCGTCGATGCGACGCGCCCTTATGGCGTCATCCAATTCGACGAACCATCTCAAGAGGGAGTCTTCTTCGACTCCCCTATACTTGGAGATGTCAATCTTCAAGGTTTCGGGTTGACGCGAGTGCATCGACCCACCGGCAGCAGCCTGCTGCTGTCTCAACAGTTCAAACTGTTGAGCACCCTGTTCTCTCAACAACTCTGCTTGTTGAGAACCTTGTTGGTGAAGCAAGGCTACTTTCTCGCGTTCTGCGTCAAGTTCATTTTGAATGAACTTGGCGATAGTAGCATGTTGGGCATCTCTAATGAGAGCCTCTAGCATGACGCTAACAGCATGGATGCCGATGGTTGTACCCATCCGTTCAACAGCATCCCATTCGACACTGCTCAAATGGGAGTAGCCGTCAAGCGTAGCGTGAAAGCTTTGGTCATCTTCATCATCCAACATATTCATGTTGGATGTGAACGTGGTCCTTGGACGGACTACGAAGTGCTACCAGGTGTAACGGGGCACCCTGAAGCTTGTACTGGTGACAGTACAAGCTACTTATTCTGATGACAGAATAAGGCGGTGCCTCGTAACTTCACGTACACTCGTACGTGCAGAGGAAGACGGTAAGAAGAAGCGAGTACTTGGTTAAAGTAAAAAGTAGAACTGTATTTATAATAATTAATGTCTGTTAATAAATCACAATTTATCCTCATCTAAATATGTCTAAATACAAATGTGTATATCAACTATCTGCTCACCACTCATTGCGTGCGTCTGTCGTGGCGCGTCTTCGTTGGTTGATGTAATGGCCTATACCAACCAATTAGGAACTACTCGTAAGTGCAACAGAATATTTGTCCTTATGACAATATTCTGAGAATACAACTCTTATAGTTATATTCTATTAACAATTTCTTATAAATTGTTATGTAACGATTCACCCCGTTACAGCGACTCTAAAAACTTCTTTACCTGCCATCGGGCTCATTGTATTGTAAAAGCATGGCTAGGGAGGTCTCCAAATAAGTATTTTACAGAGAAAGCTTATTACCAGCATTATCTGTCTAAGTAACCACCACCCTGATCCGCAGCTGCTCCTCGCTCCTGAACGAGGTAGCACGAGATGTGCTCACCATCCGCCTCGTCTGTCACCGGCGGCACGCAACAAAATACAAAATGAAAACTAACTCTGGACAACGGCGTTTCCTTGATGGCTTGGGACCTGGCGGTTTTTATGCCAAGTAAACACCGTTTTCCAACACCTTCCATTTAGCTAAAGGACGACCCCATTTAGCCGACCTTAGTACAGCAATCGTAAAACCATTTTCCCATACATACGCGTGAGCAGCATCCTTTGCCAGCTCCAAGTTGTCATAGGTTCCTGCTGGAAGGGGATTAGAGGGAGACCAACTGGTGTCACTTAAAATGGTGTTCGAAGGGATGTGTTTTTAAAAAAAGGGTCCGTGGAGGCAAAGATGTCAAGACATTGCGAATTGGCTGCTGAATTGTAGAGGAAGTCGTACGGACCAATCATGTTTTGGAGGCGGTTTACAATCTTGTAGGCTATCCACTGATTTTGCGGCTATTCACTTGTTTTTTTTAGCGAATTGCGTGTTTTTTTCAGCGAATTGCTTTTTTTAGCGGAATACTTTTTTTCAGCGAATTGCTTGTTTATTTTTTAGGATCCCCCTCAACCGATTTCCTAGAAATCACAATGCCTCCTCCGTTTCCAAAACCTAATACAAGTTAAAAATAAACTCACTCGAGGTAAAAAAAATCCGTCGGCGTGTCCACATTCCTCTCCATCCTTTTATCACCCAATTTTACCACCTGCTCTTTGGGTCTTGACATCCTAAATCTGCACCTCACGTCTTCCCGTCCAGCTCCAGACGCCGCCGCCTCCTCCTCATGCTTCGCTTCGGTGGCCAAATCGCTCTCATCACGGGATCCGGCAATGGCATTGGCCGCTGCTATGCGCTTCTTTTCGCCGAGCGGGGCGCCAAAGTGTGCGTGCTGCTGGCTCAGCATGTCTTCCCTCCTCAACAAACAACGCGCTCTCAGTAGTTAGTGAATCATTGTCTCGTTTTGTTGTTGCTGTTATAGGGTGGTTAACGACTTTAGCAGGGAAGCCGCTGACTCGGTCGTCAAGGAGATTAAGGCCAAAGGTGTGCAAATACAAGTGGACGAAAGGGGCTAAGTAAAGGGGATCGACGGACTCGCACTGACTCCCGTAAACTGCTCGTTCTCTTGTCTTCTAGGCGGCATCGCCGTTGCCGACTACAACTCGGTCTCGGACGGCGGCAAAGTCGTGGCCACTGCCATTGATCACTTTGGCCGCATTGACATCTTGGTGAACAATGCTGGGATCCTGCGGGACGCCAGCTTTGCAAAAATGACCAAAGCTCAATGGAATCAGGTGCTGGACGTCCACCTTCAAGGAAGTACGTTGTGCAGTCATCATCCGCAACGGTGTTTAAGCTACATGTTCTTCACGTTCGTGACTCACCTCGTACTGCGTCTCCTGTGTAGCTTTTGCGGTCACGCACGCGGCGTGGCCGTACATGCGCGAGCAAAAGTACGGCCGCGTGGTTCTCATCACGTCGATTAACGGTCTATACGGCCAGTTTGGCCAGACCAATTACAGCGCGATGAAGGCGTCTATGACTGGTTTCGGCAAGTCACTGGCCAAAGAAGGCGCTCGCTCGAATATCAAGGTGAATATCGTCGCCCCTGGCGCGGGTTCCAAGATGACGGCGTCCGTCATCCCCGAAGATCTCGTGGCCAAGTGGAAACCCGAGTACGTGGCGCCCACGGTCGTGTACTTATGCCACGAGTCAGTGCCGTGCTCGGGTAAAATCTTTGAAAGCGGCGGCGGATTCGTCGCACAGGTCAAGTACATGCGCAGCCGCGGGGTGTTCCTCGATCTGGAGAAGGAGATCACGCCTGAGGCGGTGGAGAGCAAGTTTGCTCAGATCACGGACTTTGCGGACGCTACGGATCCGGATGACGACGATATCACGCCGCAGCTCAAGCAGATTCTGCCTGCAAAACTATGAGTCAGTCAAGCACATTAACACTGACGGTCAGAGCAGGAGGAGGAGGCAGAAGGAAGTAGCCATTTGGTACAAAAGTAGCCATTTGGTGCGAAAGTAGCCATTTGATGCAAAAGTAGCCATTTGATGCAAAAGTAGCCATTTGGCCTTGTTTTGTACAAGTGGACCACGTACATTTACGATTCACCTCTGAAACTTGATAAATAACCCATGGCATTTTCGATCACTGATCCCTCAGCGCTGGGGCCGTCGTGCTGCTCATAGTGTCAGTTCAAAGGCCACGCGATGATCCGTCTCAAGGCCAAACAAGCTGAAAAGGCGGCTGAAGAGAAGAAAGCGGCAGAAGAGGCAGCAGCTTTTGATGCAGGGGACAATGCCGGGGTGGCGGCCCCAAAGCCCAAGACGAAGATCCTCGGCGTCGGTCGTGGCAAGCGCAGCGGCATCAGCAAGGAGAAAAAACGAACCCCAGGCGAAATTCGGATCCAAAAAGGTGCGATTTGCTGATTATGATGGTAGTTGCAAATAACCTGGTGCAAAAAAGGGCTGAACAGATGGTGGGTGGGTGGGTGGGTGTGTTGTGTTGTGCTGTGTGTTTTATTGAAGACATTGCGGAGCTGGATGGCGGGAAGGCCGCGACCGTCACGTTCCCGGAAGTGAACGATCTTACAGTATTTACTGTCAAGGTGCGAGGGTTTTGTGGGGACACACTCACAGACGCATTTTTAAAAGGTCGAGACTGATCGGGCTTGTGATTGGACCAGATTGCCGTGGACACGGGTCTGTGGAAAGGCGCGTCGTTCGCCTTTAGTTTCAAGATCCCGCCTGTATGGGGAGACTACAGAAGTGGATGAGGGTGTCATTTGTCTTGTGCAGAAATCTCATCTGTAGTTGTTGTTGTTGTGGCTTGATTTGTAGATGTATCCACATGACCCGCCAAAGGTCCAGTGTCTGACGAAGGTGCGTTGTTGTTTTAGTCACTGAGGCTGGTGTAGTTTGTTAGTATTCAGGACAACAGGAGGTGTAGACGGACGTGTTGTTGTGCTTTCATTGACGGATCGTGCTGTGCAGATATACCACCCGAACATTGACCTGGATGGTAACGTGTGTCTAAACATTTTACGCGAGGACTGGAAGCCCGTATTGGACATCAACTCGGTCATTTATGGTCTGATCTACCTCTTCTACGAGCCAAATCCGGATGATCCGTTGAATAAAGGTGCGCGCCATACGGACGATTACATTGGCATGATGCTGGAAGCTTTGGAGTTGACACTGTATTCGTTTTTATTGTGAGAGCAGAAGCTGCAGAATTGTTTCGGAATGACCCTACGCAATTCGCTGCAATGGTGCGGCAATCTTTGCGTGGGCACAGCGTTCGAGGCATCGCGTTTGAGAAGCTGGTATAGTATTGTACAGCCTGCCCAAGTGACTCTCGATTCAAGTAGAAGTGGTTGCCCCAATCGGTGACTTACGCCACACAAGGTTTGCAGTCTTGCGTCATAGACACGTGGCCTCAGGGTCTAGTTGCCCAGCTCGTGTTTAGGAATACATCCACGTCGCTTTCTTTGTACATTCATTTTCTGCGCGTGTTAGATGTTGTCACCTATCGCGTCTGGAAAGAGGAGTGTCATCGTCCAGTAAATGCATCAGCATCGAAGATGTTCGGCAGAAACGTTACTACGACATGTAGATGGCCTCGATCTCTTCGGACGTGCTATCGCGAATGACGTTTTCCTATCACCAAGAAAGCACACGATGATGAGTCCACGAAAGACGAGCAAGACGAAAGTCACGTACCCGTTCCAGCTTGCATTTGCCTCCGATAGTAAGGTTCAGCGAGTACTCGTAAAAGTAGCCGTCGGCAGTTGCGACATATAACTGTACAATCGGGTTATCGTTGTCCCTAGGACCGTGGATCGCACACTGATTCGGTACTCCAGTTGAGCGAAGTCGAGCCTGGAAGTAACAAGTTAGCAACCGGTTGAAGTGAAGCAACCTCGTCAACTTCCAACAACGTATTGCTTACATAAGCGAAATCACGAGTTCCTTCGGCGATACCCGAAAAAGAGCTGGGAAGGTAGGCGCTCATGACGCCAGCCACATCATCGAAATTACTGACAGCAGAGCTGGTACTACGCGTCGTCCGTGTCGTGGTACTGACGTTGACAGCATTTGCCGAGGGTTTGCCAGGCGAAGAGTCAACGGTTGTTGGGACCGAGCTGGATGGAGCAGCAGCACTGCCAAAGACCGTGGAGCCGAAGGTGCTTCCAGCGACAGCCAGTGTAAACGTGATCGGCGTGAAATGGCCGAAGCTACCTGTAGCCGAACTTTCCGCCCCAGTTAGAGAGAAGAAGTGGATGGTACCTGTGTCACTCGAAGCACACAGAATCGTGGAGCTCTCGTTGAAGGCTAGACAGTAGACTTGAGCACCATAGGACCCTCGTCGAAAGGCCGCAACTTTCGTCCCACTTGGAACGGCAAACACGCGGATCAGTGTTCCCTACAGCACAAATCGCGACATGGTTACTGCAAACCTGGATCAAGAACAAATCGTCATCGAAGGCTTCTTACCGACTCGGAAGCTGTTGCAAGTAGTGTGCTTTGAATGTTGAATGCCATCGACACGGGTGCCGTGCGATGTGCCTGAAATGCGTTCAGCACACCAAGATTGTTGGCATCATACAGCACGATCTCTCCTGGCATAGCTCCAGAGGGGAAAGCTAGATGTCCATTGTCGTGCGGAGAGAGCACGCACAACGCTTTTGGATTCGGGGACGTGTCCAACGTCTCCAGAATCTTCATGGTACTAATGTCAAAGATGTAAATCTTGCGCTCCAGTACTGCAATCAACCTATGCCAGAAGAACACGTTCACTTCAGCAAAATCTCACCCACTCACACGTATCTTTACCCTCTATCATCTAAGGTCAGGCATTCAACCACGCACAATGTACCTCTGTCGGTTCATACGCACGGCCAACACGGCCGTGACAAAGTTCAAGTCACATATCGCTGCTCCTGTCTTGGTGTTCCACACACGCAGTCGACGCGGTGAGAACGCAGGCTAAAGAATGTACGATAAAAACAGAACAAGAAGCAATTATTCAGACGTGAGGGAGTAAATAGCAGTGGCCTTGTCACTCGCCACCCCATTTGCTCTGTACGTGACCTACCTGATCTCCAGCACCAACCAGAGCCACAAGACTGGTACAATACAGCATCTCAGCGATCCCGATGCCCCCAATATCTTCCTGGAAGCACTTGCTGAAAGGTTCACAGTTGTAGATACCAAACCCTTGGCGAGTGCCAACGCTGATGCATCTACAGAGAACGAGCACCTGTCAATAGTCTATTGTATTGAACCGATAACAAGCAATGAAGTAGAGAAAAGGAAGCTCCGTCTGTTGTTTGGGGCGGACGTACGAGGCGTCCTGGTTGAAATTCAGGAAGAGAAGGTCACTCGGGCTGTTTACGGAGCTCTTCATGTTGTCGTATTGACAAAACGTGCGTCGATCTAGATTCGGTGGTCGTGCGAGTCGAATATAGCCAATCACATTTCGAGGAGGAGCATCGTGTGGCCACTTCAACACCGTGCCCAATCGTAACGCTACTGTGGTGACTGATCACTCGGGACAAGATGGGTGGGTCAAATAGGCACGAACACGATGATGTTGGGTGGTTACATGATCTCTTAGCCAGCGCTATGGAGTATCTGGTATGTTCAAAGCTGCGTAAGAAGTGACAGATGTGGTTACGAGTGTACGTTAATTTGGCCTACTTTATCTGCGAGAATGGAACGACAGAACAGAGGAGCACAGAGAAGCTGTTATCGGTTTGACTTACAAGCCCGAGGCAGCATGAAGGTGGCAACATTAGCGAAGGCTTCTGACAACAGCTGCTCGTACTTTCGTGGTTTACAATGCGGCGCGACTCTCTTCTACCCGCAGAGGTTCTGGTACATTTCCGCCACCGTGATGTCCTTTGCCAGTATCTCACTCATGGACGTGGAAAGAAGCAGCCACCTCAAGCATCTTGGTTGTGTCCAGCGTTTGTCCTTGGACAGGACCGATAGCACTGAGCACTGCCGCCTTCGCAACTGCATCAACAGGAATAGCAGCCTGCATCTCCTCCCCAATGAATGGCACATAGCCCAATGCAGTTGACACGGCACCAAGGTTGCGTGCAAGCATCGATACAGGCGCACCAACAAGTTGAAGTGGGATGCCTTGTCCTTTCGCCGTCCGACGCCAGCCATAGATAAAGCCTGGACGCAGTACCACCCCTGTACTTGGGAAGCTACAACACCCACCAACCGCCGGACATCAGAAAAAGATCCACCTCAACAAAAAAAAGCTTCCACACCTCAAATCTCCTCACCTGGCTTGCACAACAGCTTCTGCTCGCTCTTTTCCATGGTAATAGCCATACAGCGGTAGCCACGACGGGTAGCACGAGCCAACGCGAGAGTTGGACACGAACACGAATCGTTCCACACCTGACTTCTGCGCCGCCCGAGCCACTTGAATCGTCGCGTCTCCGCACATTTTCTCCATAAACTCCTGGCTCCCAAAGGCACCTACCGTCGAGACTAGCAGCAGAGACATCGGGACACGAACAGACACAAATTGATGAGGCGTCAACGTACTTGTCAGTGCAAGTGCACACTGCTTCAAGCAACCTCCAGTATCTATTGGACACGTACTAACACCAGTGACACCGTCGACAGCCTCTGCCAGATCCTCCTCATTGAAGACGCTCCCCGAGCGCCAATCCACTTGGTCAATCCACGGCACGTCCTGCCACTGCGGTTTGCCTGAGCGGTTGAGACTGCGCACCTCGATCCCCTTTTGCACGGCGCGTTGCAGGACGTTGCTACCCACAAAGCCGCTGCCACCGACGACGAGGAGGCGGTGCTCGCTCTTGTCGTAGGTCTTCAGGGTGTGCATGGAACTCGATCGAAGTCGCTGAGCTGCTGCAGCGATCATCTTTGACTGCTGAGTGATCGATGGATACATAACGAGTTAGCTGGCTTGGAACGGTATACTGGTCCCGAGTCGCGAAGAAACCGGTAGAAACCGACTGTGATATGTTGCAACGGACACTTGTTTTGTACCTGGTTTGCGCGATGGGTCAGATTTTGTGGGCATGCAATTGGTGTACAGGATTATTTGGGATGACACAGGATAAGGAGCCGTCTTTTGATGGCCGTCGTGAAATGTAGTACAAGGTTATTGGTACAGAAGACTAGAGACACTCAAGAGACATTGAAGGATGTTGACATGAAGAACAATACGTTCTACTGATTTTGAGTTCCTTGACTTGTTCCGGGTTATGACTTCACCACGACCGTGGCGATGCAAATCGTTGAAAGCAGACTTTGTCGATCTCGCACTCGCGAGCAGTCGCTATCCGGAAGCATTCGTGAAAGTGCTGTTTCTAAAGCATGACGCTACTCTATCGCGCCATCGAAAGTATAGCTCCAGTGACCCGTCTTGTCATGAAGTAGATCGAAGGGCACCACGCCTTTTCGTGATCCTCATTGTGGCAGTGAAGGGACTCGAAGTCAGCACTTTTGAGCCAAATCGTACAGTTTGTTTGCAAATGGTTGACTTTGCGTACCAAATTACTCTTTCTGTGTCAAACCTCCACAGTTGCGAGCATCTCGCACTAATTTGCGCTTTCTAAAACTATCAAGGTTCTTTAAAACGGTGTCCGACCGTCAGCACCAAGTAACGAGACTGGACCAACCTGCTTGCATAGACGTGACGGAATGCAGACTTGTTAATCACTTGCATACGACGGGTGCAATGAGGTATCTTCTGGTAATCTCTTCAAGCTATCACACATTCGAACTACAGCTGGGAACTCACGGTCACTGCTTATGTGATAAGTAGACAGGATCAGGTTTGATCTCGTTGCGGGCGTGCGTGACAACTGCTTTGCATACATGCAGCCGAAGAATCGTCAACCGCGTTCACAAACGCCGACAGGAAGCCACTACCGCGTCCGCTTCTACGACAATCCGTTGCTCTGCTGCTTTGCAATAGTGAAGCAGCGCAAATGATTGTCATTAGTTTCACACCGTTATAACAACCTCGTCCTCTGTGTCCTGCGACAACTCGCCAGGTCCAACCCAGAGACCGTTCCATACAGTACTCCAAATACCAGGGCCGTGCTTGTCAATGTGTCGATTCAAGGTTTCCTGCTCGCGCTGCGCCTTGGACGTCCAGGCATCCAGCTTCAGCGGTTGCACATGGGGTCCCTCTGGTCTGCTACCTTTATTCGGTTGTGTTTCAGCTTGATACGAATTCACAAGGTTCGTACTGCTGTGGCTGCTATCCGGAGGACTGATTGCGGAACCGGTTGTGGCGGCATCACTAGTTTGGGAGAAAATGTCGCGGTCAGTCTCAAGCTAGTACAAAAAGGAGAGCACTATAAGAACACACCCTCCGTATGTTGACATCAAGAAACAGCGCTGCGTACCTCTTTGCCGGCCGCTGACATTGTCAATTGGATCTGCTTTTTCAAACTTGCCAGTTGTAGTTGTTGGCCTTTTATGTAATCGTTGGCATCCTCCAGCTGCCTCTGAATGATCGACTTTTCCTCGCGCAGCTTACGGACATAATCTAGCATAACACGCTCTTCTCCAAGCATCCGTGTTTCTTGCCGTTCCTGCACAAGCGCTTCAATAGTCGTTTTTAGCTGTTTTACCAGCAAATCCTTCTCTTCAAGCTGCAACAGCAAAGACTCATTCCGGACTTCGTGCACATCAGCCCCTGATGCACCTTGTCCATCTTGTGTTGCCATCAGCGTCGCTACACGCTCCCCTTCGTTTCCTCTATTTGCACCGTCCACCTGAATTTCCTCCGGCTTGTTGTCAGCGTCAATCATCTCACACTTTCGAGAAAACAACTCCAGCACCGCTGGCTTAGTAGCCAGCTCCGGTGCTGTTTTATCCTTACTAAACCCCTTGTCACCTGTTAAACTCACGTCTGCACGATCCCTCAGCAACATCTCTACACACTCCACTTGGTTTGCCTGACACGCCAAGTGCAGCGGCGTGGCACCTTCTCCATTGCGTGCGTTCACCAGCTTGAGTCTCTGTACATCTTCTCTCTTTAGCAGCTCCTTCATCACGTCCACAGCTTGACAGGACGCCGCCCAGTGCAGCAACGATCCTCCAGTAGCTTCGTCTCGGACACCCACGTCCACTCCGGAAGCCAGCAACTGGTTCACACTCGGCACGTCATTGGCTGCAGCTTGTTGAATCAGAAACTGATGGAACACCACCAGTAAATCCTGAGCCTTCAGTTTTTGAGCCAACGCATAAGCAGACCGATTTTCTGCTTCTGTACCCATATCGCTCTTGCTCTGATGCGTTGGGGGGAAGCCAGCAGCCAAGAGAACTCGAAGCGCGTCCTTCTTACCGCTTGCTACCGCCACGTGTAGAGGGGAGCGACCCGTCACGGGGTCTACCACATCCGCGAGCGACAGACGACCACGACTGTGATCAGCCAGAGCCTTAATGACGTCGGACCGACCGTACTCTGCCGCCAGGAAGAAGCCGTCCAGCGCCTCGAGCAGCTCTTCTGGCATCGTCTGTGTTTGCCACTCGCAGTGATTTGATTCGCTGAAAAACGTTAAAGACGCTCAAGGACGGTATCAGAAGAAATACGGTGAAAGTCACGCGACCTTAGCGTTTACGGCACTATTTAAACGCTATTAAAGTAGAACGCGATAGAGCGAAATAGGAGACTGCTACGGTCACCGTTGTGTCGAAAGTAACTGTAGATCCATCCGCACATCGAAGGGTTCGTTTGTTTACCCGACTGTTCTGAACGCTAGTAGCTGGTCACAAAGTCTCCATAATCGCACTTGGCTCACCAGCTTAGCATTACAAAATTCTCATCACCTATAGCTCCCACCAACACTCAATCGACCGACTGCACTTGATCACGACTGCTGCTCCTTGGCTTCTACGTCCTTGATAAACAGGTCAAGCCGGCCAGTGGCAGCCAGGATCAAGCCATAAAACGGCGGCGATGGGTCGTTCGGGTGCGACTTGAACTCTGGATGATACTGCGTAGCAAAGTAAAACGGATGCACGTCCCGGTCGAGCTCGACCACCTGCATCCGCTCACTCTTCTCATCCGTGCCAACAAAGTTGAGACCAGCCTCACGGATGGCTGGCACAAGCTCCGGGTTCACCTCGTACCGGTGACGGTGCCGCTCGAGAATTGGCTGATCCTTGCTGTATAGATACGACACCAGCGAGCGCTTCGCCGGGTCTTCCTTTTCGTGCACGATCGTTCGACGCTCACCACAGCGCATGGTACCCCCCATGACCTCCGGGTTGATCTCAGGCATGAAAACTACCACCTTGTGTCCAGCATCAGCATCAAACTCCTCGCTGTTCGCGTCCTTCCAACCTATGACGTTGCGCGCATACTCAATCACCACAACCTGCATGCCCAGACACACACCCAGGTACGGGACGCGATTTTCACGTGCGTACTTTGCCGTAAGCACTTTGCCGTCTACACCACGGTCACCAAAACCGCCCGGCACCACGATACCGTCGACGCTGCGCAGCTTGGTCCAAGCTTCTTCGTACGCTTTCGGGTTGCTCTCCCGCATGTCCACTTCCAAATCACTGGCTTCGATCCACTCGATCTCCAGATCGTAGTTGCACTTCATTGTGGCGTGCTTCAGCGCCTTGATGACGCTCAAGTACGAGTCCTGCAGACCAGTGTACTTGCCAACAAGAGCGATCTTGCACACTTGCTCGAAAGAGTCTACGCGATGGGCCATGGCAGACCAGGCAGCCAGATCTGGTTCACAGAAGCGGTCCATGAGCTGCAGCTTGGACATCAGAATACTAGCTGCGCCTTGCTTCGACAGCAATAGCGGCACGTGATAAATGTTGCTCACATCGTGCACGGACAGCACATGATTAGCCGGCACTTGGCAGAACATGCCGATTTTGGTCTTGGTGGCATGCTCCAGCTCGGTGCTGCTACGACAGATAATCACATCAGGCGACAGACCAGCGCTTCGCAGCTCCTTAATCGCGTGCTGCGTGGGCTTGGTCTTTTGCTCACCAACTGAACCAAGCACCGGTACAAGGGACACGTGCACAAGACAGAAATTCTCCGGTCCAACACGGAACTGGAACTGCCGCAAAGCTTCGAGAAACACCATGCTCTCAATGTCGCCCACAGTGCCACCCACTTCAATCAGACAGACGTCCGCAGCTTGGTCGTCCAAAGCACTTGTCCCACCAGCGCCCAAGCCATCCACGCCAATCTGAGCCACACGCTCGATCCAGTCTTGGATAGCATCTGTCACGTGAGGGACCACCTGCACTGTCTTGCCCAAGTAATCACCTCGACGTTCCTTCTCCAGCACGTGCGTGTAGACTTTACCCGTCGTAATATTGTGGTCCCGCGTGAGTGTGATGCCCAAGAACCGCTCGTAATTGCCCAGGTCCAAGTCGCCTTCACCCCCGTCATTGAGCACAAAGACCTCACCGTGCTCGAAAGGGGACATGGTCCCAGCATCACAATTGAGGTACGGATCGATCTTGATGGACGTGACACGCAGCCCGAGCGACTTGAGCACGACGCCAATGCTGCTGATGGTGATGCCCTTTCCCAGACCACTTACTGTGCCACCCGTTACTGCCAAGTACTTCATGGTGCAAGGATGGACGAGACAGATAGACAGATGGACGGGACCAAACCGAGTCAGCCAAGACGTTCACGTTTGCCAATGCTGAAATGACCGAGTGGTGAAGAGCTACGAGCGGCAAATCGACCAACCCGTTTGGTTGAGCTTGTTTTATCTTGCGTATTGTATGCAAAGCGGGTCGGAATGAAACCCGCTCAAGTGAGACAGCCAGGAAATTGGTTGGACGTCTGGAAATACCGGGACTAATGGAAACCAGGAGCTGGTCGATGAACCAACAATGGATCGAAGGCTTTGATTGCTGATCCACTTCTATCTGGCGCTTGCTCCCTCAAGCGTCAAGTAGTCCACCGGCTTTGCTTGCAATGGCGTTCTGATCGATGAGATCGATGAGGTTGAAGTGTGTCTTTTGTTTTGCGCAAGCGTTCTGTGGCTCACTACCATGTCGAGAATGACGACGGCAAGTTCTTTGGCGGGCTGCGTATGCCAGTGCAAACTGCACCGTGCACAATTGGCTCTTTCTGTATCCAGGCCTAGCAATCGCGATACGTGCGATCAAAACGTCGGTACTTGTCGAGTCTCGTGTTGAGACGCTTTAGCACCGTGCGAGATAGAACCGCTGCATTCGACTTCTTTGCCGCACAAAGCACAATGCAGCTGACGAGACGACAATAGTTGCCTCTATGACCTGCCTGCCCTGCTTGCAACTGTTCTATCAATGACCAGACCAAGAGAAGCTGGGTCAGTGCACTCGAGCATCCGTCCACTGCAAGTGGGTAGAATGATAATGCTCCTTTAAGTGGCACGTGGTAGATCGCGTGTACAATGGCTTCGCGCTTAAGGTAGGCAGGAGGCTTTCCTAGTGCAGCAATACATGCAGGTCACACTGCAGGCTTGCTCGCACATAGACGTGCATCGCCAAGACCTGAACAGCCGTGGCGTCGAGGTAGTCGACGTGCACAGCTACCTGCATCGTGAAACACATCCGTATCTAGGATGCTGCAGTCGGAGCGCCCGCGTCATATTGTCTCGTACCCTATGTGAACGACCGTCCGCTATCACTGCGTTTCGGAACAGCAAAGCAGAGACCTCCACTCGCTTTGACCAAGCAGTTCGTTTGCTACCAAGCTGGTATTCAAGTATCACGTACACCATTGCGCAACAGCATTGAACCACCACACACAGGCGCGTTCTATCTCAAGAATGCCAGAAGTCTGAACGACAATCGCACCGGATCACCTGAGTGGATAGAAGCTCCGACGGTCATAAACTCCTACTGCTAGTGACAGAGCAAGCATAAAGCCAGCAGCCGTACTGACGAGGCAAGGTCCACGGAAAAGGTGGCGCTCGACTTGTTCGGCACTGTGAAAGCCAGTGATGCAAACCTCAAATGTACTCGAGTAGCTGCTGCGCGGTATCGTGAAGCCTCGAAGCATCGATGACATTCTGCTCTCCTGTCGTGCGCCTTTCACGTCTTGGTAGCTTTGCACAATCTGGACAAGAAACACGAGCAAAGCCGTCCTCTCCTTCCATGCCCAGACAGAGCAATACCAAGCAAAACGTCGTGACTGATTGATCGATCAAGTCAAAGTAAAGCTATCAAAAAATAGTAGTGAAGAGAAAAAGTATCACTACTTTTTCTCTCCAGTACTATTTTTACAGCTGCTGACCTGATTGACCACAATTCTCTGACGCGGACTGTATCCTAAATTAGATCCGACCCTATTTATCGTCCTGCGAAATCCGTCCGAGGATGTGATTTCGTGAACCGCCGGCGCTCATTGGAAGAAAAGCGTATTAACACCCAATTATCGCCACGTGCCTCCAACGCGCTTCCATCACGTAACAGCTCGCGTCCTCCCGCATCGCAGCCGCTTGTTCGCCAAAGTACGATTCCGCGAGAACGTCAGCATGTTGCGTGTGTTTGCCGGCTCCCAGGCGCTTCTCGCGGTCGTTGGACCGCTCCTATTGTTACTGGCAACAGAAGCCGAGCCAGCACCTGGCTTTACCATGCAGCTTCACCGCACGCCCCGACGCAATCGACAACCTGAGCGATACGCGAGGCGATTGCTTGTTGACGATGACGTCGCGGAGCTCGTGCCGCTGCACTTGGGATATGGGTACATACTGATTTTGTGTCCTTGGATTTCATTAGTAGGGCTGATGTCATTATTGTGAGGTTATTCCTAACGACGGGTGTGGATGTGGTGTAGAACACACTACACGTGGGTCTATGCCGGCACGCCGCCGCAGCGAGCGTCTGTGATTGTGGACACTGGTAGTGCACTGATGGCATTTCCGTGCTCTGGCTGTGACGGGTGTGGGAACCACACTGACTTGCCATTTGATGCAAACAACTCGTCGACGTTAGCGCATGTCAAGTGTTCTCAGCAGTCGTTCTATCAGTGCAAGGGATGCAACTTACCGTCGGACACGTGCGCCATTTCGCAGTCGTACTTGGAGGGCAGCAGCTGGAAGGCCTCAGTGGTCGAGGATGTCGTGTACTTGGGTGGAGATTCGAGCTTTGACGACGAAGTGATGCGCAACAAATACGGCACGGTCTACCAATTTGGCTGTCAGAACGTTGAGACGGGACTGTTTGTCACCCAAGTGGCGGACGGAATCATGGGGCTATCGAGAACGGACAGTCATATCGTCGCAAAGCTGCACCGTGAAAACAAAATTCCAAGCAACCTCTTTTCACTTTGTTTCATTGAGGATGGCGGCACCATGTCCGTTGGCCAGCCGCACACAGCGGCACATCGGGGCGAGATTGGATACGTGAAAATGATCCCGGATAGCTCGACCAAGTAAGAAAGTGTGTGCGTGTGCCATCTCTTTGTATGTCACTGATGGTGTGATGTCATTATTCGATTCTTTGACAGCCATTTGTACAATTTGCCCATGAAGGATGTACGTATCGGTGGCAAATCCATTAACGCCAAAGCGGAGTCGTACACACAGGGGCACTTCATTGTGGACAGCGGGACGACAGACTCGTATCTCCCAAAATCGATGGATGCAGAGTTTTCGAAGAAGTTCAAAGAAGTCGCTGGTCGCGATTACCAGGTGAATGCATCATGCAAAGGCTATACCAATGAAGAGTTGGCGTTGCTTCCAACGATCCAGCTCGTGATGGAAGCTGAAGGAGACGAAAATGAGGAAGTGATTCTGTCAATTCCACCTGAGCAGTATCTACTGTATGAGAACGGCAAATACTGTGGTGGCATCCATCTGACAGAGAACTCCGGCGGTGTCATTGGAGCCAACCTCATGACGAATCGTGATGTGATTTTTGACACAAGCAACGGGCGCGTAGGCTTTGTGGATGCCAACTGCGCGTGGCAGGAGGCTTCCAATTCGACAACCGTGTCATCGACGAACAACAAAACTACTAGTATCAGTGAAGGGAAGGAGAAGAAGAAAGGTTCAACTACAATCACTGTCGCGCCTGGTGATACATCGGTAGCCACAGGCACTCCTGCACCGACGGCCAATGCAACAACTCAAGTTGCTGGCACTCCTGCACCGATGACCAATACAACAGCCGTAGCTGCCGGCACTCCTGCATCGATGATCAATGCAACATCCGCAGTTGCAGGCACTCCTGCGCCGATGGCTACTGCAACATCTACATCGATAACCGCTGATCCGGCTACCACGACTGAGCCGACTATCGAGGCAACTCCGGAACCTGTTACATCAGAGCCAACTGTGACGAGTGCAGAACTTTCACAGGCGACGATGGAAACGAACATGTCATCCCTACACACTGGTTCAAGTGGCACTGCTGACTCGGAGATCGAGGCATTGGTGGGCGAAATGGTCGAGTCTGCCATGACCAAGTCGAAGTCGAAAGAGAAGTCGTTTGGTACTCATCCGATGGTGCTCACACTTGCAGGCGCTGTTTTGGTGGTGGGTTTCTTGTTGATGGTTTTGATATCAATCAAACGACGGCGACAAAAGACCCGCGACGACCAGCTCTGGAGTCGTGTCAAAAACGATGAAGAGGACGACGACGTGAATGACGAGGAAGAGTTTGGTCTCACTCGCGGCGACACGATTACCCTCCAGGGGACGCCTACGACGAAGCACCAGCGGCTGGGTCAGTACGATAATGACCACGACGATGATGATAAGGATCACGATCACGAGAGAAGTAGCAACGAAGAAGATGACGATGTCTTTGTCCTCGACTCGATACCGGAGGAGGAATCCAAAGTCGACAATTCCACGCTAGAGCGGCTGTGAGTAGATCCGACATTTGCATGTCCGTTATGACTAGAACCCAGAATAAAGATTTTCAGAATAAGAAACATCCCACACCAGTTTGCTGACGTTGACAATGTAGCCATGTTGGACAAACATGACAAATGACACGACATTGTGAGTCTCTCTCTCTCTCTCGTTGGATGACGCTCTCGCTGATGCCCTTTCGACGCGCTCAGTGGCGAGCACCTCTCCTTGTGCTTGCACTAGCAATAGGCTCTCTACTGGCTCTTGAGGCAGCTGCCCGTGAGCACGATCTCCTGAAAGTCCAGCTCCACAAGCAGCAGCAACAGCCAAGCACTGATCGATCCCATCGACTGGTACACCAACAAACTCGAGCTCGTCGACGGGCACTGGAAGCAGGAAACGGCACAGTAGATGGAGATTTTGGACTGGGTGCACTGGCTCTCAGTGAGTCGTCGCTGGGTGTGGGCTACGGGTGGGTTTGTATAGTTTTTTTCTCTCCTCTTTTTGCGGTTCATGTCACGGGATCATTTGATTGAAGAAAGAGCTGACAGTGTTGACTGGTGATGGTTTTTTGTTCGTTGGTGTAGCACCCACTATGCTGAAGTTTACTTGGGTATTCCAACGCAACGCGCGTCGTTGATTGTTGATACTGGAAGCCATACCACGGCGTTGCCGTGCAGCGAGTGCGATGGCTGTGGACAGCACACGGATGTGCTCTTTAATGTATCGCAGTCGACAACCGCAAAGTATTTATCGTGCCACGATGTCAATTCTTGCTCTTCCTGTGATCATGATCGCTGCTATGTCTCGCAGGTATGCATTGTGAAGCTGTGACACAAAGTCTTGCCATGTGCTCAGTACCCTCTTACGTTGTGCTTAACGTGGTGGCTGCGAATGAACAGACGTACTTTGAAGGCAGCATGTGGCAAGCAGTTATGGTCGAAGAGTTGGTATGGGTGGGAGGGCCGTCATCATCCATAGGTGACGAAATGGAAGGATTCCTCAAGACGTTTGGGTTCCGATTTCCACTTGGGTGTCAGACCAAAGAGACTGGTCTCTTTATCACGCAAAAGGAAAATGGCATCATGGGCCTTGGGCGTCACGATCAGACCGTCCTGTCGTATATGCTGAAGGCAGGTCGCGTGACACATAACGTCTTTACTCTTTGCTTCGGTAGTGACGGAGGGGAGCTCGTGTTCGGTGGAGTGGATTACAGCCACCACACAAGTACTGTGGATTACACACCGCTACTTGACGCCAAGTCTACCTACTACCCAGTGCATGTAAAGGATATTCTCATGAACGGAGTGTCGTTGGGTATTGACGTTGACACGATCAACTCGGGCAGAGGCGTGCTAGTTGATAGCGGAACAACCGACACTTTTTTTGACGGAAGAGGGAATCGCAACTTTATGAAAGCGTTCCAGAATGCAGCAGGAGGTCGAGAGTATAGTGACGAGCGCATGCAAGTTTCGAACGAAGACTTGGCAGCCCTTCCTATTATATCTGTTGTGCTATCTGGGATGAAAGGAGATGGCACTGATGATGTCCAGCTCGATGTTCCTGCGTCAAAGTATCTTACTCTCTCCGAAGACGGCAAGTCGTACACTGGCAACTTTCATTTCTCGGAGCGCAGTGGTGGAGGTAAGCTTTTGTCTGACCGCATCTCTCGTGCTTGCATTCGCTAGCTCTGAACAAGTTTCTGTTGTTTTTAGTCTTGGGTTCGAGTGTCATGGTTGGCTTGGACGTGATCTTTGATGGAGAAAACAACCGCATTGGCTTTGCAGAGTCAAGTTGTGGTACGCTACTGTAGCGTATGGTGCTACTCGAGGGGCATTGCTGACATTTCTGTGATACGTTGACCATGCTCAGGAAGAAGCGATACAGATGCACACATTGTGAACAGTACTGATCGACCAATATCCATAGCTGCATCATCGATTGCTCCTGCCCATCCAGCGAATGCCTCCGATAGCTCCAACAATAGCTCAGATACGAACACAACCGTAGCGGCGCTGTCCAATACTGTTGACAATGCCGACGTGTCTGTTGGTGACATCGACACAACTGCAACAGCGCTGACTGACACTCTCAGTAATGCCGGCATAGTCACCAGTTCATTCGCTGACGCAACGACTGGACAAGCAAGTCCCAAGGCTACTATTTTTATCGCGGGAGTTATCGCCATTTCGCTGGTGGGCGTGGGACTAGGTGTCATGGTTTGGACGAGGTGGCGCATGCGTTCATGGTCTCGCATTCCGAAGCGTGCGCACTTCGACATTGCAGACATCGACAGTATGCCTTTATCGTCTTTGCCAGGAAGGCCACTGTCTCCTCGATCTCAATCAGATTCGATTGCTTGGTCGCCGAAGTTCACGATTGGATCGAGTGGAGAGGAAGACATGGATGAGCTGTGTGGAGAGGAGAAAGACGAAGAAGAAGGTGCTGGTGTCTGAACAACGAAATGGAAGTAGCAAGTCGGTGCGAATGTCGAAATTGGTACGCGATCTTAACTTTGTGGTGTGCGCGATGCGTCCATTTGTCACCGTGCTGAACTACCATGCGTGCAGCGAGGACCAAAAGCAGTGTGTGTTTCTGGATCAGCATCCAGGTAGTGTTGAGGTTGCCCTCAACGCAGCTTGTCAAATACCCATACGGTGCCAAAGGGTAGACTAGCAGGTGGTCACGGATCTGGTACGGAGGTCTTTAGCAACGACATGGATCTAGCGCACAAGAGCACCACGAAGTATTGTTGTTGTTGTGCAATGGAGCTTCTTGGCGAGAGCAATCGGGCGTTGCTGGACGGTGGTGTTGACATGGTCTCTCGTTGTTGTCCCTTGTACGTGTGAATTTGAGCAGCAACCAGCCTACGGCCACAAAGTCGATGCAGCACATTGTCTTCGCGTGGATGTGAAGCAAACGTTGTCATCCAAGTGAGGACGCCGGCAGTATATCGGCAGTTTTTGTCTGCTCCAGTTGTGCGATCAACACAACACCTATCATGCGTTTGCGTCAATTAAAGGCGACGCAACACCAGGAAGGACCGGCACCCGATGGCAAGATGACAACGAATTATCGAGCTGAGTGGATGAGACTGGAACGTTTCACGCAGAACAGGACCGTCCAGTGACATTGTCCAACGCGGCGAGTCATCTACCACATCGTAGAAGTTCCTCTGGTGATCGAGCAAAGGTCCGTGCAGAATGGTCAGCGCAGCATATCTTGAGCCGGTGCGTTGCTCCATTTTACCATGATGAGCCACCGACAACCAGGAGGAGCACAGCAGACAGCCAAGTCGTCCAAAAAGCTTGAGTTTGTGCGTGAAAAGCCACATCTTTTGCTGGACCCGTGCCATAAAGCCTCCACGCAGACGCGTGTCCCTCCACTTGGGGTGCGAACCCATGTACGTAAGCACCAGATGGTCAGTTCGTCGCACGTGACACTATTACTGTTTGAGCGAGCAATCGCGGTCCGTCACGTGTGACAAGGTCAAAAACAGAAAAAGATGCGCTTTTCGCCATCCACTAGCAGCAGCACGTTGGCTCAATGGTCTCTCACTCCAGTGTTCGTTTGTATTGCCGGTATACTACAATCTCAACATTATCTTTCTACCGACCACTCCCGTACCGGATCCGACAGGCCTCGTCCGTCTTGCGATCACTCGTCGCCCTTCTTCTTCTTCTTTTCTTCTTCTTCTTCTCCAATAGAAGTCCGTCCACCTCTCACCTCCTCCTCTTATTTTACTATCGACCTTTGCGTCCCCACCACCAGCTGCTAGGGAAAGCGGCTATTTCGCAGCTGGTTCGACCGTGGATTAGGTCTCGCCACAGCTTTTCGACCGTGGCCATAACCCACGACCAGCCAATCAATCGCGCCCTCGGCCGCTTTCGCTCCAAGCGCTGTGCTCCTCCAGGTAAAGAGAACCACGAACGGGGTAGTCGTCTGCATGGTGCTGTGTCCATGTCGTGCAGGAGGCGCAGGGGGAAGACGGGGCGGCTGTCGTCGAGCGCTGCAGACGACAAACGATCGCGTGGCTTGGTACTGGTACAACGTATTGACGACTGACTGACTGACTGGCTGGGTGTGCTGGGTGTCTGTCGGCGTTCCTTTGTGTGCAGGTTGTGTGTGTGTGGACGAGAGGAGGTTCCCATGAAGTTTGGCAAAGTGCTGCAGCAGTCGACGCAGATGTCGCCGAGTGCGTGGGGGCCCTACTGGGCGGACTACAAGCTGCTCAAGAAGATCATCAAGGACTGCGCCCAGATCAAGAAGGAGGAGAAGCTCCAGGGGGACAAACTGGTCAAGATCAAGATCAAACCATCGGCGAAAGAGGACAACGACAGCATCCGTGCGTGGCTCGCGACTTGCGTGAGCAAGCGTGTTTTTTTTGGTGGACTTGAGTTGAGTGGATTGGCTCGAGGGGCGGATGTTCATGTGAGTTGTTGTTCGTGCTTGGATGGGTGCTACTGGACCAGGTCAGTCGCAGGACGAGATGAATTTCTTTCGCACCTTGCGCGTGGAAATCAAGAAGATCGCCGACTTTTTTATCCAAGAGCAAGCGAAGCACACGAGTCAGGTGGCGGCTATTGACACTAGCTTCCAACAGCTCAAGGTATGGCACGGTGCTGCGTGGATGTACTTGTTGCATCACTGGAGTTGTCGTGGAGGCGCTGTTGTCTTGCGTACTCACTTTGGTCTGTCGTTCTGATGTCGTGACGTTAGACAAACCTCGAGTCAGCGGAAGCCAAGACAGCACTTATGAAGAACTGCGTGGCGCTCTACAAGGAGCTGCTGCTGCTTGAGAACTTTGCCGTGATGAACTTTTGCGGCATCTCGAAGGTTGTGTTTGATCCCGCCGAGTCGTCGATTGCATACCTATCCGCAACTCGTTACTGAAGCACCCTGACCGTCTGTCGTGTTCAATATGCCACGCAGATTTTAAAAAAGCATGACAAGTGGACGGGATATGCCACACGCAATAAGTTCATGCACATGATTCTGATGAAGCAACCGTTCGCCACGTACGAGCCGCTGTTGCAAATGATCGACCGTTTGGAGCATATTTTTGTGCAGGCAACAGGATCGAGCATCGAGCAGCATGATGCACAGAAGTCGTCTTCTCGACGCGACGGTGATGGCAACTCGTCCTCGTCATCACCAGGTGAGGCACCTGGTGGCGCAGGATCCGCGTATGATGGTGGTGCAGAAAAGGATGCTGCTTTCTCGAGCAACAATGGCTCGTCGAACCACTCTCCTTGCCACACACCACCAGGCGCTAGTGGTGGAGGTCGTGGCAGACGCACAGATACAGCCGCAGTCGATGATACTTCCCCACGGTTCGAAGACGTGGTTACGTTAGTGCGAGTGAACGCGCTTCGAGATGATGTGCGAGAGCTGAAAAAGATCGAGTGCGCGTACGACGGCGATGGCGAATATGAGGATAACCCGGACGATTCAGGTTTCCCTGACGACGATGCAGAAGCATCTTCCGTGCGCTTTGATGACCATTTTCAACCGGAACAAAAGAGTATCGTGCTTCCGTTGCCGTCGCGAGTTGCTCCAGCGGAGAACCATTCCGACAGCGATGCTGCTGTGATTGCAATGCTTTCCATGAAAGAGAGCGCAAGCTTGCAAGGATCTGGAGTCAGCAGCGACAGCGGCGACAGTTCCACCACAAGTCACCGTACGCGAAGTACCAAGCGCAAGGCTTGCGCACCGCTAGTTATGGAAGGCAAACGCAAGATGAGCGTCACGGCAATTCTCAACTAGTCTTCGTCATTACGCGGAAGTCAGCAAGACAAAGAGCATGTCAATTTGCTCAAGCCTAAAAGACGTTGGACACGTAAATATACACCCACAAAAACCTCCGGTATGCGCTTCCGCATGAATCACTTCCTATGTTGTAGACCGAAGAACTGTAGTAACAGTTTGCGTCCCTTCAATTCACTTCTCCCTGGTCGTTTGTGTTCATCCAGTCTACTACTAGTCCTCACCAGCAAAGTAGTTGTTCCACAGCAAGCCTGTATACATACAACACGTCAGCACGAGACGCCATCGACGACCAGAAAACTCTAGCGCGCCATTGACATTGAGCCTTTGTGCTCTTGTATCGCACGTTCAAGCTGCAGCGTTCTTAGCCTTCCGCACACTGTAGATTCTGCGTTCGAAATCGCAGCTGCACTAGCAGTAGCGCCCAACTAAAAAGAAAATGATCGCGCACACTACCAAGTGCAAGGGTCCATAAGTCTGTCAAAGACGCAGCAAATCCAAACATCGTCAGCAGTGTCAATAAACATTTGACCAGCTCGCCAGCAGAAAAAGTGCATACCCCCTGGTCCTTCGAGCCCTTGCCCGTCATCGCATGCGAGACTTCGTTGCCACCTTTACCATTAACCGCACCGTTTTTCCGATGACGCAGAGTCGACGATTCTTCCGACAGCTTCCTCACGCGCATAGCATCCGTGCTCGCTTTCTGTAGCAGCTGTCGCGTCTTTTCCAGATCGCTCATCAACACGTCACGCTTTGCCGTGAGCTGCACTGTAAACGCCACCAACTGCACACAAAAAAAACAAAATACCAGCACCAAATGAAACATCAATCACCCCCTCTCCTCTTACAACCCCAGCAACCATCGTAGTACCCACGCACCTCGTCGTATTTCTTGCGTAGCACTGCAGCTTCCTGAATCGCTTCCTTTCCTTCTTCTCCTCCTCTATCCACCGTCTCTTTCATCGTCTGTGCACTGTCCTCTTGCAGCAATGCAGACGACAATTGAGCAGCTGTAGCCACTTCCGCTCGTCCCTCATCACTCGGTCGTTTACCCGACACAGCACTGCTCGAATCAGAAGCGACTGCTGTCGTTGCCGACGACGCGTTCGTCGACGTCGTGCGCTGTGGACTCGACGGAGCCACTGCCAATTGCTCTGCGTCCTCGTCCTCCTGCACGAAGCGACAGCGCAGCTTCTTGTTCGACAGCGCGCGCTTGTCCGTCCTCGCCCACATGTGCGTGAGCTCGTCCGCCATCTCCTTCGTTGACTTGGTCTTCACTTGTTCATAGAACCGCTCGTCCACGTAGATGCTCTGGACGAGGAACTTGTCGTTGGACAGCTGGCGCTCGGCCGGGTCCATCCGACGCAGCTCTTCACACTCTTTCTTCTGCAAAATCACCACAATCGAAGCCGAGCCATTCGGGCCCAGTAGGCCCTGATTCGGGCGCACGAGGTAGCGCAGCGGCCGCGTCGTCTTCACTTTGAACGCGATCTGACGGTCGCTCGACACGTTCCGGATCGTCAGCACCTCCTGAGCCGCCAGCTGAGACGGTAAGCGGAAGCACAGCGAGTCGGCGGGCTCCAGGAGCACGCACGAATGGGGCGCGAGCGCCACGTCCACGTCGATGCTTGCCATGAGGTCCCGACTGGTTCGAAACGGGGTTTTGGGTTGTTGCGGACCTATTTTAGGTCCACACGTCGCGCCACTTGGGACGTGATTTGGGGCAGGACCAATTTTTTTGATCTCAAATGTGTGTATGCACATTTATTCACACATCGATGATACATGGACGCAGCAGACCACAAGCGGAACAACGTATGCAGTTTGTATTGTGACACGAAACAGTGCGTGCTTGGCATCAGTGCGTGCTTTCACAACACCTCGACGCCTCATTCACGTTCTTTACTAGCAGCTGCTGATTCACTTACACCATTTCGTCTTGCTCCGTCGTGGGGGTATAGAGCCGCTGGAGCTGACCAAGCTGCGCCTCGTAGTCCTCATCGCTCAAACGAGCCATCGTCTCGGCGACAGACTGGAACGTATTCATCGCCCGCTCGTACTTTTGCGTCTGTTGAGGCGTCTCGAACTTGGGCGGAGGTGGATGGCCTAGCACTGACTGGGACAGCTGACTGCGCCGCATCATCTTTAGTAACACGTCTGGATACGCCTCGTAGATCTCCCGACTCACCGGGTGGTTGTGCGACACCACCTACACCAACAAAACAACACATAATACCACAAAAAGCGTCAATACAGACTCGATCCACCCTGTCAACGACAGCACGAAACACCCGCTTCTCTGTCCGTACCTGGTCCGTGACAATCACCATATACTTGGACGGGTTGTCAGCCGGCGTAATTTTGACATTGATCTTAGCCATGCAGCCAATGCCACGGTACTTCTGTCCTGGACGCGTATTCGCGCCTCGACAGCGCGCTTTCATCGCGTGCGTGCACATGTATATCCGGTGGTGATGGATCGCTTCATCGGGGAACTCGGCGCGTCGTCCGCGCGAGCTCTTGTTGTTCAGCATCACCTTTTGCTGGTTCCGACGGTAAGCTTCGACACTGCAAGACGAGCGCATGCGGAACGGCTGGAACGTCTCCTGCATGTACAGCTCAAAGTACGAGTCAAAGTCGAACCAGGAATTGAACGACACGCGCGCCATGCGCTTGCTGTCAAACTTGACAGTAGCGCCATTGCCACTGGGGTCGTAGCCAATCCCTGCAGCTGCTGCTACAGCGTCGTGCACCGGCCCTGGCATGCACCCCACGTCCGTCTTGATCGCCTCAGGAGGCGGCACGACTGCAGCAGCGGTCGCCGCGGCGTCAAAAGCCACGTCAATACCTGCAGTGTCTTCAATCTTGGCCACAACGTCATGCATCGCGTCGTCCTGCGTCGTCGTCTGCGAGTCCTGCGCAATGGCTTCGACCGTGGACACGAGGGACGCGACGTCGTCCTCCCGCAGACTGCGCTTGCCGCCGACCAGCACGACAGGGACGCCATGGAGCTTGACCACGTCTTCGTCTGCTCCGTGGAGTGGAGTCGCTGCTGTGTCGGTGGCTGGCGCGTGGTGTTCGTCGCCGCTGCTTGCGGCCATGACTTGCGGCGGCGGCGGCGGCAATTGCTATTGCTGGACTTGACTTGACTTGGCCCGAGGTCCCGAAGTTTTCAACTGCTTGGGTAGGGGTGGTGGGGTCCACAAGTGCCACATAAAACCTCGGTGCGAAACTAAAACCTTGGGTTCAGGTGCGCCACACATTCGTGCACGGTCCGTGCGGCGACGATGGAGGATGAGGTCGCGCGAAGGTCGCGCCAGCGCTACGGCCAGCTGCGCCAACCAAACGAGTTGAAGCACCCGCAGCCAACGGTCGCCTCGAGCACGTCGCTGGTCATCATTACCCAAAAGCATCGCCCGACATCTCGTCTCGCTCTCGCTCTCTCGCTCGCTCTCTCGCGTCTTGACTCGACCCATCATCCAATGGCCAAGAAATCGAAGGCGCGTGTGGCTGTGAAGCCTGCGCCCAGCAGCAGCAGCAGCTCGTCGGACTCGAGCAGCGACGAAGCGCCACCGAAAAAGGTTGTCGCCGTGGCCAAAAAGGGCAGCAAGGCGGCACCGAAGAAGCCCGTGGATAGCTCGTCTTCTGACTCGAGTTCCAGTGAAGAGGAGGCACCGAAGAAGGTGGTGGTGACCAAGAAGCCTGTTGCCAAGAAGGAAGAGAGCTCGGACACTTCCTCGGACGAGGAGGAGGAAGAGGAAGCTCCGAAGAAGGTCCCAGTGGCCAAGAAGGAGAGCTCGGACTCGAGCTCGGACTCTTCTTCGGAAGAAGAGGCCCCAAAGAGGGTTGTTGCCGCGTCAAAGAAGGTTGTTGCCAAGAAGGAGGAGAGTTCCGACTCGAGTTCGGACTCTTCGTCCGATGAGAAGGAGACTTCTAAGAAGGTAGTTGCCCCACCTACTAAGAAAGCGGTTGCCAAGAAGAAAGAGAGCTCTGACTCGAGTTCTGATTCGTCCTCGGACGAGGAAGACGTGAAACCAGCTGCTAAGGCTAAGGCTGTTGTTGCAAAGAAGGAGGAGAGCACGTCCAGCTCGGACTCTGACTCTTCGGATGACAGTGAGGAGGTGAAGTCTGTTGCCAAGAAGGCTGTTGCCGCCAAGAAGAAGGAGTCTGCTTCTTCATCGTCGGACTCGGATTCGTCTTCCGACGAAGAGGAGGAGACTACCATTGTGTCGAAGAAGCGTAAGAAGTCGGACGCTGGTGAAAAGTCGAACAAGGTGCACAAGCAGGAGAATGGGGATGCAGCTGCTATGGCAAACCCGCAAAAGGCTCTTGAGATCTTCATTGCTGGTCTGCCGTGGGCTGCCACCGAGGAGGAAGTGACGGAATACTTTGCCGGGTGTGGTGAAGTTACTAGTGCACGCATCCCGCAGCAGAATGGCCGGTCAACGGGTACAGCGTTCGTGACGTTCGCAACTCCCGAGGCTGCTGAGGCTGGTCTTGCATTAGACGGCCAGGACTTTGGTGGTCGGTGGTTGAAGATCCGCACGGCGGAGAAGAAGAACATGTTTGATGAGAAGCCAGAAGGATGCACGAGTGTGTTCATTGGCAACCTCAGCTGGGATGTGGACGAGGACATCATACGCGAGACGTTTGGCGAATGCGGAGAGATCCTCAGCTGTCGTCTCGCAACTGACCGCGAGACGGGAGAGTTCCGTGGCTTTGGACACGTGGATTTTGCCACGACCGAGGCTGTGGACGAAGCGGTCAAGCTTGCTGGCACGTACGTGAATGGACGCAACATTCGCGTCAACTATGCGAAATCACGCGACCAGAATGGCGGTGGTGGTGGCGGTGGCCGTGGCAGTTTTGGTGGCCGTGGAGGTGGTCGCGGTGGCGGTCGTGGTGGCCGAGGAGGTTTTGATGGTGGTCGTGGTGGTGGTCGTGGCTTTGGTGGACGTGGTGGAGGTCGAGGTGGTGGTCGTGGTTTTGGTGGACGTGGTGGAGGCCGCGGTGGGGGTCGTGGAGGCCGTGGTGATGGTCCACCCAAGCGTCAACCGTCTTCTATCCAGAACTTCCAGGGCTCGAAGGTGACATTCGACTAATTTAATGGCGGTGGCGTAGCAAGCAGTCTTTACACTGGTCGGGGATACGTGCTTGGAAGACAGCGATGCTTCGAGCGGCCTGACGCAATAGGAGACGCCCATCGTGTACTGACTAGGTTTTTTTCATTAGGAGCGTAGCGATCCCATTTATATAGACTTTGAACATGTCCACGCTGTTCACATTTGCACGAATCTATCCATCATCATTCGCCACCAGCTCACGTTTCGTTCCGGAGCGTGTGTTACCAGCAGGCAAGCACGTTTACAACTGCAATCGGTGCAGCAATAAGTGCTGGTACGTGTTTGTTTATCCGTCTTCTTGTATCACTTTCGCCTAGCACTCCGATCTCTGCTTCGACTTCGTCTGGAACGCTTGGACGATCGGTGTTTGTGCGACTTGCGTTCCGTTCTGTCCTTCTTCTTGCTCTTCTCATCGTGTGAAGAGCGCTGTTTGTGACGTTTCTTACGCTTTGCGTGTTTATGCTTCTCATCCTTTGTGCGTCGTTCGATGTCCGAGCCATTGCCAGCGTCAATACTACGCGATCGTTTTACGGATCTTTTCGCATGTTCGTTGACACCACGAATCGCGGCAACACCAATGGCAGTTCCCGTGCCATCACCAGATGAACTTGAGTGTGCACCAGCGCTGTTACATGGCAAATCTTCAGTACCACCTGTCCATGACTTGCGATGCGTTTCCAACGACCACGTAGAAGGCAGCTCTTGCTTGCTCTCATCAACTTTGCTGGTCCGATTCTCGTCCTTGTCATCGTCACTACCTTCGTCACTACTTTCTTCACTCACCTCCGACTCATCCGAAGGCTCAAAAATGGATTTCAGGAGACCGGCAGAAATGTGCTTGACTGCAGGTAATGGTGGCAGATCCTGGGCCTCTAGTCCTTGGGGCTCGCCGGCTGGAACAATCTCATTGCCACCGGCCTCTGATTGATTGCAAGCAGCTCGATCAGCGGCGTATTCCATCAAGCGCGGAACAAGTTCCTCATCAAACAAATCGCGCTTCTTGCCGTTCTCGTCATCCTTACCGCTTGATCCAGTCGGTCCCACACACTTCACGTGAAAGCGTTTGCACAGCAATGATTTTGGAATCCATGAACTCTGAGACCGACGCAACACCTTGGCTTGAGGCTCTTCGTTTTGCACACAGTCACTTTTACCCGCGCCCGCAGTAGACGTTGACGCGACAAACCTCTTGGCGATGGACGCAGAAATTTTTGCGCGAAACTGACAGCCGGCACTACCTCGTACCAATGGCTCCCGGTCGTTCAATGTAGTCGACGCTTTGACCACAGCGGCAGGGGTTCTGTGAGACGAGACCGACCCCTGTTTAGCTCGTTCGGCAGCACTGAATAGCTTCGCTTTCTGGTCTTCGCCAAGCAAGTCAAACACACTCCCGATTGGTTTCACAACTTCAGCAGCATCAGCTCCCACCTTACCTGTGTCAAATCGAGTATTTTGACGATCGTCGTCGAATAGAGCACTTCTCTGCTTCGCTGTTACAACTGAGCCAGCTACAGTCTTTGCTGTCGCAAAATTATGCTTGTGATACATACGTGTTACAGCATCGTCTTCGCCTTCAGCCTCACCAAATCGATGATGTGCCTTAAATCCGGACGGAACTGCTAGACGCGGAATTACTTCCTTCGAGGGCTTCTCTCTGGAACCCGCCAGGTCGAAGCCAGGAAGCACTGGCCGCCCGTCTGAACAAAGCGCTCGGCTGTGCCTCGTCTTCTCAAGTCCGTGGGACCCTAAAGTCGATGAACCCAGTCGCTTTACGTCACTTTTCGTCCTAGTTGACGCAATCACTCGATCAAACTCGGCCATTGAGACGGTCCCGTACACGTCCACATCATCATTTTCTTCCAGCGCACTCAGTCCGTACGCACTCGTTGCACGGTTACTACCGTTCGTGATCTTCAAAGCGTCCACAAACGACACTCCTTGGTGGTGAGACAACTCAGTTGCTTTCTGTCTCTCCTTCTGCTCTCGTTTACAGAGTGAAAACTCAGGAGCATCCGTGTACGGGTCAAAGCCAGCTCCAAACCGGTCCAACTTTGGTTTCGGGAAAGTTTTCTGCACGTCGAACACCTTTCGAGGTGGCATGTACACCTCCTCCTCACCTTCATCTTGTTGTAGCAATTTTGCCTCTTTCTTCTTGAACTTTCGCCGTCGCACGTGCTGACCAATGCCATGTCCTTCTTTCCAGCCCATTTGCTTCAAGAGCTTGGCTCCAATCGACTCATTCACCGGCAACGCCCAATCTTCAGGAAGTGTGAACCCCGGGATGACGGCAGCACTAGACCCATGTGGCTGACATTGCTGTTGTAGTCGTCGTTTGGCGTCTGTTTGCAGCGTATCGTAGAGTTCCGACGTCTCCAGACGTTTGCCCAGCAGCGGATCGTCTTCCTCATCCATGAAATCCTCAGGACGTTGCTCAACTCTCGACGGGCGACTACCACGAGACGAGGAGAACGTCTGCGGGGTCCATCCTTCTTGACTGCCCACAGAGTTGTAATAACCAGCAGAGAAGCCGCCAGTGAAGGCTCCGTGGAAACGTCGACGGCCTTGAGCGTCTGTTACCTGCAAAAGGAGAATCAAATAACAGAAGAAAGTGGTACAAGACAGAAGACGCATGTGTTGTGTCAGTAGTCATAGAGGTGGATGGATCATTCATTATACGGTATGGAGCGGGACAGAGAGGGCGAAGAAGTCCGGGGCTCACCTCTTGGCTGCGCACATTACCACGCTTCATTGAAAAATGACGACTTCATGTGGACCACCTGCGGATGTAGCCATGTAAGTAAAATAAGAGACCCATGTGGTAATGACGCGCTCTTTTGCGGGGGGTGTATACAAAGTATACACTCCAAAATCGACCTCGTCATCCGACTCTATCTCGCCACCACGTTGGGATGCAAAGTATCATTCTGTTTCATTCATGAATATGCAACTAGGAACTCCCACGAGCTACTTCTACCTTCAGCAATCTTATATGGTACACGAGTCTCAACCAGCTCTCGAGTGAGGTGGTCCGGCATGTGTGGCGCAGAGCGGACACAGTAGCGACTCGTTGAGTTTCACGAGAATGCATTCGTCGTGGAAACAATGGCCGCACAAAAGCGTCGTCAAACCTGCCATCGCATAGCTGCCGCTCTTCTTGTCACCACTCAACCCACTGCGATGAGACGCTGGGACGATCGATACGTTGTCATCGGCAACCAGCGCCTTGCGACAGAGAAAACAGTCCTCTGCTTCTTGTGTCGGGTAATCATTGTCGACAAAGGTGCTATCTCGACCAGCTAGCGACAGCCGGTGCTCGCTTAATCGCGTAAAGTCTGACTGGCCAAAGACCATGCCCTCGAACAGAAAGTTGTAAATGAGCTGCGGTAGTTTCGTCGACGACACAGCGCACTCGAGGTTGCGGTTCTGCTTGGCCATGCGCAAGAGCGTCGAGACGTACGTCTGTAATCCAGACAGACGACTTGCAATGACCGACGGACGTCGCGACCTGAAGATGCGACGACGGGGGAAGTGGTGAGCAGCGTACATGTAGAGCCACGGGCAATTGGACGGACAGAAGTGGCCGTGGTCGAGCACGGCGATGATCGCCTCTTTGAGCTCGCAAAACTCCTTGAACGTCCTCGCCATTTCCCACGATTGGTCCAGTGCCGCGTTGCTAACGCGCATGACGAAGCGTGGACTGGCCAACATGTTCTTGCCAGCCACTACGGCTTTAATGAAGTCCACGTGCACATTGTCGAGCAGCATCTGTTCCATTGTCTGCGTGGACAGGAGACGCTGGGGCTGCTTGTCGGGGCGTCGCTTGGTGAACGAAGAGGCGCGAGTCATCATCTGCTGTTCCTCCACCGACTTGCGACGACGGGACTGACTGGGGAGCGACATGGTGGACTGCCGGAGCGACATGGCCTCCCTTCTGGATGTGGACCCCCTTTGTGACACGGACTCTCCTAGCGATATGGACCCCCTTAGCGACATGACGGGCTACTGGACTGTGTGCGCTTGACGAAGTGACTGGAATGGCACTCGACACGGAGTGCTGAATATCCACGGCCGACGAACGGGCAGACGGGACGATGTCTTACTTGAAGTGAATACTAAAGTGTGTGAGTGTTGCAAGTCCATTTTTGCTCGTCTCCTTGTTTCTGGGCGATAGAGGGAAGCGGCGATGTCATTCCTATGGCGTCAAGACGTCATAGAAAAGTCGCAGCGGTGGTTGCTTGCATACAAATTCCCATATCCACGACGCACAATCTCGTTGGAAGTCATAATTAGGCAAACTGGGCAGGAACGTTGGGCGTCACAACCTACCACAGCGACAGAAGTCGACCATATCGGGCTGTCGTGGCACACACGTACATAAAGCACAAAAACGCACACTTTTTAACATCTGACGATTACTTCGTACCAACGAACTTTTACCGCTGGGAGAGAATTTCGTATAGGCCATGCACCACATTGTTTTTCTACACGACTTGCAGCCAGTTCGTTGTGGCATCTTCAGCTACCACAGTTGTTGAACCTTTTCGTCGCTATGCTACCCTTTATTTGTTCATCTACTTCTTCTGCGGTGGCCATCACGGCTTGAACGTTTCGATGAGCTAATTGTGTCCGTCTTGCATCACCCGCTAAGTTCGGGAGTCAATCGGTGGTGCATGAACAGACGATTGAATTTACTCATCAGCATAGCGCGTCGAGTATCGCAGCTATACCTACCGAAATCGGATCTCCGCCCGGATCTCGGTCTTGATTGTTCGACAGTCAGCAACAACTTTGTTCGACTGGAAACTGATGCCGTGAGGTCGCGGGTGTTCAATCGATTGTGCAGTACAAGCTGCGCTCGGACCTTTGCGATCGATGAACTGAACTCTCGAGGTTTCGGATTGCACTGACAATTGGCACACGAAGCACGAGCAATCACACGAACAGAGCTACTTCTCGGCGAGGCCTGATATACGTTGCTGCATTGTTGACTTCCGACTGTCTGAACGTGGACCTGTCGTCAGAAAACCATCTCTCTCGTGCTTACGAACCAATGCTTTCTTTTGTCCGGAGGTCACCGCACCACGACAGATGCGCGTGGTACTTTCACGATCTCCTACGACGAATGCGTCATGCCACGAAGCAGCGTGGCGCATCTTTTTTGTAGCTTCAGCATCCGACCAGAGTATTCCCATGAGAGTGACGACCACTTGACTCGATCCCCAGCTTCCGATTTCCGGGCTGTGTTTGTAAGCACTCGCAAATGTAGCGGACACTGATCGGCTGCCACTGCTGTCGGTCTTAGTGTTTTGACCTGGTTAAGGTCGGTCTATTCGATTTGAACGAAGCTGGTATCGGCTATCACGGCGAATGTTGTCGATGGTAACGTCAGAGGGCGTGTGTATCTCCGGGTGACGCAAATCTAGTAGAAGACTTCAGAAACGAGGTGTACCTTGGCTATAGATCGCAGCCTAATTTGCGCTGTTGTTCTTCCCATGGACGTCTCACGGACTTCTCCGATATGTTGTGATCTTGATGGGCCTTCACTGCTCTCGTGGTTCAATCTTGTGGTAGCTGCACTAGGGAAAGTATAGTTTCCGTCGTCCGATGCTGCAACGACCTCTTCAGGATGCCTCGATGCTGATCGGAATCATACTCTTGCTGATCGGAATCATACTCTTGCTGATTGTTACTACAATTGAACCTCGACACTCGCGGACACCGCAACGACTTGCACTGTTGCTGTCGCCGAGTCAGATCTCGTAGCGCGTTCGCTTTCACACTTGTAACTGATCTTTCTGTGCCTTTACAGGAGATGCGCGTCGTTGCATTTGCACACATTTCTTGGTGAGCAGGATGTGCAGTACACACTGCGTGATGTGAGCACCTTTCGCCGCATTCGGATCACGCCTCTCGCATTTCAGTACCAAGAGTGCACCATGACGACCGCATTTCGTGAGGGACTACATACGTGCGCAACCCAGCGATTTCAGATCAAATGGAAAACGATGCGCTGAGAAAGCACGATATGCACGAAGTCAAAGAACGTGATCAAGATGGATGCGTCGATGGGGGCAGCAAACTGACCCACAAGTTTGCCGGCCCTCAGTTGTACGAGCGCGTACACGATCATTCGCTCAAGCAAATGCACGCGACAGCATGTTCCGCTGCCGTTGTAGTGGTGTTCACGACGCTACCGCTTTTCGCAGCAGCCTTCATGCGATACCACGCCCAGGTAGATTTCGTCGCTTCGTCTTTCCCAGGTCTAGCCCATGAACTTTGTGCGAACGAGCTCGACAAGTAGCGGAACATTGGCGATCGAACCAACGCTCATTACCTTCGAGCCCACGAGATAGTATCTTACGTGAGTCGTTGAAAAACTGAAGCAAGAGCGCAGTACTTTGTTTCGAGTCTAACTTTGCGGAGAAAACACCTTTGACGTCAATGATCCTGCAGCACTTGAGCCGATAACATCTCGGCGGACGATCGTGTCGAGTAAACACTGCCACAAAAGTCATGAGTAAAAGACCGCTACATTTCGACCTCTACCACCTGCTCGTCATTTTGGAGCTCGTGCTCGGTGACAAGCATGAGTTCTTGTCTCAGCAGTTCGTTACCGGTGACATCTTGCGCTATTTACATCCTTCTGGGCCGAGCAGCCATCACGAAATCACTGTCCCTTCAGTGCAGGCCGGCCATCATTTCTAGGTGTGGTGTAAACACTCCCATTAATCTCTGGCTCCTCCCCTCTCTCCGCTTCGTCTGCTTGCTGCTACTGTTCCTGCACCACTCCATAAAAGCTGCACTGCAAACCGTTCGCGTCCACCGTCGCAGTATTCCGAAATCTGATCAAACTGAGCCGCCGATCAGCGTCCGTTCGTCGATACGATCAGCTATCACAGGTCCACCCAGCCGCCCCATCTCGACCACTGCGGCCATCTCACCTGCCATCAACAGACAGCATCAGAAAAGAACCAAAACTACTCGTCCAAGGCTGCCACGAAGCCCACTCACTCTTCTTTTTCTTGCGTCCAGTGCACAATGAACTTCCTGACGAAGCACATCGAAACGGCATCGAAAGAACCAGAGCGAACCAACTCTGAAGCCGCTGCTTTCCCCACTGCGGACGACGTGGATTTCGAGGCTTTTGGCAAGGAAAACATCCAGATCCTGCTGGACCGTCACACGGGCGATGACAAGGTGACCACGTGGGAGCTCGTGGACGACTCGAATGGCACTAAAGTCTGGCGTGGAGCCGTGCAACACTGTGACTGGTGCCCGTTCCGTGCTGCTTGCCGTATCAACGCGGACAAGAGCGTGGTGGAGCAGGTGCTACTGGATCCGCACCGGACGCTGGAGCTGGACGAGATGATGGAAGGTATCGCGACGTTGCGCGACGTGGGAAAGCAGAACAGCTTGGCGTTCCGTCAAATCACCAGCAAGGGGCAGTTCCCCATCTACGGTCGGGAGTTTCTAGTGGTCACGTACGCCACGACGCTCGAGGACGGACGTGTCGTGATTGCCACGCGCTCGGTCAATGTGGCTGACGTCCCTCCTCTTGAGGGTTACGTGCGTGCCAACATCTACGTCTCGGGTTACATTATTGAAGAAGTGAAGGAGACGAATGGCGACGTGTATTGCGTCGTGACCCTCGTGGCACATGCTGACCTGGCGGGATCCATCCCATCGAGCATCATAAACATGCTGGGGACGTCTTCGACGGTCAAGGTTCTGAAGAACTTGGAGAAAATCGTGACGACCAAGTAGAGCGGTACGAGCTGGTGGGTGGATGGACGGATGGACGCGAGGTCTTGCGTAGCCAACCCTTTCTAGTGCGTAGTAGAAGTGAGACGCAGATTATAACAATGGCGATCGATACATAACTCCACGAAATCTACATGTTGAACCCCTTCGAACTGCTGTCGTTGTCAGGAGGATGACGACTTGCGGAACCACAAAAGTAAGTTGGTATCAGCTCGTGAGGAGTATCAAGCGGACTACGCTGTACAGCAGCTATATAAAGAACGACAGCTTCGGGTTGGAAAAATCAATAGTGTCCATCCTGTCAGCGGACACGACAAGCACCGTCGAGTTCTGAGGACCGTGCAAAGATGGACTTTCGACCACGTTGTCATCGCTGTCATTGTTGCTGGGTTCAGTGCGCACGGCAGTTGGAGCAATAGTGAACACAGACTCGTCCGTGTCCGAGTATCGATAGTCGATGTTGCTCCCTGCTGTGCTCGCGCCTGTTGATGAAGAAGTGGAAAGCTCTTTCAAACCTTCGACCAGTGACGCTACTGGTCGACGCTTGGCTCTCTCATTTCTGCTTTCAGTTACTGCGGCGTTCATCCTGCTTCGAGAATCAGTGTAAGCGTCACTCGTAGACCTCGTGCGGGTGCTACGTATCCTGTCACTGTTCTCCATCTTCAGCTTAACTGCAAGCATCGTCGACTGGCGTTCACTTCGAGGCACAAGAGTCCAGAGATGTCTCAGTTCCTCGGTGCGCGTTTGCTCGTCAACGTGCATCAAATCATCGTACTTGTCCCGCGAAATATTGGCGACTTCAACCAGAAAACTGTCTTTCGCCTCACGCTGTGTAGGATCAAACTCACTTTCGTGACGAGGTGCACATATCCAGACAGTCACTTCCAGCGCATTCGTTGCTGACACAAGTCCTCGACTAGGCTTCACAACATAGCCTGACTGGTTCGACGTCCGCACCCTAAACATAAGGCACCTATCCGGACTTGAGTTCACAATGAAAAACGACCTGCTTCCCCACATGCGCGGTGCAGGCTTCACATCGAATGACAGCGCATCATCCGGCTGAATATGGTAGTGCAACGAGTTCGAATCGTAGGTCGACTCAGTCGCAACCGTGTCGGTGGAAAACCCGGTGCGAGCAGACATCATTGTGTCGCTCAATGAGCTGTTAGTTACGGAAGTGCCACGTCGTCCTGCCGTCGACGCAACCCCGCAGTTAGTCACCGCCGGTCGTCTCGCCTCTGAACTTCCACCACGTACACGCACAGGAGGCTCAATTGTTGTGTAATAGCTCGTATCACTGCCAACCGATTCATGACGGCTTCGATGCACTTCTCTCCCAGATGGCAAGTAGCTGCTCAACGACCGCTGCGAAGTGCCTCGTTCACAGTTGCTGCTACTGCAACTCGACCGAGACTCGGCTGCGCTCATACTGGAGCTCCTGTTCCCACTTCGACTCGATCGAGACTCGTCCAAACTCGCACTCGCGCTCCTCAAGCTGCGCGAGGACGCCATTCCGTTGCTTGATGCGACTTCTACCCCGTCTGATGCCACTGCAGCAAAGCGACAGGCCACCTTGTCCTCAGCAACACAATCACTGTCCACTTTCTTCCACAGCTCCCGCACCAACGCGCTTGACTTTGTCGCTAGGAACTCCATCGCTTGACCGTCCCTCGCTCTCTCCAGACTCTGCACGAGGAAAAGCTCCGACGGTTGACGCGACTGCAAGTCCAATGGGTCCACAGCTCTCAACCCCTCGCACGTCTTTGCACTGGCGGTTACAACTACTTCACAACACGCTCCAGGCGGTACTAACCCGTAGGTCGGACGGACTGTGAACGCGTCCGGGTTGCGAGTTCGGACGCGGAAGAGCAAGTCGTTGCACTGCGAGAGGTTCGTGAGAGAGAGCGTGCAGCGGGGGCGAGGAGAGGCTGGTGTAGTAGTACTGTCTGGCAGGGGGAACAGCAGCTCGTGCGCAGGCTCGAGCAACAGACTGGAGCCCACGCGCACAGACGCCGTGATCATGATTGTTGGGCCACAAACCGTCACGTCGGTCGCGTGATGTCGGTGCTGCAGTGGAGACGGCGACGGAATGTTGCGCGAAGCGCGTTATTCTGTCCAAGTACGGACGCTCTCGTTTTTTTGTCGCGTGATAGAAATGAACAGCGAAGTGACGCCGAGGTTTAGAAATGCGAGAGCAGAGGGTTGGAGTAAAAACGCTTCGGTGCCCGTTGTATAGTGGTGACTCGGGACGGTATTTTTCGACTTCGAGATTGTTGCACTTGTTTTGCGGTTACGGCTGGTGCTGGAATCAGGAGGGAGGGAGGGAGGTGGAGGTGAAATCGTGAACGGTCACTGCGTTGACACGTATGGTGCGGTGAGCTTTCGAGTCTGTTGAATGGTATCCGGTCAGGTCAACGAATATCCGCTCTACAACCTCGGGATCGATGAACCGGAATGGCGGATAAAATGAAAACTGACCGAAATGGTGCACACAACGTCCATAGTATATTGCTGCATATACTTATGTGGCATATGCAATCTGCTCACGTTCGGTCAAATTGCCTTCATGTTCATTCGATGTGGCAGTGGAGCCTGTTGAAGATGAGTCTGATACGGCATCGACTTGAGGTATCGATTGCAATGCGACCGACCAGCGAGACAGCTAATCCCTGTATGTAATCACGTCGTAAAGGTGAACCTTATGATCGTCATGGTGGAAGTACAGTGGCTAAGCATCGCTTCTTTCTCTGCAATACGTCTGTCCAAAGATAGGTGAAGCCTGACGTTGACTTGTTGACATTAGCTACGTTCGTATTTATCTCCGTAAATAATAGGTGCACTTTGTTTAGAAACGACTGAGAAGCGTAGTGCTCTGGAAAAGACTGACTAGCATACACGTTTAAACATGATCCCTAGACTTCTCAGCGCATGACCACTATACTTGTTGTTTGGGTCAGCCATCGACGCACCGTTCAGCCTTCGTTTGTCACTGTACAAACGTGAGCCTCAACGGCAGATAAGGTGCAAAACCTATTGAAAACACAGGCCATGCATCTTGTGCTCGCAATGTCGCTGTGAAAGAATGCATGTCAGACGTACCACCACACACTAGTCTGACAAATACCGATGCGGCTTTTATAACGCAAGCAGTTACGTCTCTACCATCTTTACCTACTCTGTAGCACGAAAGAAATCAATCTTAGCTTTTAGATACGCGGCTGAGTGGCCTGAGGATGCGAAGCACGTGTACGACTAGATAGGTTGGTTTCTACGTCTACTACATTTCGCACTCACAGCGTGCTTTTGCTTTTCTTCACCATCGAATTGTCCGAGCACTAACGCGTACTCATGGTCCTCATGTAATCACGGGCAGAGCTGGTCATGTCTCCTCGTCAACACGATTCATAAGTCGCGGCGACTTACCCACACTCAGTTTCTCATTGTTGCGTCTTTGTCGTACGAGCCCACTTGAAGTTAACTCACCGCATGATATCGAATAGATTCGCCGTAATTAATCCAATTAAAAGAGAAATGAACTCAAATCACGTTGACGAAAAGCAGGATAAGGCCACATGCTCGAATCAGCCAAAACAATTCTGATCCCAGTTTTAGCTCCCTCAAAATAGCTAGTCGTTATTAGGACCTCGTGCCATAGGAACCAATCCAATTGTCGATTTGCTCAAAATGAGCCGAAAGGAGGAGAGCGAGCTGAAGACGCAGGAGGAAGTGGATCTGGACGACCTCCTCGATGGTAAACTCCCCACAATTTCTTCAGTATCTCAACAGCATTCACGTCCCTCTCTATGCTGTTACAGATGCGCTGGACGACTTTGCTGATGAAATAAGCGCCACTCAAGTCTCGGAGGTCTCCAGTATGAAGCTCGAAGCGCCTCCTGCTTCTACTAAAGCAGAAGAAAATGGAGACAAAAAGCTTCAAGAGGTTGGTGACCATTATATTGAGGAATTTGATGAGATCCGAGTGGTGGTCTGATGCTGGATCGTGGTTCGTGATAGAATATGGCCGAGGTTCTTGGAAATGCTCAGAATCCAGAGTTTCAGGAGGTGCTGGAGCAGGCATTCCGGGAGCTGGGGACAGACGGTTTTTTGTAGACTTGTGTGCAAGATTTGATGGAGAAAGATGGAGTAAGTAACATTGGACTATTGGTGGCTGCCTGTTTATTTTTTAGCAGATACGAAGGATATTGAGCAGCTCTTGGGCGCATTAAAGACTGGCACGACGCTTGATGAGTCAGACGACGTCGATGCTGGGGTAGCAAAGACACTGCAGAATATGGCCAAGGCAGCGGAAGGGGTGGATGATGTCGGGACGGATCAGGTGGAGGCCATGGGAGAAGAGATGATGTCTGAGATGATGAAAAAGTTTGAAGAGATGGGGGAAAAGGTGCGGAGGGGGACAATTTTTGGATGGTCCAAAGGGTGGCAAAGCTGACGCGCAATGTGTGTGGGTATACGGCGCTGCCGTTGTATCGACAGAACGATTTCCAAGATCTAGTAGACGGGATGATGCAGCAGCTACTGTCGAAGGATGTTATGTATGACCCTATGAAGCAGATCTGCGATCGGGTACACTTTTCTGGCAAATTGTTGCCGATTTGCGACAGGTTTGAACCTTATTCTGCTTTGGTGCATGCAGTATCCTGAATGGTTATCTGAAAAAGAGCCCCTGCTTCCAAAAGACGAGCATGAAAGGTTGGCGCTATAATGGCGGCGCTTGAATATTCTTAGCGATGGTGTTGGTAACATTTGTTGGTTTTGTGCAGATATAGGAAGCAGTATCAATTCTTTCAGCAGATCGTTGCTGTGTACGAATCAGAACCCGACAATTACGCTCGACTGTCAGGGCTTATGCAAGAAATGCAGGAGACTGGTCAGCCGCCGTCGGAGATCGTGAAGGACCTTGCTCCCGGTAAACACCCTTTTGCACTGGTATCGTAGTGCTCTAGTAACAACGCACTTTATTTGTCTTCCTTAGGCTTGCAGTTTGACGACGAAGGAATGCCAGTCATGCCCAATATGGTTAGTGTTTGTTCATTTTGTGCAATTAGCTGCTCTGAACATGCAAGTCTAACAGTGATCTGACTCTGCAGGGCTCTGGTACGTTTTCCGGCATGGCTGGTATACCCGGTATGCACTGTCGAACCAGCGTGCACTAGCTGGTTTGCTCTGGTGTGCACTGACGTTGTTTTTGGTGTTATTGGTGGTGTTTCAGGCCAGGAACAGTGCACTGTAATGTAATTAGATTCCACGAAGCTTAAAAAGACCGCTCCGAAGCGTACAGCGCTAGCTCCAACATACCGGCAAGTTCATCTAGACGTGGTTATGCTCATGCCTTCGACATTCAGCTCGATCGCAATCACAAAGATGGCTTATGCGTGGTGATCAAAGGTTTCTGCAATGACCAGTTGCTGCAGATCGCACTCTACGGTTAGCTTATTGAATGCAAGATGGCTCGAGAGACAAGGGAAAAGAAACTTTGCTTCGGAATTTGGAGCAAAAAATTTCATCACCCAGTGTTGCAGTGCGTCAACAAGCATCGTGCATATACCGACGGGAGTCTAACGTATCTGCTATCAGTCACATGTCTTTTGGATCCTTGTCGAATCGCGGTCTATTTCTCCAGTGCACAAGTCAGGTTAGTATCCCAGGCGCTATCCATCAGAAAATGTCAGAGAGTGGTTCGCCATTCAACCTACAAAAGGCATCATAGCTCAGGTGACCCGGACGCTCAAGATGTTTCACTGATCTGCTCTTCTGAAAATCGTTTGATCGTTGGCAAAGTCAGCTCGCCAGGTCATCCGGTATCAACAAAATTAATGTCAACAGGTCCACACCTTCCTTCCATCGCACAAAACCACTAAGACATTATGAGCTGCTTACTTGTCGGAAGCAACTTTACCGGAATTCCCTTTCGCTAATATGCGTTGAACAATATAAAACACACAGGCTTGTGCAGCCTCTATCATCCAACTTGCCATACGAGTTTTCGACTCCCTACGGTCTTTCTTATGACTCCCCACGGTCTTTCTTATGGACGCTCATTCACTCCTTGACGCGTGACACCTGAAGATATGTTTCCCATCCCCATCGCATTCATTAACTTGGATTTACTAGAAAGACGCGCCGGATATCGATGAACATAGAGACGCTCGTCTACCCAGCTCCTATTGGTTTTTGTGGCGTCGCGCTAAACTAGCACGTTACGCATCAATAAGCTGAGGATATCAATAAAATTGAAAAAGGAATCATTTCCTGCGTTTGTGTTTGCAGATGAGCTTCTTCTACCAGGTTCGGGAACATCACTAGGACATTTGAATGCGAGAACATTGTCGGGATGTCTGAGCACAAACGATGTTTTGTCAACAACCGTGGATCGTGACGCAGTCCTTCTGAATCCTAACACAGTCCAATAAGACGTGATCAATCGATGTAATCATCGATTTGTCCTTTTGGTAACTACAGTCTTCCTTCCGATACGCTATGGGTACGGTGGACGACGATCACCATATCTTAGCAGAAGGTTCAACTTGTTAACTTGTTAACTTGTGTACATCAGGAGAATCAGTCAATTGAGTGATAAAGAGCGGACCTGGGCACCCGAACCAACCTCCACTTTCCTTAAGTACAAGCCGAAATCCAAATCTAAGCATTCCCCTGCTGGAACAGAATAAAAGCCTCAGGCTTCTGGCTAGTTTGCTACTTCCCAATATTATGAGACGCACCCATAGCTTATTTCGTCTGAGCTAACAATTATTACACAGGGAAGCCACATTCGTTTATATTTCAAACTGAGCCTTGTCTGTTGGTGTGATATCTGAGCAGTATGTAATGTTGCAGATCCATCTTACCAATGGAAAACGTGTGCAAATATGCAAACACAAGGATGAGAACCCAGATTTATCTCAAACGACACTGACGAAATGGGCTACGGAGGAGTTCGGCCTTATCGAAACGCTGTCACAGACATCAATCAGCAAGACCTTTCGAAAGCGGCCTAATCTAGAGAATATGGATCCAAGCAGCCCATAAGCAAAGCGACAGTGAATAGTTCAACATCCCATACTGGTAGAAGCTATGTCTCTTCGGGTCCTGCAATGTCAACACACGGAGAGATTATCACCCGGGACGTCATCTGTGCGAAGGCTCATCGGCTTGCTCAATTGCTTGGTACCCCTGACGACGCCATCACTATCTCGCACGGATGGCTTCATAAATTTCAGCAACTTCGCATGCTCCGCGCTCTCAACACCTACGTTGAAAGCGGCTCGGTGGACATGGAGGCTATGAATAAAGGTCTGCCTGATGCCGTGGCCTTCAATGTTTAGTGTGGCTGTTTTCATGCTTGGGGTGATCCACTTGGGCTTTTGAGCGAATTTTTTTTTCAGGATTTCTCTGGTGAGTTTCATGTCCAGTTAGAGAAAGAGCAGTATGTTAACAACAACCAGTTATTCGAAATAGAATTTGTCGAAAAGTTCAACAAAAGCCAGTCACGTACAGTACCAGGAAATCGTGTCAAAAGGAGCTGTATCCGTCGCTGAGATGGTGGTCTAGATTGTATATTCCGTGGTTGTAGTACCTATGTGCAAGATCTCTAGTATATCTTAAGTCACGCCGTGATCACCGGAGGGTGATCCGAGGGCTGACCGTGACTGGTACCAGTCAATACTGGCATCTCTGTAGGTTCGTGCTCCAGCAACTCAATGCATACATAGCGCGTGGCACCCGACGTTGCGGTCGCAACTTTTCGATGCTCTTGCTTCGCGGTCAATCGTGGATGATAGATGCAGGTGACCTGATAACTGTTTGTGCTCCCACGTACATCAACGGATGCCGCACGGTAGACAGCTTCATTTCGGTTAGTCCACAGATTCGCTTGATTTATCGTGGCAAGGATGTGCCAGATTCGCTTTCAGACCCGTTCGGCCTCCACCACATCATCTTGGAACCGTTTCGTCACGATTCCTGCCCGGTGCTTTGGAACAGCTTGTACTTGTATGCTAGCGCATGCTTCCAGGATTTATTGAGTGCGCTCGCGTGAACATCGTTCCCCAGCCCAATGCGTAACTGGTTTGGTCCGCAGAGATACGGCGCATGGATGTACTCACAACAAACTTCCTATAATGTCTTCGCGACCGGAGAAGCTAATGTCTTTCGACAACTTTGATCTCGGTATTCCCCAGCATGATACAGGTTGAGCTGGCCCAAAGCGTGTAACGGGGCACCCTTTGTCTACGTGCCACGAAACTTCACGTACACTTGTACGTGCAGAGGAAGCTTATTTACTCAACAACTAAGCTGAGTAAAGGGTAAAAAGAGAAATGCATTAACAATAGTTAAGCTATCAATATAACTTCAGTCTTTATTTAACTATATTAAACTACGTCGTCAGATGACGACAACCTGCTCACCACTCATTGCGCGTGTCTCGCAGCGATTGGTGGCAATATATGGTTGGCATGTTTCATATCAACCAATCTTGAAGCAGCGCATGAATATTATCCAAAAGGGGATAATATTCATTCAATATTATTCATCTCGGATGATATTGGCAGGATATTGTCATGCTAGACAATATCCCTATTGACACCGTTTGGTGTCAATTTCATGCAACGGCCTACCCCGTTACGCCCCCCTAACCACCAATTACCCGTTAATTGAATAGAATTGATTGGGACAGGGTGACCACCGTTGTATCACTCTGGTAAAGGGTGCACTTGTTGGTCAAATCTTATTCATTTGCCAAACATACGCACGGTTTTGAAATCCGATCGATTGCCACTGCAGCAGCAAGAAGGGCGGCTTCACGCGTGCGTACAGCCGCGGAAAGTGCGTCTCACACGTCAACAGCAGGTGATTCGTCGCCTGTTGTTGTGAACAGTCCACGTGGTGAGTCACCACGTGCGACAAGTACACCCGCTACGTCTGCAGCAAGTATCACGAGTTGTAAATAAGATGAGTCTGAAATAGATCTCATCTATTCTGGCGAGTCGGATGATGTATCCGACTCGAAAGCGACACCTCACGCATCCTAATCACCCGGGGCGGACACTGCAAGATCCAGGTTGACTGACTCTGGTCAACGTGGCGGTATCATGTCCAAGATCTTCGGATCGAGCGATTATTCCGACGAATCTCCGCCTCACGCAAGTCCATCCAACAATAGGACTAGTGAGGATGGTGGTGATGCACCTATACATGACCACGAGCGAAGTAACTCGAGGGATTGGGGTGTCACTGGTGTCAGCGCTCACGCTGGCACCAACCAAGAGGCCAGGGACCGAAAGGTCCTGCGCCATGCTCCCTAAGTGGAGTCTCCGTGGATGCCGCCATACAGAGAGTTGGACCGGTTGGCCGGCATGACTAACGAACGGGATCGAATCCCGTTGTTCAATTGCAGAATCTTTTTCCCACCTGATTCCAGCACGGAAACTATCCGTGATGAGGAAAAGTTCTCCACCGATGCGTTCTTCAAACATCGGTGGCACGATGGTAGCCGTGTACAAGACGGCAAAGCATTGGTGCAGGGATGGAATGTTCTCATCCAAAACATCGAGTGCATTGGCCGTGAGGCCTGGCTCGCCAAACTTGATGCAGCTCGCATCAGGTTTGAGAAACGCAACCCCGTCGGGGCGCGATACAAGTTGCACCGGCTGTCAAGAAAGGCAGGATTACCCTGTTTCTCGATGGGTGATTCGTGTCCAGGTTGCCTGGACAATTCGAATCGTGCCTCTAGGGATGCCTACCTCCCTAATGATTCCTACTGTAGGGCGCGCATCGCTTCCGAGATGGCCAAAGGGATCGAAACTTTTCAATCCCTGTACTCGCGTTCGGGAAGGTCGTTTTACGACGGCCCTTCTTCAAACGCAACGGGTGGGTCTGGTCTTACTGGTCGACGAGACTAAAGACATCAATGATCAGCTGGGCACGAGGCTCCCAGCTGTTCCACGCCGGTGGATAGCCACGCAAGTGGACGAGGTAACTCGTCCGGACGCCATTAATATCGCGGTGGCTCAAAATACGCTCCACTAGGAAACGTTGACCACCGATTGAGACCACCAAAGGATGTGGTGGCGGTGGGAACACCTGATCCTTCTCGAAGGTCGGATCAGCTTGATGTTTAAGAGCCGAACCGTGTAACGGAACAGTTGCAAGATGACCTGGCTCATGAACAGTCATGGCGTTATAGGCTTGAAGATATTGTGAGGGATAATAAAATTCTCTAACGCACAGTCGTTCGGATGACCGCCGCTTTTGCGTTTGCGCAACTTGAGAAAGAACGTTCGACTCGTTCTATTCGTGATGCTGGCAGTAGCTCGTCGAGACATTGCTGAACTGCGTGAACAGGTCGCTTTGCTAGTCGACTGGACCGGATCGATAAAACGGGATCACTCAAGATGGCCTCGGTCATTAAGCGCGGGCGTGTTCGTCGACTCGTGAAACGTGCTTCTACTTATAGTACGGGCGGAGACGTCCAACGTAAAACGTAGGATGCGTGAGAATCCTACAAGGCAGTTTAATCGTGTGTGCGTTGCCCATTCGGCGCAACTCACGACGTGGACCGATATACTTGTGCAGAAACCTACTGCTGCCCACGTTTGTCACTGCGTTCTTCGGTAGGTTTAATGTAGACAGTAAACTAGGTCTCCTATATCAAATGAAAGAACATTTGCTCTTCCAAGTTTGTCTGCATTTCTCTTCTGTCTGTCCAATGCATCTGCAATAGATTCTTGAACAAAGCGAACAACCGCTTCGCGATTCAGCAGATATTACTCTGCTGATTCATCCTTGTCAGCAGCAGTGCGCTTCGTGTGCACTGCTCAAAGAATGTTTTCTTCACCAGTGAGGGTGTCATTGTCCTCACTCTGGCAGTCAATGGCGATGCTGAATATAACAGCATCGTCATCCTCGGTATCGACCGCATCGACATCGGCATCCATCACGTCGACACCATTGTCGACGGGTGATGAGCAAGAACCAGATCGGTTTTCGTTCGAGCGAGTCCACCCCCCCTCTTAAACTAGAGTCACATTCTGAGAAGGCGATCAAACGTGGATGGCATAGGCCAGTCACGAAGAACGGTGTATGCGTTGTCGACGCATGCACCGAGTTATTGATGGCAAATTCCGTCATCGGCAATAGCTCACTCCAGCTCGTAAACGAGTGGACATACCCTCGAAGTATCTCGTCGAGGATGCGGTTGACGCGTTCCGTTTGACAATCTGTTTCTGCATAGTCAGAAGTCGACATCGTCAAACGTGTTCCAAGTGAACGGAACACGGACTGACAGAACTCCGCCGTGAAGCGGGGGTCCCTATCAGACACGAATCACTGGTTAACCCGTGAACTCGAAAGATAGTATCGATGAAGACACGCGCACAGCCCTGGGCTGTGATCGACTCTGGTAAAGCAACAAGATGTACCATCTTGCTGAACTGATCAACAAAGTACAAAAACACCAGTTTTCTTGTGAACGTCTTTGGGAAACCCGAAGACGAAGTCCATCGATACAGACTGCCAACACTCTGCTGGAATCGGAAGAGGCTGTAAGGGTGCGCGGGATGAAGGACTAGGCTTCACCCGTTGACAAACTTCGCAAGTGCAAATGTAATTTCGTACAAACACATACTGGAGGGGCCAGTAGAATTCACGACTCACCGTGTGGTAAGCCTTTTCCCTACCGCGATGCTCACTTGGTGGGGAATCGTGACACTCATACATGATGCGCAGTCGCAAACCATTATGAGCCGGAACGACGACACAAGGTGTGTCGCCGTTGACTGCTGTATAGTACAGCATTCCACCACGAACAGGATAACGTTCGGTTATAGAGCGGTATTGAGACGACAAGCTTTTCAAAGCTTGATTACAAGGATTGTATCCTTAATCGATCAATCGCAGAAGATACTCATATTCTGCGTATGCTCTTCGCACGTCGTCGAGCAGATTCGACGACAGGACACTCACTGTGAGTGTTGCTACACTGGGATCACCCCCACTATTGGGTTGAGCAGTCGGCTCGAAATCGGGCCGACGCGAAAGAGCATCAGCAACGACATTAAGTCGTCCTGGCTTATCCTCGACGAAGAATTTATTTTCCGCGAAGAAAGACTGCCACCTCCCCATGTGAGTGCGAGAGGTGTGGACTTAACGGCCGAGCGTAACGACGCATGGTCTGTATAAACGATGAAGGGCCTACCTCATAAGAGATATACCCGAACTTAGCCAGTGCATATTTCATGGCAAGGAGTTACTTGTCATTCACCGGATAATTTCGCTCAGCTGCTTGCAGCTGACGCGATTGATAACAGACGACGCGCTCAACGCTTTCTGAGTCGTACTGCATCAACGCGCAGCCGATCGAAAAATCGCTGGCGTAACATACCACATGAAATGGTCTATCCTGATCTGTAATCGCCAATTCAGGCGATTGCACCAAGCTGTATTTAATGCCCATAAAATAGTGCTGACACTCAGCACTCCATGACTACCTCTCGTTTTTCTTTAGTAGACGAGAGGATGTACGGTCATCTCGGAATAGTTGTGCAAGTATTTGTGCAAATACTCCGCCAAGCCAAGAAACTTTCGAAGTCCCTTGACGTCGACTGGCACAGGCAAGTCGCTAATCGTCTTGATCTTTTCCTGATTAGGGCGTACACCGTTACTACCCACGATGCAGCCAAGAAGTGATATTTCGTTCGCTGCGAATAAACATTTCTTAAGGCTCACGAACAAATTATGCTCTCGCATAAGTGTAAGAACCTTCCGGACGTGGATTCTATGAACCTCCACGTCCGTCTTTCCATCTATAGCTCGGCTATGACGAAGACATCGTCAAAGTAACTCGGTGCGAAATCGCGCTCCGATCGCAACAGGTTCGTAGCACATCTGTTAAACGTTGCGGGGGCGTTACTTAGTCCCTGTGGCATCACTAGCCACTCCCAGAGCATACCACTGGGGGTGCTCACTGGTGTGTGCGGGATATCCCGTTCACGCATGAGGATATGAAAGAATCCATCCATCAGATCCATAGACGAAAAGATGGTACTCTTTGCCATACCATCTATGGTGACATCTTTTCTTGGGATCGGCTTTTGAGCCGGTACCGTTGCAGCGTTCAGTTTGTTAAACGCGTGCACTATCCGCCACCATCCTGTGGACTTTCGCACACAGAAGGTCGGAGAGCTGTGTGGGCATGCTAATTCCCTCACATGACCAGCCGCTAATCTATCGGCAAAATTTTGTCGATCGCAAGTACTTGTTCACGAGGCAGTGGCCACTGCTTCATGACACAGTTTTCCGAACCAGGTCTAAGTTCAATCTCATGCCGAGTGCCTTTGTCCTTAGGCATCTTGCACGGCACGGATTCAAGGAAACATCCCTAAATTCAACCAAATCCTTGTACAAAGGATTTGTGTTTAAAGACTCCCAAGATTGAGACGTGTATCGCTCAAACCGGGTCTTCTCATCGAGGACACTCTCGTCCATTGTTGAGCTACTGAGAACCCGTACGTTCTCAGCAAACACTTGTGCCAACCGAATATCGGCGACGTACTCGTCCTCTGTGACGAGTAAGCAGATCTGCTTGATCTTGTCACTCGCAGATCTCGCAACAATTTTTTAAATTCTAGCGTTGGCAGCTTAATTACTCTGAAGCTGACTTCGGAGATGTCACCAGATCAAGTTTATGAGCGCCTACACTTGATTTGTCATCCACCAAGACATTCACTGTCTCGGTAATTTCCTGGGAAAACACATCCGCAGGTGGTTGGGGATCTACACCCTCAACACAACTATCTCGAGAGTTATCATTCTTAGAAACGCTGGAGCTTTCTTGCTTTACGTGTACCGATTGTGGGTGTAATACCACATTAACGTCATCTTCGATCGAATCTGTTTCAGTCGATCGGGATTGCTCTACGATCGATTCTCTGATTGTCGATCTCATTTCAACGCGTTGTTCATCCTAAACAACACATCCTCTCTTCTTAGGTGCACCCTTCTTGGTGTGCATCCGTGTTCCAGTCCACTCGATCTCTTCGAGTGGTGAACCTTAGGCGCAGCCTGTGTCTCTACACAGGTGCCGGAAGCTGGTTCCACAGTGCAGTGGTCTTCTACACTGTGATCTTTTGCAATCGTACTAACGACCGTGACACAAGTGAGGCCATCGCACTCACTAGTAGTACATCCACACGCTTGTGGACGCTCCAAGACGTTCATCAGATGGCCATCCGATGAACAAACGGCAGGCATCCTCACGGATCGATGCTGCCAGCTAACCCATGGCTGGTATTTTCTAAGCCATGGCATACCGAGGATGACATCAAATTTGTCATCCAAATCCATTACGATGAAGTCATCATCGTACTGCTTTCCTTCTAGCGTGTAGTGGGTTTCCACTACACGTTTGTTCACTGTTACGGATGCGCCTGTAGCAAGGCACACGTCATCCTCTTTGGAGGGAACTCTCGCTCAACATAGATCAGTCTACTATCCTCTAGCGACTGGCGTCGAATAAAATTGTTGGACGCCCCACAATTAATTAGGGCGCGAAGTGACATTCCACTTGTCACTTCGATCTTCAAGTGATGAGCTACACCTCATCACTAGGGGAAGTGACACACAGGGACTGTGTGTTGGGAGCAATCTTCATTAAGAGTCCTGAAAATTCTCTTGATGTTGCTAGATCAGCAGGGTGCTCCGCTTAATACTGACCCTGTCCGTTTTTTGACGGCCCGACTTGCTGTTGCGGCTTATCGACATGTTCAGACCCGCGCCTTGGACCTTTCTTAGGCCAACGGTGGTCATCACGTCCTGTCTTTGGGCGTGATGAGGTGCTTGGGACACTACACTCATGTGCGTAGTATCCGATCTTCTGACAGAGATGGCATCTTGCCGTTCGTCTGTACCTCTGGGACCGAGAGTTCTTGCTCTCGATGTAACAGAGGCCCATTGGTTCGGGACCTCCTATTTCCTGTCGTCTCGTCGGACGATAGTTTGACGAGTTAGCCTGAGACTGTCTCAGGCTGAAGTCTTCTTGTTACGCATACGCTATCGCCTTTTCTAGCGTACGGAAGTCCTCTCGGAACTGTAGGTCTCCACCGGCCCATCGAAAAAGCCGTAGATGAACACGTTGATGAGCGTGTGCTCATCAACAGAATTTTCCGTAACGCTACTCGCAAGGTAGTGTAGGTGTTGTGCGTAGGCATGCACGTCACGCTTACCTTGCTTTAGCCTCAAGAGTGCAGAGCGTGCTCTGGACTCGGCTCTCGGCAGCTCAAACGTCTCTTTTAAGCCGAGACTTCAAGATCTCCAACGACTCAAACACGTTTGGGACATGAAGCTTGAGCCATAAGGCCCAAGTCTTTGCTCGTCCTGTCAAATTTGACAAGGCTAAGGTGACTTGCATCTCGTCGCCCTCGATGTGACGGGCCTTGATGGCGTTGTCTAGCTCGACCAACCATCTCAAATAAGGAATCTTCATCGGTTCCCTGATACCTTGAGATATCAATCTTCAAGGTTTCAGGTCGACGCATGTGCGTCGGCCCGCCCATCGACTGGTGAGAGCCTTGCTGTTGTGGCAAGGCTATCTTCTGTCTTTCTACGGCAACTTCCCCTTGTAGATACTTGCTAATAGCGGCATGTTGCTGGTCTCTGCTCAAAGGTTCCAATATACCACTGATGGCGGGTTCGCCCCTTAGCACACTCATGCGGCCGACTACCTCCCATTCTGATCCACTCAGATAGGAGTAGCTTTCACGTGTTACGTAAAAAAGCTGTCGCCTTCTACGTCCAGCATTTTCATGTTAAACGGACACAAAGTAGTCGTTGGACGGACTACGAAGTGCTACCAGGTGTAACGGGGCACCCTTTGTCTACGTGCCACGAAACTTCGCGTACACTTGTACGTGCAGAGGAAGCTTATTTACTCAACAACTAAGCTGAGTAAAGGGTAAAAAGAGAAATGCATTAACAATAGTTAAGCTATCAATATAACGTTAATCTTGATCTAACTACATTAAACTACACCGTCGTATGACGACAACCTGCTCACCACTCATTGCGCGTGACTAGCAGCGATTGGTGACAATGTGTGGTTGACATGTTTCATATCAACCAATCTTGGAGCAGCGCATGAATACTATCCAAAAAGGGATAATATTCATTCAAAATTATTCATCTCGGATAATATTGGCAGGATATTGTCATGCTAGACAATATCCCTATTGACACCGTTTGGTGTCAATTTCATGTAACAGGCTACCCCGTTAAAAAGCAACCCTGTACACTGTATGAACTAGGATACACAGGGATGTCATTATCATGGGGCCAAGCTTGTCGTGTTGTCTGCATGAGCGCAGCGCGATGCCATCCATTTTTCGTTGCCTTTGCGTCAAGCTGAGCAACAAACTTCAGCAGATGATCAGCGAAAAATTTCTTGCAATGCCGGAAAGCTTGGGCAACTAATGCCTTTGTAACGGACTGATTTGGCGGCATATCTGAACGACCATGGAAACTAGTGAAGCTGCGAATGCACCTCGAAGACATGGCCCATTTCCAAATAGCGGTAATACTGTCCGGATTTCGATAATGCACAAACGTCAATTTTTAGAATTGATCCCTCCACGGATAAGTGTATTCTTTGAAGGGGTGAGTCCGTCGCATAAATATAGTACGAACGTATCCAATTTTTGATGATTATCTATTCTAGATGATATTTAGCTAAAATCACTCGCGAAGAGGTGCTTTTGGCGGAACATTACCTGCGAGGGTAAAATTCTGGGGTGCTCCACTTTTGATTGACGAAGTGTCTACATTAATCAAGTTTTGTACAAATTTCTGCTGGAAGCGCGCAATAGGTGGTGAGTAAGAAACCCGTACAGAAGATTGTAGCTAAATATGGATAAATTAAGACGAAGATGATTTACAAAGAAACTTAACTACATTGAACAAGGTTCTACTTTTTCCCCTGAAAAGATCTCCTAGTTCTGTTTACTTCGCTGCGCTTCGTCATTCCGCGTGTGCGTGAAGTCGGGAGCACGTATCTTTGTGTTCAGTAAGCACAAGGCTTACCAGCCACCTGGTAAGGGCTTGCCCCGTTACACCTGGTAGCTCTTGCATTTTGTCCAGCGACCACAACCTCCTCATCCGACATGAACATGTTCAATGAAAAGGAGATCTTTCACGCCACGCGTGAAGACTATGCCCATTTTAGTGATGTTGAATGGAGTTAAGCATGACGTATGAGTTCTAGAATAGACGAAAGTGCCCTAAACGCCATGTTGGAGTCTCTTGACAGAGACTAACAACATGCCGCTATAACCATCTTCATTTTTGTTAAACTTTTCGCCAAAAGAGAGAAAGTAGCCTTGCTTCAACAGCAATTATCTCAACAGGCCGAGCAGTTGAGAGAACTCGGTGCTCAACAGACAGGGCTGTTGAAAAGCAGCAAATCAATGCCACTGTTCGCGGGACGACTTACACGCGTCGTCCCGATATCATGAAAGTCGATATCACCAAGTACAGAGGTGTTCAGATGTACCTCCTACTGTTATGGTTTGTCCTGCAAGACAGATCCATTAAGGCAAGTAGTATCGACTATAAGCAACAGAAACTCACATTTTTTCAAACCCACTTGGAGGGACGTGCCAAGCCTTGGGCCTTAAAAATGAAGATGAGAGACCCATATGTTTTATATTTCGCTGGAAGCCTTTAAGATCGGCTCTGACAGACGTTTAAACTGCCTCGAGCTGATTTCAAGTCTCGATCAGAGCTTTTGAAACTTAAAAGCAGGGTTAGCGTGATGTGAACACTTACGCTCAACACATAGAAATTCTCGCGAGTAGTAAAATTGCTAACTTAGTACACGAACACACGCTAATTACTGTATTCATGCAAGGGCTTGAGATGGGATTATCAGGAACCACCGGTTGCGCTTAAAGTTGGATACGCTCGAACAAGCAATCTCAGCTGCGGAATAGGAGGACTTAAGCATGAGACATGCTCATGCTAGCTAGAGCTCTTATCTTCCACCGAGGCGACAAGAGGCTGGAGTTCCAGAACTAATGGATCTCTGTAATGTTGAGAGATAAAAACCTCTCTATTCAAACAACAAGCGGTTACAGAAGTGAAGTCGCTGCCAGAAGTTAGGACAATACGCTTACGAGTGTAGTGCGCCACATCTCACACCAAAAAATAATCAGCGAACGATCGTCCATTTGACAAAAAGGGCAAGGGCCGTTGGTCCAACTCTGTTGCGAAACCGCAACAGCGAAACGTACCATCTAAAAATGGTCGGGATAGCGAGGGAGGAGCGCCCGATTAATCTAAAACCCCCAAAGAAGAACTGCAAATCTCTTGACGAAAGCTGCTCCAAATACACAATAATTTGTGTCTTTTCACCTGGTGATGAGATATCACTCATTAATTTAATAGAAAATGAAGGGCGAAAGAGATGTAACGTCGTGCCTTAGTCGACTGCGGGGCGTCGAACGACTTTGTTCGTAGCCAGTCGCTGGAGAACCGTGGGCCCAAATTTATATCGAGCACGACATCCCTCTTCCGAGGATGACGGTGAGCCTTGCCACAGGCGCTAAGAAAATCGTTGAGATACGTGTAGTGGGAATCCATTACGCGCGACAGGTAAAATATACAACGTAATTTTATCGTACTCAATCTGGATGACAAATTTGACGTCACCCTAGGTCTTACTTAATCAAAAAAGTACGAACCAAGGGTCAGCTGGCAGCATCGAACCGTGAGAATGCTGGTCGGTTGCTCATCAGGTAGCCATCTGAAAAAAATCTTGGAGCATTCACAAACGTTTAAATGTACTGCAAGTGAGTGCGATGGCCGCACATACGGTACGGTCGTCAGTAAGCCTGCAAAAGGTCACAGTGTGATAATCAATCACACTAAGGAGGAAACTGTCGGCGACTAATAGGCATCGCCAATGGTCCACCACTCCAAAAATTCGAATAGATTGGAATATGGATGTACGCCTAGCGGGCGCCATCCAAGGAAGAAAATACCGGTTGCCCATACTGGGCAACACGATCATCCTAGATCAACTGGAGAATCGATCTTAGAGGACCTAGCTATGGCAGCGCAGCCATAGATAACAGACGTCGAGGTGATAAGTCTTCACGTACTTAACAAGAAATTCCTGAAGAAGTTATCCGTGAGGTAACATTCCCCATCAACCTGAGGGAATAAGTCCTCATCAGCCTGTGGAAAAGGGTTTTCAGGAAGAAACCGAGACATTAAATGTCTCGGTTAATGAATGGTCAAGTGTAGGTGCTTGTACACTTGGTCTGATTGCGCCTCCGAAGTTGACATCGGATATCACACAATTGCCACGCTAAACCGGAATAATTCTTGCGATATCTGCGTAGTGGCAAAGTCAAGCAGATCTGTGCACTTGTCACAGAGGACGAGTACGTGACCAACATTCGGTCTACACAAGTAATTATTGAGAACGAACGGGTTCTTAGTAGCTCATCAATGGATGAGAGCGTCCATCGATGGGAAGACTCGGATTGAGCGATACACGTCTCAGTCTTGGTATTTCCTTAGGTTAATCCTTCGTATAGGGATTTGATCGACTTTAAGGATGTTTTCCCTGAATCCGTGCCATGCGAGTTTTCTAAGGATAAAATTACTCGACATGAAAAAGAGCTCAAACTGGGGTCGAAGCACTGTTTCATAAAGTAGTGACCACTGATTCAAGAACAAGTACTAGCAATCGACAATTTCTTTGCCGATCGCTTTGCAGCGGGCCATGTGTTAAAATTATCTTAACCTCGTAGCTCTTTAACCTTATGTTTGCGAAAGGCTACAGGAGGATGGCGGATAGGGCACGCACTTTACAAGTTGAATACTGCAATGGTACCTGCTCGGACGACGATACCATGAAAGGACGTACTTACTGAAAGTACTTCAAAATGTACCTTCTTCTAGTCCATGGATCGGATGGATGACTTCTATCCGATCCTTATACGTGAACGGGACTTTCCGTACACAGCAGTGAGCACCCTCATCGGTATGCTGTGAAAGTGGCAAATATTGCCACAGGGGCTGAGTAAAGCCTCTGCAGCGTTTAAAGGATGTGTTAAGGATTTGTTGAAACCGAAGACCGAGTTACTTTGGCGGTGTGTTCGTCCATTGACGGGCTATGGGTGCAAAGACGGACGTAAAGGTTCAAGGAGCACACGTTTGTCAGGTTCTTACACTTATGCGAAAGTATAAGCTATATGTTAACCTCTAGAAGTGTACACTCGCGGCTGAAAAAATATCGTTTCTTGGGTGCGTGGTTAAACACGGCGTAAGCCCTGATCCCGAAAAGATTGAAGCAATCACCTACTGGCGTACACCAGTCGATATCAAGGGACTTAAAAACTAGTTCTAGTGGCGTACTGATTTTAAGTACTCGCGCAAATAGGTCAAGATGACCGTTCGCCTCTCTCCTTTTTTTTTAAAAGACGAGAGAGGTGAACGGTCATCTTGGCGTGAGGAGTGATCATGTGACGCTGATAGTCAGTGTTAATTTGATTGTATCAAGCAGAGCTTGATGCAATCTCCCATCTTGTCGGTTTCAGATCAGGACAGACCATTCTACGTGGTCTGTGAGCAAGTGATTTTGCAATCGGCTGCGCCTTTATTAGGGGCGATTCTGATGGCTCAGACCTCGTCGTCTGCTATCAGTCGTGTTAAATGCAACCAGCTTACCGTAACTATTCAGTGCATGACAAGAAGCCCCTTATCATAAAATAATCGACAGTGAAGTTTTGCTTCTATCTCCCTGGTTTTTAGCCTTTTGTAGTCTTATACGGGACAAACGTCATAATGCACGGTCATAAACAGCCCACTACTCCCGAAAAGCATGGCAAGGCGGCTGTCTTACTTCGCGGAGTACAACTTCTTTGTGGAGTACAAACAAGGACGTCTAAATGTCGCCGCAGACGCGTTGTCGCGCCGAACCAATATTGAGTCGGCTGCGTAGTCTAACAGTGTTTGACAACACTGATGCATCACTAGTCACTAGTGTCACGTCGTCAACATTTCTTGACGGCATCAAAAAGGCCTACGCAAAAGATAAGGATCTTCTGCTACTAATGGATCATCAGTTGCATTCATCTCGTAAACATCTTAAAGGATACCGGCCTTCTATCGATCCTCTGCCTATCGAAACACAACACGATGCGAATTGCTGTACTGCACAGCCGTTGCGTACAACACAATTCGTGTCGTCGTCCAGACTAATAATGGTTTGCGCTTGCGTATCTTGCATGATTGTCACGATTCACCATCTAGTGGGCATCGTAGGCGTGAGAAGAATTATCTCGTGAGGTTGCAATTATTACTGGTCCCGCCAGTATCAGCTCGTGTGCAAGTGCATTAGTGGTTGCGAGGTGTGACAATGGGTGAAGCCCATTCCTTCATCACATATGCCACTACAGTCTCCACTACTCCCGGCAGAGTGCTGGTGGTCCATTTAAATGAACTTTGTCTTCGGTATACCCTAAGACGCTCACAAGAATGATGGTATTTTTGTGTTTGTAGATTGTTTAGCAAGATGGTACATCTCGTTGCCGTTCGGGATTCAACAACAGCACAGGGCTGTACCCTTATCTTTATTAACAAGGTTTTTCTGCTTCACAGTCTTCCCCGTGGACTATTCTTTTACAAAGACCCTCGCTTAACGGCGGCCGTCTTGAAATCCGTATTCTGATCACTCGGACCACGTTTGAATATTTCTATTTCTGACCTTCCCGATACAGATGGCCAGACAGAACACGTCGAACGCGTCTCTGAAAATGTGCTTCGAGAATACGTCCAATTTTTTAAGATTGGAGTGAATTTCTGCTGGCGATAAAGTTTTCCATTTACTGCTCCGTGCATGCATCGACAACGCATACACAATTCTTCGTGAATGGCTTACGCCATCCTCGTCTACCCACATATTTAGATTGCGACTTTGGTTTAAGTGGAAAGGTATTGGCTCTAGCAATGACCGTTCTGACTCTCGCTCATTACGTGTCGAACTACTCGACAACACGAACGTTGCCGATGTCGATCAAATCGACATCAAAGAAGGCAACATCAACAATAATGACGACACTATTGCTTACCTAGAAGAGGTCGCAGATGATGATATATTTCTCATCGCCGACGACTACACCAGCGACGATGATGACACCCTCGCTGAAGACGAGAGACAGGTCGTAGCAGTGCGCACCAAGCGTAATATACAAACAACACAGATCCATCAGCGAATCTTCTGCTGACTCGAGAAACAGTAGTCCTTTTTGTGCAAGAATCCATCTCTAACGCGGAAAATCGGCAGAAACAAAACACTGAGAAACATGGAAAAGTAAACCTTCTTCTATTTAATCTAGGAGACTTAGTTCTACTGTCTCCGGATATCTACCTAAGCAAGAAGTAGCTGATGTGGGTATTAGTAAACTACTACCCAAGTACATCGGCCCTTTTCATGTTCTACATCGCAAAGGTAATGCGTACACGATCGAGTTTCCTCGCAGGATGCGCGCACATCCTGTAATTAATGCCGTCCAGCTTCGCCTGTACTATTAGCACGAGGTCTTTTTCTCGGGCAAATGCGCCCGCCACGCGTGAGAACCTCCAAGAGATTCCTTATGGTCCCGAGCTAATTTCTCAAATAGTCTCTGTAGTGCCGCAGATTAATGAAGAATGTCAGACATTTCGTCGCGAATGGCCTGACGCTTCCTCTTGTTCTCTAATTGATAAAGCGCAAAACTTCGCTCCGTCATCAGACCAGGTGAATTGGAGGCGTTGCACCCACCATTCCAAATAGAGACGCTCCTGTCTCTCGTGATTGGTGCTATTGCAGAAATTTTGTAAACGTTGCTGAACATAATCTAGCTCCGTCTGCAACTCCTACAAGTATAGAGAAATTGACCTTTTCGCCCCCACCGCAGCCGTCGTTCGACTCGCACGGTGGTCAAGGCTTTCACGTTGAGTGTATCTGGAGCCACCGTGACGTGAAGGGGCAGCAAACGAGTTGCCTAATTCGCTGGCGCGGCTCTCCGCCGTCGCGTGACATCAGGGATCCTCACGCCTAGCTATAGATTGAAGTTGATGGTCTTGTCTAACCGTAAGACGAGACACATCCGATGGCTCAGAAGGGCCATCTAAAGGCACGCGCCCATGGCGCTGTTGGAGCGATTTCAAGCTAGCAAATACATCGCGCATCTCAAAAGAGATGTGCGCCCTGCCCCAGGACAAAGAGGGGTAGTACTATTCCATTTAAATGTGTTGAGTGATGTCGAGACAGCACTGACATAGATCGTTGCATGTGATGTTTGTTATTCCTGCCTCACTAGACAGATAGTGCATCCTGGCTTTTGCTCCAGTCAAAATCCATTTCTCAAATCCAACACGAGCTGTGTTAAGTATCTGGAGCCAAAATATGCGACCAATGTCCTGCACATAGTTCCATGCCTAAAGCTATGAGATAACTGATTGCTTGGTATTACCACTATACCAACGATGCTTCAGAATAGCATCCAGGTAGAATCTTAATCAGCGGTAAAGTTACTAGCGCTGATGTCAAGGCCGTGCAACAGCCTAACATTGAATAACGGAATTCGAAGAGGTTGGCTTGTCTCGCCTGACATGTTCTTCACAAGCATTTGTGGTAATACCCAAGTCTCGTGTTCAGGGGGTAGACGCAGCACATTGCCATGTAAAGCCTCCTTCGTGGTACCAACGGAAGTCCTTTAACCATTTGAATCGTCATCTCGACAATATAAATCATCATCGCATTCGCTGGACGGCGAATACTCAATAGCAGACCCAGGATATAAGTCAGCCTTTTCAATCTCCAAACTAAATAGACTCCAGTAGTGAGTTTGAATTTAACTACCCGCTCGATTCCTATTTGTAGGCTTGTATTTTTTTTAATTTAGTCGCCTGGTGAGACTTGGGAGACGTAGGCGTCTTCTCCGAGTCGGACCCACCATCCGACCCCCCCCCACCGATTAGATGTGCTCCACTTGGAAGCCATTATCATTAGCACGTGGTGACACACCACTTGATTCTGCGGCAATTGGTGCTTCAGGAAGATTTGCAGCAGCAGACAAAGCATCGTCTGCAGCGACAGGATAGGAAACGTCAATAGCAGCTGCGTTAACACTCGCAGCTGCCTTCTCAGCAGCTGTCTTCTCAGCGGCTTTCGCCGCGCATCGCATGGAGTTGTTCAGCATGCGAAGAAGATCCAAAAATGAGTAGAGCAGACCAAGACAAGTGCTCCCTATCCCCGATGTGGTCTAACGTTGACCACATCACATTGATAGTGAATCAGTGACTATCGTTAAAGAGAGGGGTGATGTAACTGGGTGAGCCTGTTACATGTAATTTACCCTTGTTACTAGTTCATCAGAAAATTATCAAAAAGGATGAAAATGTTCGTCAACACTACTATAAGGGGTAATATTCATAAACAATCACATTTCGGCTGATATGGGCCATCACATGAACCAGATCTAGCGGTCCAATCAATCACGGACGCGCGCAATGAGTAGTGAGCAAGACGCTAGAATACGCTTTTGCAGATAGATTAGTAACTAAGCTGGGAATAAAACATGGGTTATGAGTAGGACTTACTTATATCCAATAAAGTTTTACTTTACCAGCAACTAGTCAGTAAGTAGTTGCTTTATCTTCCTTTGCGTAATTTACAGAAGAAGCGAGGCACCAATCACGCTGCTGTCGCAAATCTTATCTCCACAATGGCTGTCCAGTGTGTAACTTCGGTGCCTTGTAGCTGGTGTAATCGTAAGTAAGGTTTAAGCACCCATTTAAAAAAAGGAAAGCTCTTAGGTTCCACAACAGGCTTTCGTCATTTGTTTGGACGTCGTGCGGTCACATTGTAGTGGAGCACACATCGTTTAAGTAAAGGAAGACTTAGTGATCAAAGAGCGATATTGGTTCTAAAAAACTGGACTTTTATAAGTCAACGAGAGTAAAGCTCAAGGTCTCTGTGTCAGAGAATCGAGTGATTCAGTGAATCTACAGCACTTAGTGCTCAAGAGTTGCGACTTCAGGGATGTGTTGCTAACTCTCATCAATCAACGATCAGATACTCCTCGCAAGGCACGTGTCTTAGACAAGATCCAAAGGCGAACTGAACTTTATTTCCTTTAACTCCATTGAATATCTTAGTCCCAATATTACCTAATGTAGGCACTCATATCCTAAAATGATACCGTTGAGATCTTTCCTATCTTGTGGCCGACACCCTTCAACCCCTATAAACCAACAATATATTTTGAATCTCTTTCAGTGGGATACCGTGCCGTTTGTCTAAAACACAGGGTACCGAGTACTTTGCGATGTGGAACCCCTTTGCACACATGATCGTCTTTATCAAGAGTGACTGATGGAATAATCTCGCCATACATAACTTGCACGTACCAGTTATGTAACGGGGTGAATCGTTACATAACAATTTATAAGAAATTGTTAATAGAATATAACTATAAGTTATATTCTCAGAATATTGTCATAAGGACAATTATTCTGTAGCACTTACGAGTAGTTCCTAATTGGTTGATATAGGCCATTATATCAACCAACGAAGACGCGCCACGACAGACGCACGCAATGAGTGGTGAGCAGATAACTGATTTACACATTTGTATTCAGACATAGTTAGATGAAGATAAATAGTGATTTATTGCAGACATTAACTATTATAAATACAGTTCTACTTTTTTCTTTAACCAAGTACTCGCTTCTTCCTACCGTCTTCCTCTGCACGTACCAGTGTACGTGAAGTTCCGAGGCACCGTCTTATTCTGTCATCAGAATAAGTAGCTGGTACTGTCATCAGTACAAGCTTCAGGGTGCCCCGTTACACCTGGTAGCACTTCGTAGTCCGTCCAAGGACCACGTTCACATCTAACATGAATATGTTGGATGATGAAGATGACCAAAGCTTTCACGCTACACGTGACGGCTACTCCCATTTGAGCGATGTCGAATGGAATGCGGTTGAACGGATGGGCTCAACCATGGGCATCCATGCTGTTAGCGTCATGCTAGAGGCTCTCAATAGAGATGCCCAACATGCTACTATCGCCAAGTTCATTCAAAATGAACTTGACGCTGAACGCGAGAAAGTAGCCTTGCTTTACCAACAAGGTTCTCAACAAGCAGAGTTGTTAAGGGAACAGGGTGCTTAACAGTTTGAACTGTTGAGACAGCAGCAGGCTGCTGCTGGTGGGTCGATGCACTCGCGTCGACCCGAGACCTTGAAGATTGACATCTCCAAGTATAGGGGAATCGAAGAGGACTCCCTCTTGAGATGGTTCGTCGAATTGGATGACGCCATAAGGGCGCGTCGCATCGATGACGGGGATATGCAAGTTGCATTTCCCAGTCAAATCTGGCAGGACGTGCCAAGACTCGGGCACTGGGGCTCAAGTTGCACCACCCGTATGCGTTTGGGGTCGTTAGAAGTCTTCAAGTCGCGGCTCAGACAAACATTTGAACCGCCTAGAGCTGAGTTCAGAGCTCGAACCGAACTCTTGAAGCTCAGACAAGGTAAGCGTGATGTGCACGCTTACGTGCAACAAATACGACATCTCACGAGTTGTATAAGTTCCAATCCGGTGGATGAACACACGTTGGTTTCGGTGTTCATGCAGGGTCTTGCGGATGGTCCCGTCAAGACTCACCTGTTCCGACTTGAACTAGATTCACTAGAACAAGCCATTTCCATTGCGGAACAGGAAGACTTCAGTATGAGACAGGCTCGCGCCAGCTCGACATCATATCGTCAACCGAGACGATATGACAACGGAGGTCCAGAGCCGATGTAACTCTGTTTTGTAGAGAGCGAGAAGGCTCGCTCTACAGACTCAAGAAGTTGCAGAAATGCAACAGATGTCAGAAGACAGGACACTACGCTTGCGAGTGTAGTGCCCATCGTCCAGTGTCTCGCAACACTGGGCGTAGTGACTGTACACCCATGAGAAAGGGGCAGGGACAAGGGTCCGCAGTTGATGCAAAGACGCAACAACGGGATGGACCGTCAAAAAACGGACAGGATCAGTAGGTGCGGAGCACCCTACTGGTCCAGCAACGTCAAGAGAATTTGTAGGTCTCTTGATGAAGGTTGCTCCCAACACACAGACATTGTGCGTTGCTGCTCTAGGTAATGAGGTCTCACTAATTACCTTGAAACTCGAAGTGACGAATAAGTTGTCCCTTCGAGCTCTAGTCGATTGTGGGTCGTCCAACAATTTTGTGCAACGCCAACCGCTAGAAGATAGTCACTTTAAGCTCAGTGAATGTGACACACCTCCTACGAGGATGACGGTACGTCTTGCGACAGGCGCATCCGTAACCGTCATGAAGCGTATAGTGAAGATCCACTATACGCTAGAAGATACCCAATATGACGATGACTTTATCGTATTGGATTTGGATGACAAATTTGATGTCATCCTTGGAATACCGTGGCTCAGAAGGTACGAACCACGGGTAAACTGGCAACATCGAACAGTAACGATGCCTGCCGCTTGTTCATCAGATGGCCATCTGATGAACGTTTTGGAGCGTCCACAAGCGTGTGGATGTACTACGAGTGAGTGCGATGGCCTCACTTGTGGTACGGTCGTTAGTACGACTGCACAAAACCTTAGTGTACCAAACGGTTACACTTCGGAGCAAAGTTCCGGCGGCTGTGAGGAAACACAGGCTGCGCCGAAGGTCCACCACTCGAATAAGTCGGGTGGACTGGGACAAAGATGTATCCCTAGCGGGGAACATCTAGAAGAGAAACAATCGATCGCTCAGGTTAAGCGAAACGATAATCCTGGATCGACTGGAGAGTCTTTCGTAGAGGATCTCGCTGTGGTTGCGCAACCACAGCTAGAGGAAGTAAAGAGAATAAGTCCCAAGATTACAATTACGGCGGAAATAAGTTCCCCGAAACCCGCGGGAATAAGTCCCCGGGAAGCCGAAGGAATAAGTCCTTCGAAGCCTGAGGGAATAAGTCCCCAGGAAATGACAGAGACATTGAATGTCATAGTCAATAACGGATCAAGTGTGGGCGCTTATACACTTGATCTGATTGCGCCTCCGAAGTTAACTTTGGAGATCACTCAGTTGCCAACTCTCGAACATAAAAGGTTCTTGCGTGATCTGCGTAGTGGCAAAGTCAAGCAGATCTGCATACTCGTCGCTGACGACGAGTGTGTAACCGACATAAGGTCAGCAACAGTGTTCACTGAGAACGAGAGAGTTCTCAGTAGTTCATCTATGGACGAGAGTGTCCTAGATGAAAAGACACGAATTGAGCGATATGACTCCCAATCATGGGAATCGCTCAAGACAAATCCTCTCTATGAAGATTTGGTTGAATTCAAGGATGTATTCCCTGAAACTGTTCCGTGCGAATTACCGAAGGATAAAGGTATTTGACACGAGGTCGAGGTTAAAACAAGCTCGAAGTACTGTGTCATGAAGCAGTGGCCACTACCTCGTGAGCAAGTACTTGCGATCGACAAGTTCTTTGCCGATCGTTTAGCTGCGGGCCATGTGAGGGAATCAACTTCCCCACATAGCTCTCCGACCTTCTGTGTGCGAAAAGCAACAGGAGGGTGGCGGATTGTGCATGCATTTAACAAGTTGAATGCTGCAACGGTACCGGCTCAGACGCCGATACCAAGGAAGGACGTAATCATTGATGGTACGTCAAACAGTACCACCTTTTCGTCCATGGATTTGATGGATGGCTTCTATCAAATCCTTATGCGAGAACTGGATATACCCTATACCGCAGTGAGCACGCCTAGCGGCATGCTCTGGGAATGGCTAGTAATGCCACAAGGGCTTAGTAATGCCCCTGCCACGTTCAACAGATGTATATCACATCTGTTGAGACCAGTACGATAATTCGCGCCGAGTTACTTCGACGATGGCTTCGTCCATAGTCGGGCTATGGATGACGTATTCATCCATAGTCGAGCTATGGATGGAAAGTCGGACGTTGAGGTTCACAGGTACCACGTCCGACAGGTTCTTACAATCATGTGAAAGCATCAATTGTATGCAAATATTAAGAAGTGTATATTTGCAGCAAGCGAAATACCACTTCTCGGATGCATCGTTGGTAAGAACGGTGTACGTCCTGATCCCGAAAAGATCAGGGAGATCACCGACTGGCCGGTGCCAGTTGATGTCAAAGGTCTTCGAAAGTGCCTTGTGCTAGCGGCGTATTTGCATAAGTGTTCACGCAATTTCGCCGAGATGAATGTACACTTCTCTCGTTTGTTGAAAAAGAACGAGAGGTGGTTATGGAACGCTGAATGTCAGCGCTCCTTTGATTGTATCAAGCATAGATTGATACAATCCCCAGTCCTAGCAATAGCCGATCAGGACTGGCCATTTCATGTGGTCTGTGATGCCAGCGATTTCGCAATCGGCTGTGCATTAATGCAGTACGATCTTGAAGGCGTTGAACGCGTCGTCTGCTATCAGTCACGTCAGCTGCTACCAGCTGATCGGAACTATCCAGCGCATGACAAGGAACTCCTTGCCATGAAGTATGCACTCGCGAAGTTTAGAGTGTATCTATTAGGAGATAGACCCTTCATTGTTTACACTGACCATGCGTCATTACGCACGGCAGTGAACAGCCCGCACTTTTCACAACGAATGGCGCGGTGGTTGTCATTCTTTGCAGAATACAACTTTACGGTAGAGTACAAACCAGAACGACTTAATGTCGTCGCTGATGCACTCTCACGTCGTCCCGACTTTGAAGCAGTCGTGAAACCCAACAGTGAGACAGTCACTGTAGCGGTTATGACGTCCTCAGTCCCATCTTCAACGTTTACATGATGATGTGAGGCGGGCATACGCCCAAGATGGTGAGATAGTGAAGTTGTTGACACATCTCTCCCAACCATCTCGAGAATCGTTGAAACGATTGTCGCCTGCGTATCGATCTGCATCAGATCGATACACTACTCGTAACGGTTCACTGTAGTATACAGCCGTCTCTGGTGACACACCACGTGTTGTCATTCCAGATGATACTGATCTGCGTTTGCGGATCATGTTCGAGTATCACGATGATCCTATAGGAGGACATCGTGGCCGAGAGAAAACATATCTCACGGTGAGTCGAGACTTTTACTGGCCCCGCCAGTATCAGTTTGTGCGAAAGTATGTTCGCGCATGCGATGTCTGTCAACGAGTGAAGTCAAGTCCTTCACTGCGTGCACCTTTACAGCCTCTACCGGTTCCGGCTGAGTGCTGGGAATCCATCTAAATGGATTTCGTCTTCGGGTTACCCAAAGACGCACGCGGGAATACGGGTATTCTCGTATTTGTTGACAGATTCAGCAAAATGGTACACCTTGTGGCTGTACCAGAGACAATCACGGCAAGTGGCTGTGCTTGTGTCTTTATTGACACCATCTTCCGACTTTATGGGTTGCCCCGTGAACTCGTATCAGACAGAGATCCACGATTCACTGCTGATTTCTGGCGTTCCGTGTTCAAATCACTTGGAACGCGCTTGAAGATGTCAACATCTGATCATCCAGAGTCAGATGGTCAGACGGAACGTGCCAATCATGTCCTTGAAGAGATACTTCGAGGATACGTACACTCCTTTAAGAGTTGGAGTGAGTTTTTGCCAATGGTAGAGTTTGCCATTAACAACTCGGTGCATGCGTCCACGACACATACACCGTTAACTTGAATGGCTTACGCCACCCGCGTGTACCCACCTTACTAGAGTGTAACTCTGGTTAAGGGGGGAGGGACTCGCGCGAGCAAAAACCGATTTGGTTCACGCTCATCACGCTCTGACGAAGAGGTCGTTGCGTTTGATGCTCATATCGACAACATCGATATCGAAGAAGATGATGCCAGTGAGAGCGCGGAAGCCCTCACTGAAGAAAAGATTGATGTTGCTGCAGTGCACTCACAGCGCACTGAAGCTAACGAGTCATTAGATGAGTTCATACTGGCTCGTGAAACGGTAGTCCATTTCGTGCAAGACTCCATCGCCGAAGCGGTGGATAAGCAAAAAGCAAAACGCTGACAAGAATGGAAGGGCAAACACTATTTTATTTAAATAAAGGTGACTTAGTCCTACTGTCTACGGTTAACCTACCAAAGCATGTAGTGACTAACTTGAGTAGTAGCAAACTACTACCCAAGTACATCGGCCCATTTCGTGTATTACACTGCCTAGGCAATGCATACACGATCGAGTTGCCACCTGAGATGCGAACGCATCCCAAGTTTTACGTTGGTCGGCTTAAGCCGTACCATCAGTACGCTGTTTCTGCCGATGAAGAACGCCCTTGCGCTCAATCATCTCACAGAGGGCCTTGTGCTCCCGATGGTGTATATCGACAAGGGTCTACAGAGGAGTTATCTCAGCCCGAGACCGATCAACATCCCCACGAGCTACCCTTAGCTCGTCACGAAGAGATGTCAGAGATCTCTCGTTCTCAAGCTGAGCAAAGGCAAACTCAGCTTGTTTATTCAAGACAGTGTCCGCCAGTTGAAGACGCCTCAACCGCTCATGCTCGAGGTCACCGCACAACGCAAGAGTTACATGATCAAAGAAGCTCTCGGGAACACACGCTCCCCCACGAAAGTTTGGGGAGCGTTTCCCTCCTCCTCCACCTCCATTGGAGGACTCTCGCGGTGGCCAGCGCTATCTAGTTGAGCAGCTGTTGAACCACCGCGACGTGAACGGACGTCGGACGAGTTATCTCGTCCGGTGGCGCGGTTATTCCCCGTCCTGGGATACTTGGGAGCCCCGCCTTCTACTGATGGTTGACGTACTGGGTCTGGTTAAGCAGTACGACGCGGCACATCCTGTGCCGCAGAAGGACCGCCGGAGAAAGTCTTCCCGGCACGGTCGTAAAGGGATTTCAGGTTGTCAATCCCTTCGTACATCTCAGTAGAGATACGTATGCGCCACCACGGGCTATTAAGGAGGTAAGCCTCCTTAGGTGCGCGCGCAGAGTTGTTTACACAACAAGGGCACGAGTCTCCCCAAGAGAGGCAGGGTAACCTTTTCTCCCTGGACAGAAGATGCAGCTTGTAGCGTGCACCTGTCGGGGTTCTCTTTTCAAACTTATCACGAGCTTTGATAAGTTTGTCATTTTAAACGTCACGACCTACATCCTCAAGGTTGTGGATGTAAGCGTTCCACGCTTGAAGTAGTGAGGGACCATCACGCTTGTGATTCCCACTGTACCATCGATATCGAAAGAAAGCATCGATGAAGAATTCATTCTCAGCGCGATAATTTTTCGCACTGGGATCAAGGTGATGGGTTCTTGACGAATCGAACAATCGTGTTCGATAGCGATCACTTGTCGTCGTCGACAAGCGATCCGTGACGGATTTCGGAGGCAGCCATGCCTTCTTCTCGGGAGCGAGACGCAATACACTGCGGTCTCGCTCTTCTTGCGACGTGACGATAGAAGGACTGGCACCTCGTTGCGAAGTGGTGTCAATAGGAGAACCGACACCACTGTTAGCGCCCGAGTCTCGCGACCTCGAGCGCCTTCGCTTCGGCGATGGTTCATCTGATTCATCAGATGAACCAAAGATGCTGCGACGCATAGCATCATACATGCCACGCTTGGCCAGAGGCTTGGTTTCGATCGCCGTCGATACGGATCCGTCTTCCGTATCAGGAGAGTAAGAGACACCGAACTCATACTCTGTAAAGACATGAGTGTATGCATGACGAGCGCCTGCATCACCAGGGGATACAGGCTGAGTCGCTTCAGCAATCGATGACACATCGGTTGCAGCGGTTTCTGCTTCGGCGTCTGCACAGAGACGTGCAGACGCGCTCTCAGCGGCCTTGTTCGCGCACCGCACGGAGTTGTTAACCATGCGATGAAACTGATGGACTGTGGAATCGGACCAACAAGTGCAAACCCTGTCCCAAATGATTTGGGACGAGTATCCATTTAGTCAATCAGTCACTAAAGTGACCGATGGTTGAGGGGGGGGTGATGTAACGGGGTGAACCGTTACATAACAATTTATAAGAAATTGTTAATAGAATATAACTATAAGAGTTATATCCTCAGAATATTGTCATGAGGACAATTATTCTGCAGCGCTTACGAGTAGTTCCTAATTGGTTGATATAGGCCATTATATCAACCAACGAAGACGCGCCACGACAGACGCACGCAATGAGTGGTGAGCAGATAGTTGATATGCACATTTGTATTCAGACATAGTTAGATGAGGATAAATAGTGGTTTATTAACAGACATTAACTATGATAAATACAGTTCTACTTTTTACTTAAACTAAGTACTTGCTTCTCCTTACCGTCTTCCTCTGCACGTACGAGTGTACGTGACGTTCCGAGGCACCGTCTTATTCTGTCATCAGAATAAGTAGCTGGTACTGTCATCAGTACAAGCTTCAGGGTGCCCCTTTACATTGTATTCGTACCTTTTTGCCAACCCCTGTTTCTACACTCCTATTCAACGTGCTGTTTGTACACGCATAACAATCGGGATAGTTTCTAGACTATTTTTCGTACCTCTATTCCACACACTTCTCCGATGTTATGGTTCTCTTGACAAAAGAGCACCTTTCAGGGTCATGTGAGATAAAGTAAATACTTGTCTGTTTGTGTAATATTAAAAGGGATGGTCATGCAAACGCAAAACACGTCATCACTGAGACCATTGCCTTGCAGTCTACTTTTACATAATACACGCCAGATACAACTCTTGTACAGTTAGGATGTTCTGTTACATAACAATAGAATAATCCCATATTCAAACTGCTGTGGATACTCTTCTTGGCTTCTGTAATGTCCGTCCGGTACTTTAATATACTGCCCAAGTCAGTCTGGACTATTAAATTGTAAAAGTAGTCATCGAAATACAAGGTTTGGAGGTACAAGGCGGAAACGTCATTGATGCACTCATTACACTATGTACGTCACGGGTATCATTTTGGTCAACTCTTGAGGTGGAGACGTGAAACAAACGTACGCTTGAGGTTTTAATACTTTTTAAACGATGTCAGAAAGCCGCAGGTATATTATATAATCACACAAGCTCATGCGTATTCTTCGACGATTGCAACATTAGTTTGTGGTCGAAGTGTGAACTATTATAGGTGCGGAGAGCTTGCAAGATGCTACCGTATGAAAAGTATGCTGTCGATCTCTCATTAAAGCAGACACTTTTATAAATCTCGGAATTGTCTATAAACAAAACAGCATAATTTTTTACTGAACCAGAGGCACAAAAATATTTTACTTTTTATTTTGCCACCTCAAACTACATTCGGCTAGATAAAAAAATGTAGGTTCATATTGACATTGTGATGTCCATTATTATTCGCGTGGTGATGTAATAGTTAATGAATAGAATTTAAACCTAAAGAAAACTAAAGTTATGTATTAGGATGCCAATATCGACCTACTCAATAAGGGTGTGAATTAAAGGAAAAGGGATGTGTACATATAAATTCCCTAGAGACACTGGCGAGCATGACAATATTCTATCAATCATATCCGAGATAGATAATACTGAAGGAATATTATCCCTTTTGGATAATGTTGATGCGCCTGTTACAGATTAGTTGATGTAAGACATAACAACCGTAGATTGCCACCAATCGCTTCTAGACGCGCGCAATGAGTGGTGAGCCGGTTGTCGTCATACGACGACGTCGTTTAATTTAGTTGGATAACGATTAAAGTTATATTGATATCTTAACCATATTAAATACAGTTCTCTTTTTACCTTACTTGATCGAGCCGTTCATGTAGATTAGCTTCCTCTGCACGTACTAGTGTACGTGAAGTTTCGTGGCACCATAAACAAAGGGTGCCCCGTTACACCTGGTAGCACTTCGTAGTCCGTCCAACAACTACTCAGTGTCCGCCCAACATGAACATGTTGGACGTAGAAGACGACAGCTTTCACGTCACACGTGAAGGCTACTCCTATCTGAGTGACTCAGAATGGGAGATAGTTGGCCGCATGAGTGTGCTCATGGGCGAACCCGCCATCAGTGGCATGTTGAAGTCCCTAAGCAGAGACCAGCAACATGCTGCTATCAACAAGCTCCTACAAGAAGAACTTGCCGTCGAACGACTGAAGATAGACTTGCTACAGCAGCAAGGCTCTCATCAGTCGATGGGTGGGCCGACGCACATGCGTCGACCCAAAACCTTGAAGATATATATCTCAAGGCACAAGGGAACCGATGAAGGTTTCCTTTTGAGATGGTTCTTCGAGTTAGACCACGCCATCAGGGCCCTTCACATCGAGGGTGACGAGATGCAAGTCACCTTCGCCCTGTCAAATTTGACGGGACGAGCAAAGACTGGGCCTTAGGGCTCAAGCTTTCACGACTTAAACGTGGTTGAGTCGTTAAAGATCTTAGAGTCTCGGCTTAAAGAGACGTTTGAGCTGCCGAGAGCCGAGTTCAGAACACGCTCTGCACTCTTGAGGCTAAAGCAAGGTAAGCGTAACGTGCACGCTTATGCACAACATCTGCGCTAACTTGCGAGTAGCGTTACGGAAAACCCTGTCGATGAGTACACGCTCATCAACGTGTTCATCTACGGCCTTGTGGATAGGCCGGTAAAGACCTACATGCTCCGAGAGGAATTCCATACGCTGGAAAAGGCGATAGCGTATGCGGAACAAGAAACCTTCAGCCTGAGACAGTCTCTGGCCAACTCGTTAAACTATCGTCCGACGAGGCGACAGGAAACAGGAGGTCCCGAGCCAATGTACATATGTCATATCGAGAGCGAGACCTTTCGCTCTCTGAGTCACAAGCGAACGGCAATATGCCATCGCTGTCAGAATTTTGGACACTAGTGTAGTGTCCAAAGCACCGCATCACGTCCAAAGACAGGATGTAATGACCGCCGTTGGCCGAAGAAAGGTCCATGACGAGGTTCCGACCATGTTGCTAAACCGCGACAGCAAGATGGACCGCCAAGAAACGGACAGAGTCAGTAGGGGCGGAGCACCCTGCTTATTCAGCAACGTCAATAGAATTTGGAGGACCCTTGACGAAGATTGCTCCCAACACGCAGTCTCTGTGTGTTACTTCCCTTAGTGATGAGGAGTCTCTCACTACTTTAAAGATCGAAGTGCCAAGTGGAATGTCACCTCGCGCTCTAGTTGACTGTGGGGCGTCGAACATCTTATTCGACGCCAGTCTCTCAGAGGTAGTAGACTGAACTATGTTAAGCGAGAGTTCCCTCCAACGCGGATGACGGTGTGCCTTGCTACCGGCGCATCCGTAACAGTGAACAAACATGTAGTGGGAATCCACTACACGCTAAAAGGAAAGCAGTACGATAATGACGTTATCATACTGGATTTAAACGAAAAATTTGATGTCATCCTCGGTCTGCCATGGCTTAGAAAATACCAGCCATGGGTTAGCTGGCAGCATCGATCCGTGAAGATGCCTACCGTTTGTTCATCGGATGGCCATTGAATGAACGTTTTGGAGCGTCCACAAGCGTGTGGATGTACTACGAGTGAGTGCGATGGCCTCACTTGTGGTACGGTCGTTAGTACGATTGCACAAGATTACAGTGTAGAAGGCTACTGCAATGTGGAACCAGCTTCCGGCGCCTGCGTAGAGACACAGTCTGCGCCGAAGGTTCACCACTCGAAAAGATCGAGTGGACTGGAACAGGATACACACCAAGAAGGGTGTATCCGAGAAGAGAGATTAGTGTAGTTCAGGATGAACAACACGTCGAAGCAAGATCGACTATCAGAGAGTCGATAGTAGAGCAAGCCCGATCGACTAATAGAGAGTCGATCGAAGAGGACGTGACCGTGATAGTACACGTAATGGAAGAAATTCCGGCGTTCCTGAGAGTGATAACTCCCGAGAGAGTTATGTTGAGGGTGTGGATCCCCCACCACCTGTGGATGTGTTTCCCCAGGAAATCACCGAGTCAGTGAATGTCTTGGTGAATGACGGATCATGTGTAGGCGCTCATACACTTGATCTGGCTACACCCCCGAAGTCAGCTTCAGAGGTGGTCAAGTTGCCAACGCTAGAATCTAAAAGATTCTTGCGAGTCTGCGTAGTGACAAGATCAAGCAGATCTGCGTACTCGTCACAGAGGACGAGTACGTCGCCGATATTCGGTCGGCACTAGTGTTTGCTGAAAACGAACGGGTTCTCAGTAGCTCATCTATGGAGGAGAGTGTCCTCGATGAGAATACTCGGATTGAGCGATACACGTCTCAATCTTGGGAGTCTTTGATGACAAATCCTTTGTACAAGGATTTGGTGGAATTCAGGGATGTTTCCCAAAATCCGTGCCATGCGAGATGCCCAAGGACAAGGCACTCGGCATGAGATCGAACTGAAACCTGGTTCGAAATACTGTGTCATGAAGCAGTGGCATTTGACATGTGGACAGGTAAAAGCGATCGACAAATTCTTTGCGGATCGTTCAGCGGCTGGTCATGTGAGGGAATCAACTTCACCACACAGATCTCCGACCTTCTGTGTGCGAAAGGCCACAGGAAGGTGGCGGATAGTGCACGCGGTCAACAAAATGAACGCTGCAACGGTACCGGCTCAAACGCGGATCCCAAGAAAGAACGTCATCATAGATGGTATTTCAAAGAGTACCATCTTTTCATCCACGGATTTGATGGATGAATTCTATCAGATCTTCATGATATCCCTTACACAGCAGTGAGCACCCCCAGCGGTATGCTCTGGGAGTGGCTAGTGATGCCACAGGGGCTAAGTCACGCCCCCGCAACGTTTGACAGATGTGTTACAAATCTGTTGCGATTGGTAAGCGACTTCGCACCGAGTTATTTCGACGATGTCTTTGTCCATAGCCGGGCTAGGGATGGAAAGACGGACGTGGAGGTTCATAGAATCCACGTCCGGAAGGTTCTTACTCTAGTGCGAGAGCATAAGGTGTTCGCAAACCTCAAGAAGTGTATATTCGAAGCGAACGAAATACCACTTCTCGGTTGCATCGTGGGTAAAAACGGTGTACGCCCTGATCCGGAAAAGATCAAGGCGATTGGCGACTGGCCTGTGCCAGTCGACGTCAAGGGACTTCGAAAGTTCCTTGGCTTGGCAGCGTATTTGCACAAACACTCGCGCATCTATGCCGAGATGACTGTACATCTCTCTCGTCTGCTAAAGAAAAACGAGAGGTGGTCATGGAGCACTGAGTGTCAGCACTCTTTTGATAGCATCAAGAAAAGCTTGGTGCAATCGCCTGTGTTGGCGATTGCAGACCAGGATAGACCCTTTCATGTGGTCTGTGGAGCCAGCGATTTTGTTATCCGCTGCGCGTTAATGCAGTACGACTCAGACGGCGTTGAGCGCGTCGCCTGATATCAATCGTGTCAGCTGCAAGCAGCTGAGAGAAATCACCCGGTGCATGACAAGGAACTTCTTGCCATGAAGTATGCAATGGCTAAGTTTCGGGTATATCTCTTAGGAGATAGACCCTTCATCGTTTATACTGACCATGCGTCGTTACGCACGGCCTTAAACAGTCCACACCTCTTGCAACGAATGGCGAGGTGGCTGTCTTTCTTCGCGGAGTACAACTTCTCCGTCGAGTGTAATCAGGACGACTTAATGTCGTCGCTGATGCTCTTTCTCGTCGGCCCGATTTGGAGCCGAACACCACAGTAGGGGTGATCCCACTGTCACGACACTACCAGTGAGTGTTCCTTCGTGGAATCTGCTTGATGACGTGCAAAAAACATACGCAGAAGATGAGTCTCTTCTTCGATTGATGGATTACGTATCCAATCCGTGCAGTCAAGCTTTGAAAAGCTTGTCGTCTCAATAACGCTCTTCGTCCTGACGGTATTCTGTCCGTGATGAACTACTGTACTATACAGCAGTCAACGGCGACACACCTCGTTTCGTCGTTCCGGATCATAATGATTTGTAACTGCGGTTCATGTATGAGTGTCGCGATGCCCCAACAAGTGGGCATTGCGGTAGAGAAAAGACTTACATCATGGTAAGTCGTGACTTCTAGTGGCTCCGCCAGCATGAGTTTGTGCGCAAACACATTCGCGCTTGCGAAGTTTGTCAACGGATGTAGCCTATTCCTTCACCCCGCGCACCCTTACAGCCTCGTCCGATTCCAGCAGAGTGTTTACAGTCCGTACCGATGGACTTCGTCTTTGGGAAACCCAAAGACGCTCACAAGAATAGTGGTATTCTTGTGTTTGTTGATCGGTTAAGCAAGATGGTACATCTTGTTGCTGTACCGGAGTCAATCTCAGCCCAGGGCTGTGCGCGTGTCTTCATTGATACTATCTTCCGACCTCACGGGTTTTACCCCGTGACCTCGTGTTCGATTGGGACCCCCGCTTCACAGCTGAGTTCTGGCAATCTGTGTTCCGTTCACTTGGAACAAGTTTGACGATATCAACTTCTGACCATCCAGAAACAAATAATCAGACGGACGTCGTCAACCGCTTCCTTAAAGAGATACTTCGAGGGTACGTCCACTCGTTTACGAGCTGGAGTGAGTTCTTGCCGATGGCGGAATTCGCCATCAACAACTCGGTGCACGCGTCGACAACGCATACACCGTTCTTCGTGAATGGCCTACAACATCCTTGTTTACCCGCCTTCTTAGAGTGTGACTCTAGTTGAAGGGGGGGGGTGGATTCGCTCAAACACAAAAACCGATCTGTTTCTTGCTCACCACCCGTTGACAATGGCGTCGACGTGATTGATGCCGATGTCGACGTGATGGATGCCGATGTCGATGCGATCGATATGAACGATGGTGATGCTGGTAAATTCAGCATCGCCAATGACTGCAACAGTGAGGAAGATGACGCCCTCACTGGTGAAGACAACTTTTTTTAAGCAGTGCACACGAAGCGCACGGTTGTTGACAAGGATGAATCAGCAGAGGAATTTTTGCTGACTCGCGAAGCGGTTGTCCGCTTCGTTCAAGACTCTATTGCAGATGCATTAGACAGACAGAAAAGCATTGCAGAAAGATATGGAAGAGCAAATGCTCTTTCATTTGATGAAGGAGACCTAGTTTTACTGTCTACAGTAAACTTACCAAAGCACGCAGTGACAAACGTGGGCAGCAGTAAATGACTGCCCAATTACATCGGTCCATTTCGTGTTTTGCGCCGAATGGGTAACGCATACACGATTGAACTGCCCCGTAAGATGCGTACGCATCCTACATTTTACGTTGGTCGTATCCGCCCGTACTATTAGTACGAGCCCGTTTTGAAATGCGAAGAATACCTCCACGGTCGAGAGCCGAGACCACATTCGAGTGGTCCAGTTTCAACGAACCAGTATGGTCGACTAGCGAAGCAATGTGTTCACGCAGTTTAGCGATGTCTCGACGAGCTACAGCCAGCTCGTCACAAAGAGAACGAGACGAAAGTTCGTTCTCAAGTTGCGCGAACACAAACGCGGCACGATCGTCCAAACGATCTTGCACTAAGGAATTGTAATTATCCCTTACAAGATTCTCAAGATCATAACGCCGAGTCTATTCGTGAGCCAGGTCATCTTGCAACTGTTGCGTTACATGGTTCAGCTCTTGAACATTAAGCTGATCCGACCCTCGAGCCCGATCAGGTGTTCCCACCATCACCACATCCTTTGATGGACTCAGGCGGTGGTCAAAGCTTTTTAGAGGAGTGTATTTTGAACCACCGCGACGTGAATGGCGTCCGGACGAGTTACCTCGTCCGCTGGCGTGGCTATCCACCGGCGTGGGACAGCTGGAAGCCTCGTGCTCAGCTAATGCTTGATGTCCTTGGTCTCGTCGAGCAATATGACGAGACTAACTTGCTGCGTTCGAATCAGGGCCGTCGGAAAATGACCTCCCCGACCGCGAGTACAGGGATTGCAAGGTATCGTTTCCTTCGGCCATCTCAGAAGAGACGCGCGTATTCCAGTAGGGAACATTAGGGAGGGAGGCTTTCCGAGGGGCACGGTTCGAATTGTCCAGCCAACCTGGACACGAATCACCCCACGAGAGACATGGTAATCCTGACTCTCTGTACAGTTGGTGCAACTTGTATCGCGCCCCGACTTGGTTGCGTTTCTCAAACCTGATGCGAGCTGCATCAAATTTGGCGAGCCAGGCCTCACGGCCAATTCACTCGATGTCATGAATGAGGGAATTACATGCTTGCACCAAGGCTTTGCCGTCTCGAACACGGCTGCCATTGTAGCACCGATGTTTGAAGAACGCATCGGTGAAGAACTCTTCCTCAGCACGGATAGTTTCTGTGCTGGAATCAGGAGGGCAAATCTTCCTGCAATCGAACAACGGGATTCGATCCCGTTCGGTAGTCATGCCGGCTAGCCGGTCCAACTCTCTGGATGAAGGCATCCACGGAGACTACACTTGAGAAGCGTGGCGCAGGACGTTTTGGTCCCTGACCTCTTGATTGGTGCCAGCGTGAGCGCTGAAACCAGTGACACCTCGATCTCTCGAGTTGCTTCTCTCGTGGTGATGCATAGGTGCATCACTACCATCCCCACGCGTCCTATCGTTGGATGAACTCACGTAAGGCGGAGACTCATCGGAATAATCGCTCGATCTGATGATCTCGGACATGATGCCGCCACTTTCTCCACAGCCAGTCAGCATAGCTCTTGCAGTGTCCGCCCCGGCGATTCGGAGGTGTGTGGTGTCGCCCTCAAGTCGGATACATCATCCGAATCGCCAGTATAGATGAGATCTATCTCAGACTCATCTTAATTACAACTCGTGGTACCCGCTGCAGACGCAACGGCTGTACCTGTCCCACGTGGTGATTCACCACGTGATCTGTTCGCAGTAGCATGAAACGAGTCACCCGTTGCTGAGATGTGAAAAGTACTCTTTCCGATTGCACGCATGCGTGCAGCCGCCTTTCTTGCTGATGGAGTAGCAACTCGCTTGGTTTTCGAAACCATGCGTTGGAGTTGCAAATGAATGGAATTTGACCAACAAGTGCCCCCATTCCCAGAGGGATCCAACGGTGGTCACCCTGCCCCAATCAATTCTAATTCAATGAACGGGTGATTGATAATTAAGGGGTGGTGATGTAACGAGGTAGCCCGTTACATGAAATTGACACCAAACGGTGTTAATAGGAATATTGTCTAAGCATGACAATATTCTACCAATACTATCTGAGATGGATAATATTGAATGAACATTGTCCCCTTTTGGATACCGTTTATGCGCTGCTTAAAGATTGGTTGATAAAAGACATATCAACCCTAGATTGCCGCCAATCGCTGCTAGCCGCGCGCAATGAGTGGTGAGCATGTTGTCGTCCTGCGACGACGTCGTTTAATTTAGTTAGATAAGGATTAAAGTTATATTGATATCTTAACCATATTAAATACAGTTCCCTTTTTACCTTTACTTACCGAGTCCTTTAAGTAGATTAGCTTCCTCTGCACGTACTAGTGTACGTAAAGTTTCGTGGCACCCAGACAAAAGGGTGTCCGTAGCATGTGACGCGGCTTTTCGAAAACAATTCGGCTCGACTACATTGCTCTTGTACAGCCTACAATTACTGGCAACCACGACTAACAAAGCGAAGGTAAGTACTAATTCTATTGATACTCATAACGGCTATCGGTTGTTGAGAAAAATAACGTGGTCTGGATAGCGTACTGGTAGAACGTACCTGTACGGCAAGGAGTACACGTAGAGTTGGAGTACGTGGGCAACAAAATTCATCGAGGTGGGCTGTTAATTTCTGTCTAACTGGTTCACATTACATATCGTACTCTAACGACTGACTACTTCATTACAGTAGACGGGGTGTCGCAGCACGCGTCATCTAATCGACGAGTGTTCATCGAGGTAAAAACTCTTTACTTTTACAGGATACAAATAATCAAAGATATTGGGATTCGAACAAAAAACAGTTTATAAATATTAACGAAGATTGAAGACATCGGTTTCAAGTACGATTTCTAATTGAAAAGTTTTATTCTTTATATGAGTAGACACAAAAATTCAAATCCTTTCCGATACTGCAATAGAATACCACAATAAAATAAAAGATTGATTATTCGAGAAAATATTTATTAACAACAGCAGACTGTTAAAGGGGTGTACACGGGCGACTCGGACATACTACGCATATTTTCATGCATCCTTGTACATCTTATCTATAAGAAAACGTGTGTTGACGCTGTAGAGGTTTTTTTTTAATAAGCATCTATCAATTGCCTGTCACTTTTCTGCTCCCTGTGATAAGGTAAGCCTGTTTCATGTAAGCAACCCTGATATTTTCTAGGTAAAATACGATCATAAAGGTTGATAAAGTTCTTAAATATTACTAGCAGGGGTAATTCTCAGAAAAAATTACGGATTAGATGATATGGGTCACATTCAAGCCAGATATAGCAATCCAATTAACGATGGACGCGTGCGATGATTGGTTTGCAAGACCTAGCTTGCAATTTTGAAGATAAATAAAACTAAGTCAGGACTAAAACATAAGCGAATGTATAGGACTTATTTACATTTGAGATAATTTTACTTTTACCAGCTGGTCAATTCTTATTTGCTTTCCTTTCCTCTGCAGAGTTAATAAATGTAGCGGGGCACCACTTACGCTGCTGTCGATGATAGTAGACCAACACTAGATATTAAGTGTTTTGCTATGGTGCCCGTGACACCTGTCCTTTGTTGCTGACGTCTCCGATCTGCGTCCGCGTCGCCTTCACATCTGCGGGGCCACTGATATGCAGTAGATCCTGTTACTGGTCCAGGCGGTACCCTCAGTCGTCGTTCAGCTCCATGTGCACCCATATAAGCTTGCTGATACGGCTGAGATTTTTGGTGGAAAGCTATGCGAGGCTTCCAAAAAAGCAAATAGCCGCAGCGGTGCTCGTCCCGGTGTCAAGAAGGTCATCAACACACAATCGGACAACGACTTGATACGGCCCGTCGTACCCTCAATACAGGCATGATTTGCTCTCACATTGCCGAAAGCCCATGGCCGCGAGCTTGGTGTAAAGTAGCTGACTGCATAGCCGCTCGGCCTGCTTGAGCCCACACGGAGTCTTGCGGAGCACAAGCACGATTTTTTGCGCTTGACTCATCGTGCTCTTTTACCGTCGCGTCCGACACGATCATACCGCGCGCCAGCTAGAGCTGGATCCGTAGGTACAACTTCTTGTCCGCCTTGATACACGCATTAATGAATACGCCATGCTGGGCAGGCGTTCCCACATGGCGGCAAGCGCAAAAAGACCTTTAAGGTCAAGAGGTATACATGTCACTTGCTGCAAACTTGCGCCAGAAGACGATTCCAATCTTCTGATTGTTTACGCAGTCCATGATCCATCCCGAATCACCGTTAGCAAAGGACTTAGTTTTGTACACCAATCTGGTGTGCAGAGCATCGGACCCGGGCGCTCGTCGCGTAATCGTCCAGACGTCGTTGTCCTGTAACGCGCTCATACGCTGCACTCACATTTTCCGCAACGGAAGATGTCTCCTACTGTGTGACTACTGTTTACGCGCTGTGACGGGGCACCCTGAAGCTTGTACTGATGACAGTACAAGCTACTTTATTGACGACAGAATAAGGCGGTGCCTCGGAACTTCACGTACACTGGTACGTGCAGAGGAAGACGGTAAGAAGAAGCGAGTACTTGGTTAAAGAAAAAAGTAGAACTGTATTTATCATAGTTAATGTCTGTTAATAAACCACTATTTATCCTCATCTAGCTATGTCTGAATACAAATGTGCATATCAACTATCTGCTCACCACTCATTGCGTGCGTCTGTCGTGGCGTGTCTTCGTTGGTTGATATAATGGCTTATATCAACCAATTAGGAACTACTCGTAAGCGCTGCAGAATATTTGTCCTTATGACAATATTCTGAGAGCATAACTCTTATAGTTTTATTCTATCAACAATTTCTTATATACAATCAACAGTTTCTTATAAATTGTAATGTAACGGTTCACCCCGTTACATCACCCCCCCCTTAACCATCAGTCACTCTAGTGACTGATTGACTGAATGGATGCTCGTCCCAGATCATTTGGGACAGGGTTTGCACTTGTTGGTCCGAGTCCACAGTCCATCAGTTTCATCGCATGGTAGACAAGTCCATGCGGTGCGCGAAAAAGGCCGCTGAGAGCGCGTCTGCACGTCTCTGTGCAGACGCCGAAGCAGAAACCGCTGCCACAGATGTGTCATCGGTTGCTGAAGCGACTCAGCCTGTGTCACTTGGTGATGCAGGCGCTCGTCATGAATACACTCATGTCTTCACAGAGTATGAGTTCGGTGTCTCATACTCTCCTGATACGTAAGAGGGATCCGTATCGAAGGCGGTTGAAGCCAAGCCGCCTGCCAAGCGTGCATGGATGATGCTACGCGTCGTAGCATCGTTGGTTCGTCTGACGAATCAGATGAAACATCGCCAAAACGAAGGCGCTCGAGGTCGCAAGACTCGGGCGCTAACAGTGGTGTCGGTTCTTCTATGAACACCACTTCGCAACGAGGTGCCAGTACTTCTGTCGGCACGTCGCAGGAAGAGCGGGACTGCAACGTGTTGCGTCTCGCTCCCGAAAAGAAGGCATGGCTGCCTCCAAAGTCAGTCACGGATCGCTTGTCGACGACGACAAGTGATCGTTATCGAACACGGTTGTTCGATTCGTCAAGGATCCATCACCTTGACCCTAGCGCGAAAAACTATCGCGCTGAAAACGAATTCTTCATCGATGCTTTCTTTAGACATCGATGGTACAGTGGGAATCATAAGCGTGATGGTCCCTCACTACTTCAAGCGTGGAACGCTTACATCCATAACCTTGAGGATGTAGGTCGTGACGTTTGGAACGACAAACTTATCAAAGCTCGTGATAAGTTTGAAAAGAGAACCCCGACAGGTGCACGCTACAAGCTGCATCGTCTGTCAAGGGAGAAGGGATTACCCTGCCTCTCTTGGGGAGACTCGTGCCCTTGTTGTGTAAACAACTCAGCGCGCGCACCTAAGGAGGCTTACCTCCTTAATAGCCCGTGGTGGCGCATACGTATCTCTACTGAGATGTACGAAGGGATTGACAACCTGAAATCCCTTTACGACCGTGCCGGGAAGACTTTCTCCGGCGGTCCTTCTGCGGCACAGGATGTGCCGCGTCGTACTGCTTAACCAGACCCAGTACGTCAACCATCAGTAGAAGGCGGGGCTCCCAAGTATCCCAGGACGGGGAATAACCGCGCCACCGGACGAGATAACTCGTCCGACGTCCGTTCACGTCGCGGTGGTTCAACAGCTGCTCAACTAGATAGCGCTGGCCACCGCGAGAGTCCTCCAATGGAGGTGGAGGAGGAGGGAAACGCTCCCCAAACTTTCGTGGGGGGAGCGTGTGTTCCCGAGAGCTTCTTTGATCATGTAACTCTTGCGTTGTGCGGTGACCTCGAGCATGAGCGGTTGAGGCGTCTTCAACTGGCGGACACTGTCTTGAATAAACAAGCTGAGTTTGCCTTTGCTCAGCTTGAGAACGAGAGATCTCTGACATCTCTTCGTGACGAGCTAAGGGTAGCTCGTGGGGATGTTGATCGGTCTCGGGCTGAGATAACTCCTCTGTAGACCCTTGTCGATATACACCATCGGGAGCACAAGGCCCTCTGTGAGATGATTGAGCGCAAGGGCGTTCTTCATCGGCAGAAACAGCGTACTGATGGTACGGCTTAAGCCGACCAACGTAAAACTTGGGATGCGTTCGCATCTCAGGTGGCAACTCGATCGTGTATGCATTGCCTAGGCAGTGTAATACACGAAATGGGCCGATGTACTTGGGTAGTAGTTTGCTACTACTCAAGTTAGTCACTACATGCTTTGGTAGGTTAACCGTAGACAGTAGGACTAAGTCACCTTTATTTAAATAAAATAGTGTTTGCCCTTCCATTCTTGTCAGCGTTTTGCTTTTGCTTATCCACCGCTTCGGCGATGGAGTCTTGCACGAAATGGACTACCGTTTCACGAGCCAGTATGAACTCATCTAATGACTCGTTAGCTTCAGTGCGCTGTGAGTGCACTGCAGCAACATCAATCTTTTCTTCAGTGAGGGCTTCCGCGCTCTCACTGGCATCATCTTCTTCGATATCGATGTTGTCGATATGAGCATCAAACGCAACGACCTCTTCGTCAGAGCGTGATGAGCGTGAACCAAATCGGTTTTTGCTCGCGCGAGTCCCTCCCCCCTTAACCAGAGTTACACTCTAGTAAGGTGGGTACACGCGGGTGGCGTAAGCCATTCAAGTTAACGGTGTATGTGTCGTGGACGCATGCACCGAGTTGTTAATGGCAAACTCTACCATTGGCAAAAACTCACTCCAACTCTTAAAGGAGTGTACGTATCCTCGAAGTATCTCTTCAAGGACATGATTGGCACGTTCCGTCTGACCATCTGACTCTGGATGATCAGATGTTGACATCTTCAAGCGCGTTCCGAGTGATTTGAACACGGAACGCCAGAAATCAGCAGTGAATCGTGGATCTCTGTCTGATACGAGTTCACGGGGCAACCCATAAAGTCGGAAGATGGTGTCAATAAAGACACAAGCACAGCCACTTGCCGTGATTGTCTCTGGTACAGCCACAAGGTGTACCATTTTGCTGAATCTGTCAACAAATACGAGAATACCCGTATTCCCGCGTGCGTCTTTGGGTAACCCGAAGACGAAATCCATTTAGATGGATTCCCAGCACTCAGCCGGAACCGGTAGAGGCTGTAAAGGTGCACGCAGTGAAGGACTTGACTTCACTCGTTGGCAGACTTCACATGCGCGAACATACTTTCGCACAAACTGATACTGGCGGGGCCAGTAAAAGTCTCGACTCACCGTGAGATATGTTTTCTCTCGGCCACGATGTCCTCCAATAGGATCATCGTGTTACTCGAACATGATCCGCAAACGCAGATCAGTATCATCTGGAATGACAACACGTGGTGTGTCACCAGAAACGGCTGTATACTACAGTGAACCGTTACGAGTAGTGTATCGATCTGATGCAGATCGATACGCAGGCGACAATCGTTTCAACGATTCTCGAGATGGTTGGGAGAGATGTGTCAACAACTTCACTATCTCACCATCTTGGTCGTATGCCCGCCTCACATCATCATACAACGTTGTAGATGGGACTGAGGACGTCATAACCGCAACAGTGGCTGTCTCAACGTCGGGTTTCACGACTGGTTCAAAGTCGGGACGACGTGAGAGTGCATCAGCGACGACATTAAGTCGTCCTGGTTTGTACTCTACCGTAAAGTTGTATTCTGCAAAGAATGACAACCACCGCGCCATTCGTTGTGAAAAGTGCGGGCTGTTCACTGCCGTGCGTAATGACGCATGGTCAGTGTAAACAATGAAGGGTCTATCTCCTAATAGATACACTCTAAACTTCGCGAGTGCATACTTCATGGCAAGGAGTTCCTTGTCATGCACTGGATAGTTCTGCTCAGCTGGTAGCAGCTGACGTGACTGATAGCAGACGACGCGTTCAACGCCTTCAAGATCGTACTGCATTAATGCACAGCCGATTGCGAAATCGCTGGCATCACAGACCACATGAAATGGCCAGTCCTGATCGGCTATTGCTAGGACTGGGGATTGTATCAATCTATGCTTGATACAATCAAAGGAGCGCTGACATTCAGCGTTCCATAACCACCTCTCGTTCTTTTTCAACAAACGAGAGAAGTGTACATTCATCTCGGCGAAATTGCGTGAACACTTATGCAAATACGCCGCTAGCACAAGGCACTTTCGAAGACCTTTGACATCAACTGGCACCGGCCAGTCGGTGATCTCCCTGATCTTTTCGGGATCAGGACGTACACCGTTCTTACCAACGATGCATCCGAGAAGTGGTATTTCGCTTGCTGCAAATATACACTTCTTAATATTTGCATACAATTGATGCTTTCACATGATTGTAAGAACCTGTCGGACGTGGTACCTGTGAACCTCAACGTCCGACTTTCCATCCATAGCTCGACTATGGATGAATACGTCATCCATAGCCCGACTATGGACGAAGCCATCGTCGAAGTAACTCGGCGCGAATTATCGTACTGGTCTCAACAGATGTGATATACATCTGTTGAACGTGGCAGGGGCATTACTAAGCCCTTGTGGCATTACTAGCCATTCCCAGAGCATGCCGCTAGGCGTGCTCACTGCGGTATAGGGTATATCCAGTTCTCGCATAAGGATTTGATAGAAGCCATCCATCAAATCCATGGACGAAAAGGTGGTACTGTTTGACGTACCATCAATGATTACGTCCTTCCTTGGTATCGGCGTCTGAGCCGGTACCGTTGCAGCATTCAACTTGTTAAATGCATGCACAATCCGCCACCCTCCTGTTGCTTTTCGCACACAGAAGGTCGGAGAGCTATGTGGGGAAGTTGATTCCCTCACATGGCCCGCAGCTAAACGATCGGCAAAGAACTTGTCGATCGCAAGTACTTGCTCACGAGGTAGTGGCCACTGCTTCATGACACAGTACTTCGAGCTTGTTTTAACCTCGACCTCGTGTCGAATACCTTTATCCTTCGGTAATTCGCACGGAACAGTTTCAGGGAATACATCCTTGAATTCAACCAAATCTTCATAGAGAGGATTTGTCTTGAGCGATTCCCATGATTGGGAGTCATATCGCTCAATTCGTGTCTTTTCATCTAGGACACTCTCGTCCATAGATGAACTACTGAGAACTCTCTCGTTCTCAGTAAACACTGTTGCTGACCTTATGTCGGTTACATACTCGTCGTCAGCGACGAGTATGCAGATCTGCTTGACTTTGCCACTACGCAGATCACGCAAGAACCTTTTATGTTCGAGCGTTGGCAACTGAGTGATCTCCGAAGTTAACTTCGGAGGCGCAATCAGATCAAGTGTATAAGCGCCTACACTTGATCCGTTATTGACTATGACATTCAATGTCTCTGTCATTTCCTGGGGACTTACTCCCTCAGGCTTCGAAGGACTTATTCCTTCGTCTTCCCGGGGACTTATTCCCGCGGGTTTCGGGGAACTTATTTCCGCCGTAATTGTAATCTTGGGACTTATTCTCTTTACTTCCTCTAGCTGTGGTTGCGCAACCACAGCGAGATCCTCTACGAAAGACTCTCCAGTCGATCCAGGATTATCGTTTCGCTTAACCTGAGCGATCGATTGTTTCTCTTCTAGATGTTCCCCGCTAGGGATACATCTTTGTCCCAGTCCACCCGACTTATTCGAGTGGTGGACCTTCGGCGCAGCCTGTGTTTCCTCACAGCCGCCGGAACTTTGCCCCGAAGTGTAACCGTTTGGTACACTAAGGTTTTGTGCAGTCGTACTAACGACCGTACCACAAGTGAGGCCATCGCACTCACTCGTAGTACATCCACACGCTTGTGGACGCTCCAAAACGTTCATCAGATGGCCATCTGATGAACAAGCGGCAGGCATCGTTACTGTTCGATGTTGCCAGTTTACCCGTGGTTCGTACCTTCTGAGCCACGGTATTCCAAGGATGACATCAAATTTGTCATCCAAATCCAATACGATAAAGTCATCGTCATATTGGGTATCTTCTAGCGTATAGTGGATCTTCACTATACGCTTCATGACGGTTACGGATGCGCCTGTCGCAAGACGTACCGTCATCCTCGTAGGAGGTGTGTCACATTCACTGAGCTTAAAGTGACTATCTTCTAGCGGTTGGCGTTGCACAAAATTGTTGGACGACCCACAATCGACTAGAGCTCGAAGGGACAACTTATTCGTCACTTCGAGTTTCAAGGTAATGAGTGAGATCTCATTGCCTAGAGCAGCAACGCACAATGTCTGTGTGTTGGGAGCAACCTTCATCAAGAGGCCTACAAATTCTCTTGACGTTGCTGGATCAGTAGGGTGCTCCGCGCCTACTGATCCTGTCCGTTTTTTGACGGTCCATCCCGTTGTTGCGTCTTTGCACCAACTGCGGACCCTCGTCCCTGCCCCTTTCTCATGGGTGGACGGTCACTACGCCCAGTGTCGCGAGACACTGGACGAGGGGCACTACACTCGCAAGCGTAGTGTCCTGTCTTCTGACATCTGTTGCATTTCTGCAACTTCTTGAGTCTGTAGAGCGAGCCTTCTCGCTCTCTACAAAACAGAGTTACATCGGCTCTGGACCTCCGCTGTCATATCGTCTCGGTTGACGATATGATGTCGAGCTGGCGCGAGCCTGTCTCATACTGAAGTCTTCCTGTTCCGCAATGGAAATGGCTTGTTCTAGTGAATCTAGTTCAAGTCGGAACAGGTGAGTCTTGACGGGACCATCCGCAAGACCCTGCATGAACACCGAAACCAACGTGTGTTCATCCACCGGATTGGAACTTATACAACTCGTGAGATGTCGTATTTGTTGCACGTAAGCGTGCACATCACGCTTACCTTGTCTGAGCTTCAAGAGTTCGGTTCGAGCTCTGAACTCAGCTCTAGGCGGTTCAAATGTTTGTCTGAGCCGCGACTTGAAGACTTCTAACGACCCCAAACGCATACGGGTGGTGCAACTTGAGCCCCAGTGCCCGAGTCTTGGCACGTCCTGCCAGATTTGACTGGGAAATGCAACTTGCATATCCCCGTCGTCGATGCGACGCGCCCTTATGGCGTCATCCAATTCGACGAACCATCTCAAGAGGGAGTCCTCTTCGATTCCCCTATACTTGGAGATGTCAATCTTCAAGGTCTCGGGTCGACGCGAGTGCATCGACCCACCAGCAGCAGCCTGCTGCTGTCTCAACAGTTCAAACTGTTAAGCACCCTGTTCCCTTAACAACTCTGCTTGTTGAGAACCTTGTTGGTGAAGCAAGGCTGCTTTCTCGCGTTCAGCGTCAAGTTCATTTTGAATGAACTTGGCGATAGTAGCATGTTGGGCATCTCTATTGAGAGCCTCTAGCATGACGCTAACAGCATGGATGCCCATGGTCGAACCCATTCGTTCAACCGCATCCCATTCGACATCGCTCAAATGGGAGTAGCCGTCACGCGTAGCGTGAAAGCTTTGGTCATCTTCATCATCTAACATATTCATGTTAGATGTGAACGTGGTCCTTGGACGGACTACAAAGTGCTACCAGGTGTAACGGGGCACCCTGAAGCTTGTACTGGTGACAGTACAAGCTACTTATTCTGATGACAGAATAAGGCGGTGCCTCGTAACTTCACGTACACTCGTACGTGCAGAGGAAGACGGTAAGAAGAAGCGAGTACTTGGTTAAAGAAAAAAGTAGAACTGTATTTATCATAGTTAGTGTCTGTTAATAAACCACTATTTATCCTCATCTAGCTATGTCTGAGTACAAATGTGCATATCAACTATCTGCTCACCACTCATTGCGTGCGTCTGTCGTGGCGCGTCTTCGTTGGTTGATATAATGGCCTATATCAACCGATTGGGAACTACTCGTAAGTGCTGCAGAATATTTGTCCTTATGACAACATTCTGAGAATATAACTCTTATAGTTATATTCTAATATCAATTTCTTATAAATTGTTATGTAACGGTTCACCCCATTACACACGGTCCAAAGCGTTTGCTTTTCCCACTATGCCCGCCGGATTCAAGCGACCGCAATCATCTGAACGCTGCACTGGTCCCGCAAAAAAGGGTGTGAGGGTGTCTCCGTTGGGAGAGTTCGAGGAATTTTCTCTAGACAACGCTGTGGCCAATACGAAGACCGGTGCTGTTGCTGCTCGTCTATCGAAGGCCGTTCTATTGAAGATTTTTGAACAAGACGCGACGATTTAGTTCCTCCGACCACAAAAGCTGGGTCTGTATTGTGCCACGCTGGTACTGGCATATCTTCGAGCACACCAAGCCTGAGGAGCTTCGTTCAGCAGCTTTAATGAAGTCGTCTGTGTCCTGGTCTGCCATATTTCAGCAGGCATGGGAAGCACACCCAAGGTATAATGACACTATAGTGATGTTGGCAAACGTACGCGGCTTCCGCGGTTGCAGCAGCTATGCGGCGAAATAGGGAGTTACCGATACTCTGGCAGGACATTTGAAGCACAAAAGACGAACCTGCGGAATTTAAGACACGCTATCCAGCACATGCAGGGCATTGTAAGGGATCCTGCCACGCGGCAGACAAGACTCACTGGAGGTCTCGTGAACTGGTACGAGAATGGACACCACTACATTGGGCCACATGTCGACGACAAACGTGACGGGATGGTGTGCTCTGCGATCGTGGCCTTGTCACTGCGAGCTACTAGGCGCTTTGTGTTTACAAAGAGGACCTCAAAGAATGCTCTAAACGACGACGTTGCTGTAGCGCGAATGGAGTTGCAGGTTGGAGATGGTGATTTGATGGTCATGGGTGGTACGACGCCAAGAACGCACAAACATGCGGTTCCCAAGATGGCTAGATATAGTGAGGCGAGGATTAGTGTCACGATGCGCTGCTTCCAGTAGGTGCTTAATCTTTTTTCCTGTTTGATCATGGATGCATGACGTATGCGCAGCTACGTATAGTGATTGTTGCTGCATGGCCTTTCGGTACGCGCATCCGAAACCTGGTACAGTAGCAAGTTGAGGAGAGTGTTAAGTGCGATATTCGGCCATTAAACCGGGAACGAGGTCGAGGAGTTATCGCTGAAGACAAATAATTCATTACTGTTGAAGTGGAGAAGAAAATTGTTAAGGGACCCAAACAAGTTTAAGCGGTACAGCGTCGAAACCTTCTTCCATCTTTTGCGGACAGCGTACCTTCATGTCGCGTTGACAATCGCTTAAACGGGTGATGGAAACCTAGGTTCGGTACGATGCAGATGGAGAGCAACCATTGAATGTTTGTTTCTTGCTAGCTCAAGGTACGAGATTTCAATAGCTAGTCTTGGTTCCGAGAATACGGTATTTTGTTAGCCGCAAATGATCATGACGCTGCGCGATCGTTTGTGCCGAAGGTCTCAGATAGGCAGACAGCTGACCGATGGGTGCTCGAAATTGATTGGTGAAAACCTTACGTACATTTACGTAAGTCAACACAGTCATCGTGTAACGGGGCACCCTGAAGCTTGTACTGATGACAGTACCAGCTACTTATTCTGACGACAGAATAAGGCGGTGCCTCGGAACGTCACGTACACTCGTACGTGCAGAGGAAGACGGTAAGGAGAAGCAAGTACTTGGTTAAAGTAAAAAGTAGAACTGTATTTATCATAGTTAGTGTCTGTTAATAAATCACTATTTATCTTCATCTAACTATGTCTGAGTACAAATGTGCATATCAACTATCTGCTCACCACTCATTGCGTGCGTCTGTCGTGGCGCGTCTTCGTTGGTTGATATAATGGCCTATATCAACCGATTGGGAACTACTCGTAAGCGCTGCAGAATAATTGTCCTTATGTCAATATTCTGAGAATATAACTCTAAGTTGTATATTGTTATCAATTGCTTGTAAATTGTTATGTAACGGTTCACACCGTTACACATCGTGGACATGCTTTGTCTGCGCGACTTCAATTTGTATCCAGTGGTTGCAGGAACGGCGCGCGTCACTCCGGTTGGACCATCCCAGCAGGCCGGATCTCTGCATAGATGCACCATAGACGACGTTGTGGCCTAGTCTGCCTCTCGGGCATTTAAGACTTATAGGAAAGCGTTCGTTGACGCAGTAGGAGGTTAAAGGGATTCTTTCAATTTCCTTCTATATGCTCGCTCTCTCCTGCCTTGTTATCTATCGCTTTCGTCCAGTCATCTATTCCGTCCACATTCTGCACCTATCTTCCGGCAAAACGGCTATGCTAATTGTAACGGGGCACCCTTTGTTTGTGGTGCCGCGAAGCTTCACGTACAATAGTACGTGCCGCGAAAGCTAATCTACTCGAACGATTCGGTCAATTAAAGGTAAAATGAGAACTGTATTTGATACAGTTAAGCTATCAATTTAACTTTAATCGTTATCTAACCATATTAAACTACGCTGTCGTATGACGACAACCTGCTCACCACTCAATGCGCGCGTCTAGCTGCGATTGGTGGCAATCTATGGTTGATATGTCTCATATCAACGAATCTTGGAGCAGCGAATGAACATATTCCAAAAGAGGATAAAATTCCTTCAATACTACCCATCTCGGAAAATATTGGTAAAACACTGTCGTGCTAGAAAATATTCCAATTGACACCGTTTGGTGTCAATTTCATGTAACGGGCTACCCCGCTACATCACCCCCTTCATAACCATCAATCACCCGTTGGTTGAATTAGAGCTGATAGGGATAGGGTGACTACCGTTGGATCACCGAGGAAAGGGAGCACTTGTCGGTCATCACCATTCATTTGCCTATCCAACGCATAATTTCCAAAACCACGCGAGCTGCTACTGCAGCAGCAAGAAGAGCGGCTGCACGCATGCGTGCGGCCACGGAAAGTGCCTCTTACGCCTCAGCAGCAGGCGATTCGTCGCATGTTGTCGTGAATTCTCCACGTGGTGAGTCACCACGTGCGACAGGTACATCCGTTGCGTCTACAGCGGGTGCCTCGAATCGTAATCCAGATGATTCTAGAATAGAGCTTATCTATTCTGGAGAGTCAATTGCATCATCCGACTCGAAGGCGACTCCTCACGCCTCGGGATCACCCGGAGCGGACGCTGCAAAAGCCAGGCTGACTGGCTCTGGTCAGCGCGGCAGCATCATGTCCAAGATCTTCGGATCGAGTGATTATTCCAAAGAATCTCAGCCTCACACAAGTCCATCCAACCACAGGACGCGTGAGGATGGTGGTGACGCACCTATGCATCACCACGAGCGAAGAAACTCGAGGAATCGAGGCGTCACTGGTGTCAGTGCTCACGCTGGCACCAATCAAGAGGTCAGGGACCAAAACGTCCTGGGCCACGCTCCTCAAGTAGAGTTTCCGTGGATGCCTTCATCTAGAGAGTTGGACCGGCTAGCCGGCATAACTAACGAACGGGATCGAATCCTATTGTTCGATTGCAGGAAGATTTGCCCACCTGATTCCAGCACGGAAACTATCCGTGCTGAGGAAGAGTTCTTCACTGATGCGTTCTTCAAACATCGTTGGTACAATGGCAGCCGTGTTCGAGACGGCAAAGCCTTGGTGCAAGCATGTAATTCCCTCATTCATGACATCGAGTGAATTGGCCGTGAGGCCTGGCTCGCCAAATTTGATGCAGCTCGCATCAGGTTTGAGAAACGCAACCAAGTCGGGGCGCGATACAAGTTGCACCAACTGTACAGAGAGTCAGGATTACCATGTCTCTCGTGGGGTGATTCGTGTCCAGGTTGGCTGGACAATTCGAACCGTGCCCCTCGGAAAGCCTCCCTCCCTAATGTTCCCTACTGGAATACGCGCGTCTCTTCTGAGATGGCCGAAGGAAACGATACCTTGCAATCCCTGTACTCGCGGTCGGGGAGGTCATTTTCCGACGGCCCTGATTCGAACGCAGCAAGTTAGTCTCGTCATATTGCTCGACGAGACCAAGGACATCAAGCATTAGCTGAGCACGAGGCTTCCAGCTGTCCCACGCCGGTGGATAGCCACGCCAGCGGACGAGGTAACTCGTCCGGACGCCATTCACGTCGCGGTGGTTCAAAATACACTCCTCTAAAAAGCTTTGACCACCGCCTGAGTCCATCAAAGGATGTGGTGGTGGTGGGAACACCTGATCCGGATCGAGGGTCGGATCAGCTTAATGTTCAAGAGCTGAACCATGTAACACAACAGTTGTAAGATGACCTGGCTCACGAATAGACTCGGCGTTATGATCTTGAGAATCTTGTAAGGGATAATTACAATTCCTTAGTGCAAGATCGTTTGGACGATCGTGCCGCGTTTGTGTTCGCGCAACTTGAGAACGAACTTTCGTCTCGTTCTCTTTGTGACGAGCTGGATGTAGCTCGTCGAGACATCGCTAAACTGCGTGAACACGTTGCTTCGCTAGTCGACCATACTGGTTCGTTGAAACTGGACCACTCGAATGTGGTCTCGGCTCTCGACCGTGGAGGTGTTCTTCGCATTTCAAAACGGGCTCGTACTAATAGTACGGGCGGATACGACCAACGTAAAATGTAGGATGCGTACGCATCTTACGGGGCAGTTCAATCGTGTATGCGTTACCCATTCGGCGCAAAACACGAAATGGACCGATGTAATTGGGCAGTCATTTACTGCTGCCCACGTTTGTCACTGCGTGCTTTGGTAAGTTTACTGTAGACAGTAAAACTAGGTCTCCTTCATCAAATGAAAGAGCATTTGCTCTTCCATATCTTTCTGCAATGCTTTTCTGTCTGTCTAATGCATCTGCAATAGAGTCTTGAACGAAGCGGACAACCGCTTCGCGAGTCAGCAAAAATTCCTCTGCTGATTCATCCTTGTCAACAACCGTGCGCTTCGTGTGCACTGCTTGAAAAAAGTTGTCTTCACCAGTGAGGGCGTCATCTTCCTCACTGTGGCAGTCATTGGCGATGCTGAATTTACCAGCATCACCATCGTTCATATCGATCGCATCGACATCGGCATCCATCACGTCGACACCATTGTCTACGGGTGGTGAGCAAGAAACAGATCGGTTTTTGTGTTTGAGCGAATCCACCCCCCCCCTTCAACTAGAGTCACACTCTAAGAAGGCGGGTAAACAAGGATGTTGTAGGCCATTCACGAAGAACGGTGTATGCGTTGTCGACGCGTGCACCGAGTTGTTGATGGCGAATTCCGCCATCGGCAAGAACTCACTCCAGCTCGTAAACGAGTGGACGTACCCTCGAAGTATCTCTTCAAGGACGCGGTTGACGACCTCCGTCTGACCATTTGTTTCTGGATGGTCAGAAGTTGACATCGTCAAACTTGTTCCAAGTGAACGGAACACAGATTGCCAGAACTCAGCTGTGAAGCAGGGGTCCCAATCGAACACGAGGTCACGGGGTAACCCGTGAGGTCGGAAGATAGTATCAATGAAGACACGCGCACAGCCCTGGGCTGAGATTGACTCCGGTACAGCAACAAGATGTACCATCTTGCTTAACCGATCAACAAACACAAGAATACCACTATTCTTGTGAGCGTCTTTGGGTTTCCCAAAGACGAAGTCCATCGGTACGGACTGTAAACACTCTGCTGGAATCGGACGAGGCTGTAAGGGTGCGCGGGGTGAAGGAATAGGCTACATCCGTTAACAAACTTCGCAAGCGCGAATGTGTTTGCGCACAAACTCATACTGGCGGAGCCAGTAGAAGTCACGACTTACCATGATGTAAGTCTTTTCTCTACCGCAATGCCCACTTGTTGGGGCATCGCGACACTCATACATGAACCGCAGTTACAAATCATTATGATCCGGAACGACGACACGAGGTGTGTCGCCGTTGACTGCTGTATAGTACAGTAGTTCATCACGGACAGAATACCGTCAGGACGAAGAGCGTTATTGAGACGACAAGCTTTTCAAAGCTTGACTGCACGGATTGGATACGTAATCCATCAATCGAAGAAGAGACTCATCTTCTGCGTATGTTTTTTGCACGTCATCAAGCAGATTCCACGAAGGAACACTCACTGGTAGTGTCGCGACAGTGGGATCACCCCTACTGTGGTGTTCGGCTCCAAATCGGGCCGACGAGAAAGAGCATCAGCGACGACATTAAGTCGTCCTGATTACACTCGACGGAGAAGTTGTACTCCGCGAAGAAAGACAGCCACCTCGCCATTCGTTGCAAGAGGTGTGGACTGTTTACGGCCGTGCGTAACGACGCATGGTCAGTATAAACGATGAAGGGTCTATCTCCTAAGAGATATACCCGAAACTTAGCCATTGCATACTTCATGGCAAGAAGTTCCTTGTCATGCACCGGGTGATTTCGCTCAGCTGCTTGCAGCTGACACGATTGATATCAGCCGACGCGGTCAACGCCGTCTGAGTCGTACTGCATTAACGCGCAGCCGATTGCAAAATCGCTGGCGTCACAGACCACATGAAATGGTCTATCCTGGTCTGCAATCGCCAACACAGGCGATTGTACCAAGATTTTCTTGATGCTCTCAAAAGAGTGCTGACACTCAGTGCTCCATGACCACCTCTCGTTTTTCTTTAGCAGACGAGAGAGATGTACAGTCATCTCGGCATAGATGCGCGAGTGTTTGTGCAAATACGCTGCCAAGCCAAGGAACTTTCGAAGTCCCTTGACGTCGACTGGCACAGGCCAGTCGCCAATCGCCTTGATCTTTTCCGGATCAGGGCGTACACCGTTTTTACCCACGATGCAACCGAGAAGTGGTATTTCGTTCGCTTCGAATATACACTTCTTGAGGTTTGCGAACACCTTATGCTCTCGCACTAGAGTAAGAACCTTCCGGACGTGGATTCTATGAACCTCCACGTCCGTCTTTCCATCCCTAGCCCGGCTATGGACGAAGACATCGTCGAAGTAACTCGGTGCGAAGTCGCTTACCAATCGCAACAGATTCGTAACACATCTGTCAAACGTTGCGGGGGCGTTTCTTAGCCCCTGTGGCATCGCTATCCACTCCCAGAGCATACCGCTGGGGGTGCTCACTGCTGTGTAAGGGATATCATGAGGATCTGATAGAATTCATCCATCAAATCCGTGGATGAAAAGATGGTACTCTTTGAAATACCATCTATGATGACGTTCTTTCTTGGGATCCGCGTTTGAGCCGGTACCGTTGCAGCGTTCATTTTGTTGACCGCGTGCACTATCCGCCACCTTCCTGTGGCCTTTCGCACACAGAAGGTCGGAGATCTGTGTGGTGAAGTTGATTCCCTCACATGACCAGCCGCTGAACGATCCGCAAAGAATTTGTCGATCGCTTTTACCTGTCCACATGTCAAATGCCACTGCTTCATGACACAGTATTTCGAACCAGGTTTCAGTTCGATCTCATGCCGAGTGCATTGTCCTTGGGCATCTCGCATGACACGGACTCCGGGAAAATATCCCTGAATTCCACCAAATCCTTGTACAAAGGATTTGTCTTCAAAGACTCCCACGATTGAGACGTGTATCGCTCAATCCGAGTATTCTCATCGAGGACACTCTCCTCCATCGATGAGCTACTGAGAACCCGTTCGTTTTCAGCAAACACTTATGCCGACCGAACATCGGCGACGTACTCGTTCTCTGTGACGAGTACGCAGATTTGCTAGATCTTGTCACTACGCAGACTCGCAAGAATCTTTTAGATTCTAGCGTTGGCAGCTTGAACACCTCCGAAGTGACTTCGGGGGCGTCACCAGATCAAGTGTATAAGCGCCTGCACTTGATCCGTCAATCACCAAGACATTCACTGTCGCGGTGATTTCCTGAGAAAACACATCCGCAGGTGGTTGGGAATCCACACCCTCAACACAACTCTCTCGGGGGTTTTGCTCTCAGGAACGCCGGAATTTCTTCCATTACGTGTACTATCACGGTCACGTCCTCTTCGATCGACTCTCTTTAAGTCGATCGGGCTTGCTCTACTATCGACTCTCTGATGGTCGATCTTGCTTCGACGTGTTGTTTATCCTGACCTACACTAATCTCACTTCTCGGATACACCCTTCTTGGTGTGTATCCTGTTCCAGTCCACTCGATCTTTTCGAGTGGTGAACCTTCGGCGCAGCCTGTGTTTCCTCACAGCCGCCGGAACTTTGCTCCGAAGTGTAACTGTTTGTTACACTAAGGTTTCGTGCAGCCGTACTAACTAACGTACCACAAGTGAGGCCATCGCACTCACTCGTAGTACATCCACACGCTTGTGGACGCTCCAAGACGTTCATTCGATGGTCATCTGATGAACAAACGGCAGGCATCGTTACTGTTCGATGCTGCCAGATAACCCATGGCTGGTATTTTCTAAGCCATGGCAGACCGAGGATGACATCAAATTTGATATTTAAATCCAGTACGATAAAGTCATCATCGTACTGCTTTCCTTCTAGCGTGTAGTGGATTTCCAGTACACGTTTGTCCACTGTTACGGACGGTCCTGTAGCAAGGCACACCGTTATCCTCGTTGGAGGGAACTCTCGCTTAACATAGTTCAGTCTACTACCTCTGAGAGACTGACGTCGAATAAAACTGTTCGACGCCCCACAGTCAACCAGGGCGCGAAGTGACATTCCACTTGTCACTTCGATCTTCAAAGTGATGAGAGACTCTTCATAACTAGAGGCAGTAACCCACAGCGACTGTGTGTTGGGAGCAATCTTTGTCAAGAGTCTTGCAAATTCTCTTGAAGTTGCTGGATCAGCAGGGTACTCCGCTCCTGCTGATCCTTACCGTTTTTTGACGGTCCGACTTGCTGTCGCGGTCTAGCGACGTGGTCAGACCCACGCCTTGTACCCTTCCTTGGCCAACGGTGGTCATCACGTCCTGTCCTTGGACGTGTTGCGGTACTCGGGACACTACACTCATGAGCGTAGTGTCCAATATTCTGACAGCAATGGCATCTTGCCGTTCGCTTGTGACTCAGAGAGCGATAGTTCTCGCTTTCGATGTAACAGAAGTCCATTGGCTCGCGACCTCCTGTTTCCTGTCGTCTCGTCGGACGATAGTTTAACGAGCTATCCTGAGACTGTATCAGGCTGAAGGTTTCTTGTTCCGAATACGCTATCGCCTTTTCCGACGTATGGAAGTCCTCTCGGAACAAGTAGGTCTTCACTAGCCCATCCACAAGGCCGTAAAAGAACACGTTGATGAGCTTGTACTCATCAACATGGTTTTTCGTAACGCTACTCGCAAGGTAGCGCAGTTGCTGTGCGTAAGCGTGCACGTCACGCTTACCTTGCTTTAGCCTCAAGAGTGCAGAGCGTGTTCTGAACTCGTCTCTCGGCTGGTCAAACATTTCTTTAAGCCGAGACTCTAAGATCTTTAACGACTCAACCACGTTTAAGTCGTGAAAGCTTAAGCCCTAAGGCCCAGTCTTTGCTCGTCCCGTCAAATTTGACAGGGCGAAGGTGACTTGCATCTCGTCACCCTCGATGTGAAGGGCCCTGATGGCGTGGTCTAACTCAAAGAACCATCTCAAAAGGAAACCTTCATCGGTTCCCTTGTGCCTTGAGATATATATCTTCAAGGTTTTGGGTCGACGCATGTGCGTCGGCCCACCCATCGACTGATGAGAGCCTTGCTGCTGTAGCAAGTCTATCTTCAGTCGTTCGACGGCAAGTTCTTCTTGTAGGAGCTTGTTGATAGCAGCATGTTGCTGGTCTCTGCTTAGGGACTTCAACATGCCACTGATGGCGGGTTCGCCCATGAGCACACTCACGCGGCCAACTATCTTCCATTCTGAGTCACTCAGATAGGAGTAGCCTTCACGTGTGACGTGAAAGCTGTCGTCTTCTACGTTCAACATGTTCATGTTGGGCGGACACTGAGTAGTTGTTGGACGGACTACGAAGTGCTACCAGGTGTAACGGGGCACCCTTTGTTTATGGTGCCACGAAACTTCACGTACACTAGTACGTGCAGAGGAAGCTAATCTACATGAACGGCTCGATCAAGTAAGGTAAAAAGAGAACTGTATTTAATATGGTTAAGCTATCAATATAACTTTAATCGTTATCTAACTAAATTAAACGACGTCGTCGTATGACGACAACCGGCTCACCACTCATTGCGCGCGGCTAGCAGCGATTGGTGGCAATCTATGGTTGATATGTCTCATGTCAACGAATCTTGGAGCAGCAGATGAATACTATCCGAAAGGGGACAATGTTCATTTAATATTATCCATCTCAGATAATATTGGTAGAATATTGTCATGCTTAGACAATATTCCTATTAACACCGTTTGGTGTCAATTTCATGTAACGGGCTACCCCGTTACATCAATGCAGTAGAGTTTGGTGAGTAGCGACGTCTTGAAGCATGGTTATTGCCAAAATTTCTAAGCTATTGCGATTGCTCATAGGCGACTATGACGTCTGGTGGAATCGTCGAACGTCTTGGCGAGACTTTAAAGCAATCGAGGCACTAGCAAAAGATACTACATGTACAGTGTATTGAAGTTACGAGGCCCCAGTAAGCAAAAGATGTTCACCAGATCGTCGCTTGGGGCAACCAAATCCTTTTTAGAAGTACCTATAATGCCTAGATGTATGCCTCGGCACAAAGGTCAAAAATGACAATGAATACGGAATTTAGCAATATATTGTGTAAAATAAATGACGCTTAATTTTACGCTCTCACAATTCCCTATGTGATTATGTGATCGTAGAAAATTAAAAGAACCTTGACGTTATATGCTATGACAACAACAGAATGCGGGATGTGCAGGACGCGCGGGATGGGACGTTGCGAGACGGAGCCCTAAGCGAAACTCACTTGCGAATAGGGGGTTGCAGAGTGTAACGAGAGAACAATTGCGATGAGGTATAGGCCAAGTAAAACCAGTTAATTTCATTACTTTCGTAGCAACCATCACCCAGTGGAGCTATACTCGGTGAATTTTGCGATAGAGAATCTCCAGAGTTATGAGATGTATCGTGTATTCCTTCTCCAGTTCTTGCGCTTGTTCAAGTATGTGCAAGCGATCGTCCGGGTCAAGATTCAACACAATCCTATGGGCCATGTCTGTAGCAGGTTGTTTCTTGAGGGCCCACGACAGAAACAGCGCCGTACGAAGATTTTTTTTCGTCTTCAGGATTTCTAGCGCAGCCTTGTTTTCGTTGCCATGTTTTTCGACTAACGATTTAACCTTCGCCAACTCGTCGTGGCCGGCGAAATGTTTTCCAACTAACGCCAAAAATTTACCGTATCTGACATCCGTAGGGTCCATCGTTTTCACCTCACCTTCGGCTACCATAGCTTCGTACTTACGAGCGGCTTCTTTGGAAATAGCGGTCGCATCGAAAGCGGAAGCATCGTGCTCCGCACCTTCACTCGTGACCGCGCGTTGCTTAAAGAATGGGAGGGCAGATTCGAAATGGTCCCTGAACCACTTCGCTATCTTCGCCCACAGTGAACTGATACATTCCATCGAAAAGAACGCCCGATCTTCGCTCAGTTTCCCGTCGTGATAGGCAACTCTCAGCTGTCTTGTGGCGGTCGTGAGCTCATCTGCGTCGGTGCTAGATGTTAGGGTCTCCAGTCCGTAAAGGCCCTAGGCGAGATCAGCGAAAACGAGGAACACAACACTCGCAATGAGTACAAAATGGAGAAATAAACGCATGGCGTTCGTTGAAGTATTTCGGACGGGAGGCTGGCCAATGGAGCGCAAAACTACAAATGAACAGACTATAAGAAGGTCCGGGCGAGACACGTTAGACGCTCCTCGTTGTTGTGAAGTTTTCCCCTTATCCGACGACGGCCAGACGACGACCAGACGACGACCGGACACAGCAAAGAAGTTTCTGCACGTGGTCGCACTGCCAGGCGTATCGCATGGATAGACGACGACTAGGCATATCGGTTTCTAGCCACATCGTTACCTTAGTATAGGTGGCGACGAAAAGTCTGCAGGAAAATTTGTACCATATATTTTATAATGTGCGCTTTTGTGCCAGCACGTCCGGGTGTTATCGACTTCCAAACGACATGATAACCTAATTGGATGGACCTTCAGGCCAGATGGAAGCTGGGAAGCCTGGACATCTACGAAGCCTCGACGCCTGACGCCGGATCAGGTTCTCGGACCATTCGGAATTCCCGACAGCTGTGCGCCCACTTTTGTCTTGGCGCATCCGTGCTTGACACAGTTTAAACCAGTCGTGCTGCTTTAATGTCGAAGCCAATTGGCGCGGATAGTGCTCAGCCTGTCCCATCGATCTACTTGCGTGTCCAGTATGCTGCCGATGGAAATCCGGTGGACACTCGGCGTTATGTTGACGTGGTCGTCATCATTCAAGAAATCGACAGATACGCGTCCCGAAGAGCCACTCGAGATTTGCAGTTGAAAAAAGCACTAATAGAACCTTCTTAGATGCTTCTTCCAGCTTGAGCTAACAAGCTTGTAGTGGGTAGGTCTTGTACGCAACCTAAACGGAAATATTGGGCTGAGATTCTTGATCAAATATTACAGGAACAAGTAGTGGAGATCTGGAACCAGGTAATGTATCCGTAACCGCCCCCTCTCGTTGGGGATGGGCCTTGATACCAACTAGTAACTCGCCAGCAAAAGAAGTAACATTGCATGTAAAAGGCAAAAGGAGGAACATTCGTAGATGGCAATGTCTCACATATGTGAACGCGAATCGTTTGGTAGTAGCTGTCGCTATCCATGCTGCCAATGAGGGTGACCCGGGCATGCATACATGGGCTCTCCACTATCTCCGCTGTCATGCCTAGATCATTTAATGTTCGGCGCGCCAGCGGTTCTTGCTCTCTACAAATAAGCAACTCTTCCGACGCACATGCACCCGGACCTGCCAGCTTGATGGACTTTGTAATAGACTGCAATCGCTCTACAAGCGGACGCTCCCACACTTGTAAAACGTGGGCAAGAAAACGCTTCACATGCAGGCGCGGGAAAGGGGTGGCACCAGGTTCACGCTCCGTCTTTGAGTTTATGCCGTGGAAATCCGATCCACCCATCTGATAGAGCAAGCACGTACAAATATGAGTTCCGCGACAATGCTGCCTACTTTGTGTCGTTACGTACTCTTAGCAACTCGGATTCCTTCGCCAAGGCGCCATACATGTCAATTTTATTCTTATTATGAAAGACCTCGATGCCCTGAAGAGCACCCGTCAAGCAACACCTCAGTACATGTCTTTCGACCGTAAAGTAGCATCGTGTGCGTGACGTACCTGAATGCCTAGCTTAGCCAGTTCTGGAACCAGCGTCATCGGGTTCTGTTACGAGCAAAGAGGTTACATGAGAGAACTGCGGTCTAGCAACTAGCAACCTCAAAGATGTTTGTATAAGTCTACCTTGCAGCACCAGGGGTGGGCAAGAACAGAGACTCCGCCGGCGCTAGCAATAAGCTTGATAGCTTCTTCAGGTGGGAAGTTCTCGCCCTAGTACAAAACAACAAGCAACAATTACGTATTGCCTCCATACAACCCTGTGTATGCAATAAAATACAGCATCGCGTACCTCGACGTACGCAGGACCGTCATTATGCAGGTACCGTGCAAAAGCCTGGCGGAAGTCGACGACATGCCCGCCTTCCACAAGAGCTTCAGCCACGTGTGGTCGACCAGGTGCCGCTTCTCCTGCAATTTCCAGTACTCGTTCCCACTCGAGTTTGATGCCCATCGCCTCCTAAAGTCGATGCCAATCATTACTTCTGTCACAAAGTATCGTTGGCAAGCCACCATTCCCCCTATCGCACCCACCAACTTCTTGAGCATTCCTTTGCCACGCTTGTACCTCCCCGTACGGATCTTGAGCAGCTGTTCCTCCAATTCGACACTATTCGATCCGGGATAGAAATAGCCCAGGATGTGTAGGTTCTCTCCACCTTTCACCTCAGCACTGATCTCGACACCAGGGAAGACCAAGACGCCCTGTTTCTGCGCTGCACCAATAGCCTCACTCACTCCAGCCATTGTATCATGGTCTGTGAGCGACATGAAAGTCACGCCATTGGCCACAGCCTTGGCAATCACCTCACTGGGCTTAAGCTTGCCATCACTGCAGGTGCTACTTGCACGGAACGTTTTTGATTATGAATCCACACGAGCATAGTTACCGATATAAAAGATGACAGTTCTTCAGCGAGTATAACGAGTGACGGTTTCTGTTCCACACCTGTGCAAATGGAAGTCTCCACAGGCAAAGCCATCTGCATCAAGAGCGTCAACCGCCGCGTGATGGTGATCATTGGACGGGAACATGGCGTCACTTATCGCTCCCAGTGAGGCATCGAGGGTTGTGGTACGAGTGCCAGGTAACGGGCACTTACTGTTGAAGTTTGCCTGCATGTTCACGTGCTTGCGCTTGCTGCTCTTCTTGCCATTCTTATTCTTCGTCTTGCGGGAGCAGCTCGACGCGGAGACCATCGCGAAGTGCGTGGGTGCCAATAGAGGTATCCGGTTTCGCAGGTTTATTGCGTAATCCTTATTTTTAGTAGTTTAAGCTAAATTTAACCATCGATTAATTTCGTGCCCGACATTGAGGTTTAGAGAGATCACGAACAACCAGGAGAGCTCGGGCTCCTGCTCACGCAGGAGCAGGCCGTTTTATTTATGGATTCAACCGTGAATAATAAATATCGTAAATCTCTTGTTTGCGTCTTGACTAAAATATTATATACGGGGCACTGTTTATTCAGCTCTAAAACCGGCAGTGAGACTCAGCATTTTCACTTACTTGCAATGCAACACTCCGTCTAGTAAAAGGTCGGTGATACTGTTTCGGAAACCGTCTTTTCCATTCTTTCAAATAGAAACATGATTCAACTTGACTTGTGCCAGTAACACTGTAGCAACTCCACCACATAACCGTTATACTTGAACCTGTCTTTGGCAACACCCCATAATCCATCGTAAGTGAAGTCTCCCTTGAAAGAGTCTAATATTGACTTGACAGCAAGTTCACATCTCACGGCATTCATTAGCTCGCCGCGCTCCTGCTCAATCAATTTCATCTCTTCGCGCGTATAGCGCGCCAGAAGGCGTTCCTAATGACTCCATACAATCGTGTTGAATTCAAAGTTAAGAATCAAACCAGGTATTGAGGTGCAACGGGTGAAAGTTTGGACCCCTCTGAATTCGGGCCTCGATTATTGGGATCTCGCTCAGCCACGATCTCGTCAATACTGTTCATGGCATTGCTGAACAGAGTCGCGACGCTTTTCACAACATCTCACAGTTCTCCATCATCCATGGACGCAAGAATCTCAGAGACGAATGAACCCTGATCATCAATGAAACGATTCACTTCAGCAAGATTAGCAGGAATTTTTGGAAGTCGATACAGGCTATTCATTAAAGTCCAGCGTGTCCGCCTCACCACCAGCCGCCAGAAATAGACATTTGGCTCGGACGTATTCGATGTAGAACAACATCAAACTCTTCGCATTCTCTCGCTGCATTGTCACCATGACAGAGTGTTCTTGGGGCTACTTAAAATGTCACCGTTGCGCGCGCTTAAAAGGCTTCAGCAATCATGATGCAAATCCACCAGCGGTCGGACGGCGTTCACACCGAGTTCTTTTCGGCAAATTGGGCACTAAGACGGACACATTCGGCCTTGAACCAGCCACTGACTTTTATCATAGACTCTCAACGGGACGTAGCGAGTAGTGAGCAAGCCGTCTTAATTCTGCTGATCAGGATCTGCTGTCGGCGAAAGTTAGAAATGATGGGGGTCAACACTCCGTGAAACTCGTCATCACCAAAATGAACGTACTTGTCTTGTCATACGATGTCCAGCTGGCGCGCGCCACACCAAAGTCGAAGCCAATTTTTGCAACAAGTTAGCAACTGTTGACATAATCGCTTATTTTGCCTGTCATTTTTTGTTCGCCATCTGAAGAGATGATAGTGATGATGTCACGTCATTGAGGCAGCACAGCGTCGAACGCTTCACAAGCAGTCGAGATATGACCTCGCCATGGTATCGATCGTACACTAGAATCGCCAAAAAATGGACATTGAGGGTGGCATACTAAAGAAGATGCAAGCGGAGACGTATGTTGTAACGGGGCACCCTGAAGCTTGTACTGGTGACAGTACAAGCTACTTATTCTGATAACAGAATAAGGCGGTGCCTCGTAACTTCACGTACACTCGTACGTGCAGAGGAAGACGGTAAGAAGAAGCGAGTACTTGGTTAGTGTAACGGGGTGAATCGTTACATAACAATTTATAAGAAATTGTTAATAGCAATATAACTATAAGAGTTATATTCATCAGAATATTGTCATAAGGACAATATTCTGTCAGCACTTCAAGTAGTGTCCTCATTGGTTGATATAATGGCCATTATATCAACCAATTAGGAACTACTCGTAAGTGCTACAGAATATTGTCCTTATGACAATATTCTGAGAATATAACTCTTATAGTTATATTCTATTAACAATTTCTTATAAATTGTTATGTAACGATTCACCCCGTTACATCACCCCCCCTTAACCATCAGTCACTTTAGTGACTGATTGACTAAATGGATACTCGTCCCAAATCATTTGGGACGGGGTTTGCACTTGTTGGTCCGCGTCCACTTTCCAACATCTCATCGCATGGTAAACAAGCCCATGCGATGCGCGAGCAAGGCCGCCGAGAGCGCGTCTGCACGTCTCTGTGCGGACGCCGAAGCAGAAACTACAGCAACTGATGTCCCATCGGTTGCTGAATCGACTCAGCCTGTATCACCTGGTGATGCAGGCGCTGGTCATGAAGACACTCGTGTCTTCACAGAGTACGAGCTCGGTGTCTCGTACTCTCCTGATACGGATGACGGATCCGTATCGACGGCAATTGAATCCAAGCCGCCTGCCAAGCGTGGCATGGACGATGCTTTGCGTCGCAATCTTTGGTTCATCTGATGAGTCAGATGAACCATCGCCGAAGCGAAGGCGCTCGAGGTCGCGAGACTCGGGCGCTAATAGTGGTGTCGTTTCTCCAATGGACACCACTTCACAGCGAGGTGCCAGTACTTCTGTCGGCACGTCGCAGGAAGAGCGGGACCGCAATGTGTTGCGTCTCGCTCCAGAAAAGAAGGCATGGATGCCTCCTAAATCCGTCATGGATCACTTGTCGGCGACGACGAGTGATCGTTATCAAACACGATTGTTCGATTCGTCAAGGATTCATCACCTTGACCCCAGCGCGAAAAACTATCGCGCTGAACATGAGTTCTTCATCGATGCTTTCTTTAAACATCGATGGTACAGAGGTAATCACGAACGTGATGGTCCCTCACTACTTCAGGCGTGAACGCCTACATCCATAACCTCGAGGATGTAGGTCGTGACGCTTGGAACAACAAACTTATCAAAGCTCGTGATAAGTTTGAAAAGCGAACCCCCACAGGTGCACGCTACAAGCTGCATCGTCTGTCAAGGGAGAAAGGATTACCCTGCCTCTCTTGGGGAGACTCGTGCCCATGTTGTGTGAACAACTCTGCACGAGCACCTAAGGAGGCTTACCTCCTTACCAGCCCGTGGTGGCGCGTACGTGTCTCTACTGAGATGTACGAAGGGATTGACAACCTGAAATCCCTTTACGACCGTGCCGGGAAGACTTTCTCCGGCGGTCCTTCTGCGGCACAGGATGTGTCGCGTCGTACTGCTCGACCAGACCCAGTACGTCAACCATCAATTGGGAGCGGGGCTCCCAAGAATCCCAGGACGGGGGATAGCCGCGCCACCGGACGAGGTAACTCGTCCGACGTCCGTTCACGTCGCGGTGGTTCAACAGCTGCTCTACTAGATAGCGCTGGCCACCGCGAGAGTCCTCTAATGGAGGTGGAGGAGGAGGAAAGACGCTCTCCACACGATCATGTGGATCGGTGTGTTCCCGAGAGCTTCTTTGATCGCGTAACGCAAGGGTTACGCGACGATCTCGAGCATGAGCGGAATAGGCGTCTCCAGATGGTGGACACTGCCTCGAAGCATCGAGCTGAGTTTGCCTTTGCTCAGCTTGAGAACGAGAGATCTCTGACATCTCTTCGTGACGAGCTAAGGGTAGCTCGTGGGATTGTTGATCGGTCTCGGGCTGAGATAACTGCTCTTCAGACCCTTGTTGATGCCCACCATCGGGAGCACAAGGCTCTCTGCGAGATGCTTGAGCGCAAGGGCGTTCTTCATCGGAAGAAGCAGCGTACTGATGGTACGGCTTAAGCCGACCAACGTAAAACGTGGGATGCGTTCGCATCTTACGTGGTAACTCGATCGTGTATGCATTGCCTAGGCGGTGCAATACACGAAATGGGCCAATGTACTTGGGTAGTAGTTTACTGCTACCCAAGTTAGTCACTACATGCTTTGGTAGATTAACCGTAGACAGTAGGACTAAGTCACCTTTATTAAATAAAAGAGTGTTTGCCCTTCCATTCTTGTCAGCGTTTTGCTTTTGCTTATCCACCGCTTCGGCGATGGAGTCTTGCACAAAACGGACTACCGTTTCACGAGCCAGTATGAACTCATCTGATGACTCGTTAGCTTCAGTGTGCTGTGAGCGCACTGCAGCGACAACAACCTTTTCTTCAGTGAGGGCTTCCGCACTCTCACTGGGATCATTGTCTTCAGTGAGGGCTTCCGCACTCTCACTGGCATCATCTTCTTCGATATCGATGTTATCGATATCGGCATCAAACGCAATGACTTCTTTGTCAGAGCGTGATGAGCGTGAACCAAATCGGTTTTTGCTCGCGCGAGTCCCTCCCCCCTTAAACCAGAGTTACACTCTAGTAAGGTGGGTACACGCGGATGGCGCAAGCCATTCACGTAAAACGGTGTATGTGTCGTGGACGCATGCACCGAGTTGTTGATGGCAAACTCTACCATCGGCAAAAACTCACTCCAACTCTTAAAGGAGTGTACGTATCCTCGAAGTATCTCTTCAAGGACACGATTGGCACGTTCCGTCTGACCATCTGACTCTGGATGATCAGATGTTGACATCTTCAAGCGCGTTCCGAGTGATTTGAACACGGAACGCCAGAAATCAGCAGTGAATCGTGGATCTCTGTCTGATACGAGTTCACGGGGCAACCCATGAAGTCGGAAGATGGTGTCAATAAAGACACAAGCACAGCCACTTGCCGTGATTGTCTCTGGTACAGCCACAAGGTGTACCATTTTGCTGAATCTGTCAACAAATACGAGAATACCCGTATTCCCGCGTGCGTCTTTGGGTAACCCGAAGACGAAATCCATTGAGATGGATTCCCAGCACTCAGCCGGAACCGGTAGAGGCTGTAAAGGTGCACGCAGTGAAGGACTTGACTTCACTCGTTGGCAGACTTCGCATGCGCGAACATACTTTCGCACAAACTGATACTGGCGGGGCCAGTAAAAGTCTCGACTTACCATGAGATATGTTTTCTCTCGGCCACGATGTCCTCCTATAGGAGCATCGTGATACTCGAACATGATCCGCAAACGCAGATCAATATCATCTGGAATGACAACACGTGGTGTGTCACCAGAAACGGCTGTATAGTACAGTAAACCGTTACGAGTAGTGTATCGATCTGATGCAGATCGATACGCAGACGACAATCGTTTCAACGATTCTCGAGATGGTTGGGAGAGATGTGACAACAACTTCACTATCTCACCATCTTGGGCGTATGCCCGCCTCACATCATCATACAACGTTGTAGATGGAACTGAGGACGTCATAACCGCAACAGTGACTGTCTCACTGTTGGGTTTCGCGACTGTTTCAAAGTCGGGACGACGTGAGAGTGCATCAGCGACGACATTAAGTCGTCCTGGTTTGTACTCTACCGTAAAGTTGTATTCTGCAAAGAATGACAACCACCGCGCCATTCGTTGTGAAAGGTGCGGGCTGTTCACTGCCGTGCGTAAGGACGCATGGTCAGTGTAAACAACGAAGGGTCTATCTCCTAATAGATAGACTCTGAACTTCGCGAGTGCATACTTCATGGCAAGGAGTTCCTTGTCATGCACTGGATAGTTCCGCTCAGCTGGTTGCAGCTGACGCGACTGATAGCAGACGACGCGTTCAACGCCTTCAAGGTCGTACTGCATTAATGCACAGCCGATTGCGAAATCGCTGGCATCACAGACCACATGAAATGGCCTGTCCTGATCGGCTATTGCTAGGACTGGGGATTGTATCAAGCTCTGCTTGATACCCTCAAAGGAGCGTTGACATTCAGCGTTCCATAACCACCTCTCGTTCTTTTTCAACAAACGAGAGAGGTGTACAGTCATCTCGGCGTAATTGCGTGAATACTTATGCAAATACGCCGCTAGCCCAAGGAATTTTCGAAGACCTTTGACATCGACCGGCACGGGCCAGTCGGTGATCGCCTTGATCTTTTCGGGATCAGGACGTACACCGTTCTTACCAACGATGCACCCAAGAAGTGGTATTTCGCTTGCTGCAAAAATACACTTCTTGAGGTTTGCATACAATTGATGCTTTCGCATGATTGTAAGAACTTGTCGGACGTGGTACTTGTGAACCTCAACGTCCGACTTTCCATCCATAGCTCGACTATGGATGAATACGTCATCGAAATAACTCGGCGCGAATTCTCGTACTGGCCTCAACAGATGTGATACACACCTGTTGAACGTGGCAGGGGCATTACTGAGCCCTTGTGGCATTACTAGCCATTCCCAGAGCATGCCGCTAGGCGTGCTAACTGCGGTATAGGGTATATCCCGTTCCCGCATTAGGATTTGATAGAAGCCATCCATCAAATCCATGGACGAAAAGATGGTACTCTTTGACATACCATCAATGATTACGTCCTTCCTCGGTATCGGCGTCTGAGCCGGTACCGTTGCAGCGTTCAATTTGTTAAACGCGTGCACTATCCGCCACCCTCCTGTTGCTTTTCGCACACAGAAGGTCGGAGAGCTATGTGGGGAAGTTGATTCCCTCACATGGCCTGCAGCTAAACGATCGGCAAAGAACTTGTCGATCGCAAGTACTTGTTCACGAGGCAGTGGCCACTGCTTCATGACACAGTACTTCGAGCCTGGTTTAAGCTCGACTTCGTGTCGAATACCTTTATCCTTCGGTAATTCGCACGGAACAGTTTCAGGGAATACATCCTTGAATTCAACCAAATCTTCATAGAGAGGATTTTCCTTGAGCGATTCCCATGATTGGGACTCATATCGCTCAATTCGTGTCTTTTCATCTAGGACACTCTCGTCCATAGATGAACTACTGAGAACTCTCTCGTTCTCAGTAAACACTGTTGCTGACCTTATGTCGGTTACATACTCGTCTTCAGCGACGAGTATGCAGATCTCGCTTGACTTTGCCACTACGCAGATCACGCAAGAATCTTTTATGTTCGAGCGTTGGCAACTGAGTGATCTCCGAAGTTAACTTCGGAGGCGCAATCAGATCAAGTGTATAAGCGCCTACACATGATCCGTTATTGACTATGACATTCAATGTCTCTGTCATTTCCTGGGGACTTACTCCCTCAGGCTTCGAAGGACTTATTCCTTCGTCTTCCCGGGGACTTATTCCCGCGGGTTTCGGGGAACTTATTTCCGCCGTATTTGTAATCTTGGGACTTATTCCCTTTACTTCCTCTAGCTGGGGTTGCGCAACCACAGCGAGATCCTCTACGAAAGACTCTCCAGTCGATCTAGGATTATCGTTTCGCTTAACCTGAGCGATCGATTGTTTCTCTTCTAGATGTTCCCCTCTAGGGATACATCTTTGTCCCAGTCCACCCGACTTATTCGAGTGGTGGACCTTCGGCGCAGCCTGTGTTTCCTCACAGCCGCCGGAACTTTGCTCCGAAGTGTAACCGTTTGGTACACTAAGGTTTTGTGCAGTCGTACTAACGACCGTACCACAAGTGAGGCCATCGCACTCACTCGTAGTACATCCACACGCTTGTGGACGCTCCAAAACGTTCATCAGATGGCCATCTGATGAACAAGCGGCAGGCATCGTTACTGTCCGATGTTGCCAGTTTACCCGTGGTTCGTACCTTCTGAGCCACGGTATTCCAAGGATGACATCAAATTTGTCATCCAAATCCAATACGATAAAGTCATCGTCGTATTGGGTATCTTCTAGCGTATAGTGAATCTTCACTATACGCTTCATATACGTTACGGATTTACGGATGCGCCTGTCGCAAGACGTACCGTCATCCTCGTAGGAGGTGTGTCACATTCACTGAATTTAAAGTGACCATCTTCTAGCGATTGGCGTCGCACAAAATTGTTGGACGCCCCACAATCGACTAGAGCTCGAAGGGACAACTTATTCGTCACTTCGAGTTTCAAGGTAATGAGTGAGATCTCATTACCTAGAGCAGCAACGCACAATGTCTGTGTGTTGGGAGCAACCTTCATCAAGAGGCCTACAAATTCTCTTGACGTTGCTGGATCAGTAGGGTGCTCCGCGCCTACTGATCCTGTCCGTTTTTTGACGGTCCATCCCGTTGTTGCGTCTTTGCACCAACTGCGGACCCTCGTCCCTGCCCCTTTCTCATGGGTGGACGGTCACTACGCCCAGTGTCGCGAGACACTGGACGAGGGGCACTACACTCGTAAGCGTAGTGTCCTGTCTTTTGACATCTGTTGCATCTCTGCAACTTCTTGTAGCCTGTAGAGCGAGCCTTCTCGCTCTCTACATAACAGAGTTCCATCGGCTCTGGACCTCCGTTGTCATATCGTCTCGGTTGACGATATGATGTCGAGCTGGCGCGAGCCTGTCTCAGACTGAAGTCTTCCTGCTCCGCAATTGAAATGGCTTGTTCTAGTGAATCTAGTACAAGCCGGAACAGGTGAGTCTTGACGGGACCATCCGCAAGACCCTGCATGAACACCGAAACCAACGTGTGTTCATCCACCGGATTGGAACTTATACAACTCGTGAGATGTCGTATATGTTGAGCGTAAGCGTGCACATCACGCTTACCCTGCTTGAGCTTCAAGAGTTCGGTTCGAGCTCTGAACTCAGCTCTAGGCGGTTCAAACGTTTGTCTGAGCCGCGACTTGAAGACTTCCAACGACCCAAACGCATATGGGTCGTGCAGCTTGAGCCCCAGTGCCCAAGTCTTGGCACGTCCTGCCAGATTTGACTGGGCAAATGCAACTTGCATATCCCCGTCGTCGATGCGACGCGCCCTTATGGCGTCATCCAATTCGACGAACCATCTCAAGAGGGAGTCTTCTTCGACCCCCCTATACTTTGAGATGTCAATCTTCAAAGTCTCGGGTCGACGCGAGTGCATCGACCCGCCAGCAGCAGCCTGCTGCTGTCTCAACAGTTCAAACTGTTGAGCACCTTGTTCTCTCAACAACTCTGCTTGTTGAGAACCTTGTTGGTGAAGCAAGGCTACTTTCTCGCGTTCTGCGTCAAGTTCATTTTGAATGAACTTGGCGATAGTAGCATGTTGGGCATCTCTATTGAGAGCCTCTAGCATGACGCTAACAGCATGGATGCCCATGGTCGAACCCATTCGTTCAACCGCATCCCATTCGACATCGCTCAAATGGGAGTAGCCGTCACGCGTAGCGTGAAAGCTTTGGTCATCTTCATCATCCAACATATTCATGTTGGATGTGAACGCGGTCCTTGGACGGACTACGAAGTGCTACCAGGTGTAACGGGGCACCCTGAAGCTTGTACTGGTGACAGTACAAGCTACTTATTCTGATAACAGAATAAGGCGGTGCCTCGTAACTTCACGTACACTCGTACGTGCAGAGGAAGACGGTAAGAAGAAGCGAGTACTTGGTTAGAGTAAAAGTAGAACTGTATTTATAATAGTTAATGTCTGCAATAAATCACTATTTATCTTCATCTAACTATGTCTAAATACAAATGTGTAAATCAGTTATCTGCTCACCACTCATTGCGTGCGTCTGTCGTGGCGCGTCTTCGTTGGTTGATATAATGGCCTATATCAACCAATTAGGGACTACTCGTAAGTGCTACAGAATATTGTCCTTATGACAATATTCTGAGAATATAACTCTTATAGTTATATTCTATTAACAATTTCTTATAAATTGTTATGTAACGATTCACCCCGTTACATATGTCGAGATACGAAGTGATCATTTGTGTCGAAAAGTCCTGTAACGGGGCACCCTGAAGCTTGTACTGGTGACAGTACAAGCTACTTATTCTGATGACAGAATAAGGCGGTGCCTCGGAACTCCACGTACACTGGTACGTGCAGAGGAAGACGGTAAGGAGAAGCGAGTACTTGGTTAAAGTAAAAAGTAGAACTGTATTTGTCATAGTTAAAGTCTGTTAATAAACCACTGTTTATCCTCATCTAACTATGTCTGAATACAAATTTATAAATCAACTACCTGCTCACCACTCATTGCGTGCGTCTGTCGTGGCGCGTCTTCGTTGGTTGATATAATGGCCTATATCAACTAATTAGGAACTACTCGTAAGCGCTGCAGAATATTTGTCCTTATGACAACATTCTGAGAATATAACTCTTATAGTTTTATTCTATCAACAATTTCTTATATACAATCAACAATTTCTTATAAATTGTTATGTAACGATTCACCCCGTTACAATTCCAGTGCAATAGTGAACGTCCTTGTCTTCTTTAAGAGCTCTGCACTTTTATTGTAAATTGATGGCAACAGCAAACCGAGCATACTTTACTAGAGTTGCGTCTTAGGCACACTGTAACGGGGTGAATCGTTACATAACAATTTATAAGAAATTGTTAATAGAATATAACTATAAGAGTTATATTCTCAGAATATTGTCATAAGGACAATATTCTGTAGCACTTCCAAGTAGTTCCTAATTGGTTGATATAGGCCATTATATCAACCAACGAAGACGCGCCACGACAGACGCACGCAATGAGTGGTGAGCAGATAACTGATTTACACATTTGTATTTAGACATAGTTAGATGAAGATAAATAGTGATTTATTGCAGACATTAACTATTATAAATACAGTTCTACTTTTACTTTAACCGAGTACTCGCTTCTTCTTACCGTCTTCCTCTGCACGTACGAGTGTACGTGAAGTTACGAGGCACCGCCTTATTCTGTTATCAGAATAAGTAGCTTGTACTGTCACCAGTACAAGCTTCAGGGTGCCCCGTTACACCTGGTAGCACTTCGTAGTCCGTCCAAGGACCGCGTTCACATCCAACATGAATATGTTGGATGATGAAGATGACCAAAGCTTTCACGCTACGCGTGACGGCTACTCCCATTTGAGCGATGTCGAATGGGATGCGGTTGAACGAATGGGTTCGACCATGGGCATCCATGCTGTTAGCGTCATGCTAGAGGCTCTCAATAGAGATGCCCAACATGCTACTATCGCCAAGTTCATTCAAAATGAACTTGACGCAGAACGCGAGAAAGTAGCCTTGCTTCACCAACAAGGTTCTCAACAAGCAGAGTTGTTGAGAGAACAAGGTGCTCAACAGTTTGAACTGTTGAGACAGCAGCAGGCTGCTGCTGGCGGGTCGATGCACTCGCGTCGACCCGAGATTTTGAAGATTGACATCTCAAAGTATAGGGGGTCGAAGAAGACTCCCTCTTGAGATGGTTCGTCGAATTGGATGACGCCATAAGGGCGCGTCGCATCGACGACGGGGATATGCAAGTTGCATTTGCCCAGTCAAATCTGGCAGGACGTGCCAAGACTTGGGCACTGGGGCTCAAGCTGCACGACCCATATGCGTTTGGGTCGTTGGAAGTCTTCAAGTCGCGGCTCAGACAAACGTTTGAACCGCCTAGAGCTGAGTTCAGAGCTCGAACCGAACTCTTGAAGCTCAAGCAGGGTAAGCGTGATGTGCACGCTTACGCTCAACATATACGACATCTCACGAGTTGTATAAGTTCCAATCCGGTGGATGAACACACGTTGGTTTCGGTGTTCATGCAGGGTCTTGCGGATGGTCCCGTCAAGACTCACCTGTTCCGGCTTGTACTAGATTCACTAGAACAAGCCATTTCCATTGCGGAGCAGGAAGACTTCAGTCTGAGACAGGCTCGCGCCAGCTCGACATCATATCGTCAACCGAGACGATATGACAACGGAGGTCCAGAGCCGATGGAACTCTGTTATGTAGAGAGCGAGAAGGCTCGCTCTACAGGCTACAAGAAGTTGCAGAGATGCAACAGATGTCAAAAGACAGGACACTACGCTTACGAGTGTAGTGCCCCTCGTCCAGTGTCTCGCGACACTGGGCGTAGTGACCGTCCACCCATGAGAAAGGGGCAGGGACGAGGGTCCGCAGTTGGTGCAAAGACGCAACAACGGGATGGACCGTCAAAAAACGGACAGGATCAGTAGGCGCGGAGCACCCTACTGATCCAGCAACGTCAAGAGAATTTGTAGGCCTCTTGATGAAGGTTGCTCCCAACACACAGACATTGTGCGTTGCTGCTCTAGGTAATGAGATCTCACTCATTACCTTGAAACTCGAAGTGACGAATAAGTTGTCCCTTCGAGCTCTAGTCGATTGTGGGGCGTCCAACAATTTTGTGCGACGCCAATCGCTAGAAGATGGTCACTTTAAATTCAGTGAATGTGACACACCTCCTACGAGGATGACAATACGTCTTGCGACAGGCGCATCCGTAACCGTCATGAAGCGTATAGTGAAGATTCACTATACGCTAGAAGATACCCAATACGACGATGACTTTATCGTATTTGATTTGGATGACAAATTTGATGTCATCCTTGGAATACCGTGGCTCAGAAGGTACGAACCACGGGTAAACTGGCAACATCGGACAGTAACGATGCCTGCCGCTTGTTCATCAGATGGCCATCTGATGAACGTTTTGGAGCGTCCACAAGCGTGTGGATGTACTACGAGTGAGTGCGATGGCCTCACTTGTGGTACGGTCGTTAGTACGACTGCACAAAACCTTAGTGTACCAAACGGTTACACTTCGGAGCAAAGTTCCGGCGGCTGTGAGGAAACACAGGCTGCGCCGAAGGTCCACCACTCGAATAAGTCGGGTGGACTGGGACAAAGATGTATCCCTAGAGGGGAACATCTAGAAGAGAAACAATCGATCGCTCAGGTTAAGCGAAACGATAATCCTAGATCGACTGGAGAGTCTTTCGTAGAGGATCTCGCTGTGGTTGCGCAACCCCAGCTAGAGGAAGTAAAGGGAATAAGTCCCAAGATTACAAATACGGCAGAAATAAGTTCCCCGAAACCCGCGGGAATAAGTCCCCGGGAAGACGAAGGAATAAGTCCTTCGAAGCCTGAGGGAATAAGTCCCCAGGAAATGACAGAGACATTGAATGTCATAGTCAATAACGGATCATGTGTAGGCGCTTATACACTTGATCTGATTGCGCCTCCGAAGTTAACTTCGGAGATCACTCAGTTGCCAACGCTCGAACATAAAAGATTCTTGCGTGATCTGCGTAGTGGCAAAGTCAAGCAGATCTGCATACTCGTCGCTGAAGACGAGTATGTAACCGACATAAGGTCAGCAACAGTGTTTACTGAGAACGAGAGAGTTCTCAGTAGTTCATCTATGGACGAGCCAAGGTGTCCTAGATGCAGAAAGACACGAATTGAGCGATATGAGTCCCAATCATGGGAATCGCTCAAGACAAATCCTCTCTACGAAGATATTTGGTTGAATTCAAGGATGTATTCCCTGAAACTGTTCCGTGCGAATTACCGAAGGATAAAGGTATTCGACACGAAGTCGAGCTTAAACCAGGCTCGAAGTACTGTGTCATGAAGCAGTGGCCACTGCCTCGTGAACAAGTACTTGCGATCGACAAGTTCTTTGCCGATCGTTTAGCTGCAGGCCATGTGAGGGAATCAACTTCCCCACATAGCTCTCCGACCTTCTGTGTGCGAAAAGCAACAGGAGGGTGGCGGATAGTGCACGCGTTTAACAAATTGAACGCTGCAACGGTACCGGCTCAGACGCCGATACCGAGGAAGGACGTAATCATTGATGGTATGTCAAAGAGTACCATCTTTTCGTCCATGGATTTGATGGATGGCTTCTATCAAATCCTAATGCGGGAACGGGATATACCCTATACCGCAGTTAGCACGCCTAGCGGCATGCTCTGGGAATGGCTAGTAATGCCACAAGGGCTTAGTAATTCCCCTGCCACGTTCAACAGGTGTGTATCACATCTGTTGAGGCCAGTACGAGAATTCGCGCCGAGTTATTTCGATGACGTATTCATCCATAGTCGAGCTATGGATGGAAAGTCGGACGTTGAGGTTCACAAGTACCACGTCCGACAAGTTCTTACAATCATGCGAAAGCATCAATTGTATGCAAACCTCAAGAAGTGTATTTTTGCAGCAAGCGAAATACCACTTCTTGGGTGCATCGTTGGTAAGAACGGTGTACGTCCTGATCCCGAAAAGATCAAGGCGATCACCGACTGGCCCGTACCGGTCGATGTCAAAGGTCTTCGAAAATTCCTTGGGCTAGCGGCGTATTTGCATAAGTATTCACGCAATTACGCCGAGATGACTGTACACCTCTCTCGTTTGTTGAAAAAGAACGAGAGGTGGTTATGGAACGCTGAATGTCAACGCTCCTTTGAGGGTATCAAGCAGAGCTTGATACAATCCCCAGTCCTAGCAATAGCCGATCAGGACAGGCCATTTCATGTGGTCTGTGATGCCAGCGATTTCGCAATCGGCTGTGCATTAATGCAGTACGACCTTGAAGGCGTTGAACGCGTCGTCTGCTATCAGTCGCGTCAGCTGCAACCAGCTGAGCGGAACTATCCAGTGCATGACAAGGAACTCCTTGCCATGAAGTATGCACTCGCGAAGTTCAGAGTCTATCTATTAGGAGATAGACCCTTCGTTGTTTACACTGACCATGCGTCCTTACGCACGGCAGTGAACAGCCCGCACCTTTCACAACGAATGGCGCGGTGGTTGTCATTCTTTGCAGAATACAACTTTACGGTCGAGTACAAACCAGGACGACTTAATGTCGTCGCTGATGCACTCTCACGTCGTCCCGACTTTGAAACAGTCGCGAAACCCAACAGTGAGACAGTCACTGTTGCGGTTATGACGTCCTCAGTTCCATCTACAACGTTGTATGATGATGTGAGGCGGGCATACGCCCAAGATGGTGAGATAGTGAAGTTGTTGTCACATCTCTCCCAACCATCTCGAGAATCGTTGAAACGATTGTCGTCTGCGTATCGATCTGCATCAGATCGATACACTACTCGTAACGGTTTACTGTACTATACAGCCGTTTCTGGTGACACACCACGTGTTGTCATTCCAGATGATATTGATCTGCGTTTGCGGATCATGTTCGAGTATCACGATGCTCCTATAGGAGGACATCGTGGCCGAGAGAAAACATATCTCACGGTAAGTCGAGACTTTTACTGGCCCCGCCAGTATCAGTTTGTGCGAAAGTATGTTCGCGCATGCGAAGTCTGCCAACGAGTGAAGTCAAGTCCTTCACTGCGTGCACCTTTACAGCCTCTACCGGTTCCGGCTGAGTGCTGGGAATCCATCTCAATGGATTTCGTCTTCGGGTTACCCAAAGACGCACGCGGGAATACGGGTATTCTCGTATTTGTTGACAGACTCAGCAAAATGGTACACCTTGTGGCTGTACCAGAGACAATCACGGCAAGTGGCTGTGCTTGTGTCTTTATTGACACCATCTTCCGACTTCATGGGTTGCCCCGTGAACTCGTATCAGACAGAGATCCACGATTCACTGCTGATTTCTGGCGTTCCGTGTTCAAATCACTCGGAACGCGCTTGAAGATGTCAACATCTGATCATACAGAGTCAGATGGTCAGACGGAACGTGCCAATCGTGTCCTTGAAGAGATACTTCGAGGATACGTACACTCCTTTAAGAGTTGGAGTGAGTTTTTGCCGATGGTAGAGTTTGCCATCAACAACTCGGTGCATGCGTCGACGACACATACACCGTTTTACGTGAATGGCTTGCGCCATCCGCGTGTACCCACCTTACTAGAGTGTAACTCTGGTTTAAGGGGGGGAGGGACTCGCGCGAGCAAAAACCGATTTGGTTCACGCTCATCACGCTCTGACAAAGAAGTCATTGCGTTTGATGCCGATATCGATAACATCGATATCGAAGAAGATGATGCCAGTGAGAGTGCGGAAGCCCTCACTGAAGACAATGATCCCAGTGAGAGTGCGGAAGCCCTCACTGAAGAAAAGATTGTTGTCGCTGCAGTGCGCTCACAGCACACTGAAGCTAACGAGTCATCAGATGAGTTCATACTGGCTCGTGAAACGGTAGTCCGTTTTGTGCAAGACTCCATCGCCGAAGCGGTGGATAAGCAAAAGCAAAACGCTGACAAGAATGGAAGGGCAAACACTCTTTTATTTAATAAAGGTGACTTAGTCCTACTGTCTACGGTTAATCTACCAAAACATGTAGTGACTAACTTGGGTAGCAGTAAACTACTACCCAAGTACATTGGCCCATTTCGTGTATTGCACCGCCTAGGCAATGCATACACGATCGAGTTACCACGTAAGATGCGAACGCATCCCACGTTTTACGTTGATCGGCTTAAGCCGTACCATCAGTACGCTGCTTCTTCCGATGAAGAACGCCCTTGCGCTCAAGCATCTCGCAGAGAGCCTTGTGCTCCCGATGGTGGGCATCAACAAGGGTCTGAAGAGCAGTTATCTCAGCCCGAGACCGATCAACAATCCCACGAGCTACCCTTAGCTCGTCACGAAGAGATGTCAGAGATCTCTCGTTCTCAAGCTGAGCAAAGGCAAACTCAGCTCGATGCTTCGAGGCAGTGTCCACCATCTGGAGACGCCTATTCCGCTCATGCTCGAGATCGTCGCGTAACCCTTGCGTTACGCGATCAAAGAAGCTCTCGGGAACACACCGATCCACATGATCGTGTGGAGAGCGTCTTTCTTCCTCCTCCACCTCCATTAGAGGACTCTCGCGGTGGCCAGCGCTATCTAGTAGAGCAGCTGTTGAACCACCGCGACGTGAACGGACGTCGGACGAGTTACCTCGTCCGGTGGCGCGGCTATCCCCCGTCCTGGGATTCTTGGGAGCCCCGCTCCCAATTGATGGTTGACGTACTGGGTCTGGTCGAGCAGTACGACGCGACACATCCTGTGCCGCAGAAGGACCGCCGGAGAAAGTCTTCCCGGCACGGTCGTAAAGGGATTTCAGGTTGTCAATCCCTTCGTACATCTCAGTAGAGACACGTACGCGCCACCACGGGCTGGTAAGGAGGTAAGCCTCCTTAGGTGCTCGTGCAGAGTTGTTCACACAACATGGGCACGAGTCTCCCCAAGAGAGGCAGGGTAATCCTTTCTCCCTTGACAGACGATGCAGCTTATAGCGTGCACCTGTCGGGGTTCGCTTTTCAAACTTATCACGAGCTTTGATAAGTTTGTCGTTCCAAGCGTCACGACCTACATCCTCGAGATTATGGATGTAGGCGTTCCACGCCTGAAGTAGTGAGGGACCATCACGTTTGTGATTCCCACTGTACCATCGATGTCTGAAGAAAGCATCGATGAAGAACTCATGTTCAGCGCGATAGTCTTTCGCGCTGGGGTCAAGGTGATGAATCCTCGACGAATCGAACAATCGTGTTCGATAACGATCACTCGTCGTCGCCGACAAGTGATCCATGACAGATTTAGGAGGCATCCATGCCTTCTTTTCTGGAGCGAGACGCAACACATTGCGGTCCCGCTCTTCCTGCGACGTGCCGACAGAAGTACTGGCACCTCGCTGTGAAGTGGTGTCCATTGGAGAAACGACACCACTATTAGCGCCCGAGTCTCGCGACCTCGAGCGCCTTCGCTTCGGCGATGGTTCATCTGATGAGTCAGATGAACCAAAGATGCTGCGACGCAAAGCATCGTCCATGCCACGCTTGGCAGGCGGCTTGGATTCAATTGCCGTCGATACGGATCCGTCATCCGTATCAGGAGAGTACGAGACACCGAGCTCGTACTCTGTGAAGACACGAGTGTCTTCATGACCAGCGCCTGCATCACCAGGTGATACAGGCTGAGTCGATTCAGCAACCGATGGGATATCAGTTGCTGTAGTTTCTGCTTCGGCGTCCGCACAGAGACGTGCAGACGCGCTCTCGGCGGCCTTGCTCGCGCATCGCATGGGCTTGTTTACCATGCGATGAGATGTTGGAAAGTGGACGCGGACCAACAAGTGCAAACCCCGTCCCAAATGATTTGGGACGAGTATCCATTTAGTCAATCAGTCACTAAAGTGACTGATGGTTAAGGGGGGTGATGTAACGGGGTGAATCGTTACATAACAATTTATAAGAAATTGTTAATAGAATATAACTATAAGAGTTATATTCTCAGAATATTGTCATAAGGACAATATTCTGTAGCACTTCCAAGTAGTTCCTAATTGGTTGATATAGGCCATTATATCAACCAACGAAGACGCGCCACGACAGACGCACGCAATGAGTGGTGAGCAGATAACTGATTTACACATTTGTATTTAGACATAGTTAGATGAAGATAAATAGTGATTTATTGCAGACATTAACTATTATAAATACAGTTCTACTTTTTACTCTAACCGAGTACTCGCTTCTTCTTACCGTCTTCCTCTGCACGTACGAGTGTACGTGAAGTTACGAGGCACCGCCTTATTCTGTTATCAGAATAAGTAGCTTGTACTGTCACCAGTACAAGCTTCAGGGTGCCCCGTTACACACACTTAATCAAAGCCAATCCTATTAACTCCTTCGTTGAAAGCATAAATACGAGAACTCTGGCGAAACGTGCATGCAGCTGCTAATATCCAGCATTAAGGTCAGATTGTAGGGAATACTTGATAACCATAAGGTAGCGGTCGACATATTTTCAATCTTCGAGGTCTTTAGACTTGTAGCAATGTCAACTTACGGCTGCATCATCTTTGTGTGACTCTCGCCCTCAACTTCATCCGGATCTTAAATTGAGTATATAATCATTTTGGCGCATTGATTGTATTCTGCCTCGGCACCTGATTCAAAATGTGAATGTAAGGTGCGCTTCACGGGCTTAACATTATCCAAGCAGCCCTTCTTGAGCTCATTAAAGAGCTTTTGGTATCCTACAACCTTTCAGGGAGCTATTGTTTCAGACGGCGCGTGTATTTGTATGTTCGGAATGGGGCCGAGTATAACCTGGTGTTGGTAGTTCCTGCACGTTTTGCGCCTGGCGTGCCCTCGCGACCGAAGTGAATACCGAATAGACACCCTATTGAGACAAAGTGCGGTTCCTGTGGTCCTGTGAGTAGTTTGAACACCATATTTTCGAGAATCGTCATTTTAAGAGGGGACCTCACGCATATTTTTGAGGATTTTTTTATGTATCAGCTATTCCAACGGGATGTTGCATGTACTAGAGCTTTGGGTTTGGCTTGGCTGTTTGTCGCGAAGGATGGGGGTTTCTTGAGATTGTGAGGGAGTCAATTTTGGGTCCCCGTTTCTCTCGTCAATTATCTTATTTCTCACACCCTTGTACGGACTCGCTCACTCCCCCATTACTCCCAATTAAACTCCATCCAGTATTTTTAAGGTATATTTAAACCAGATTGTTACGTCTCGCCAGAAATATTATTTACGTTGTCAATCCGAAAATAACCCAAATGTCTATATAAAAGGATTTGTGCACATGAGCCATTATTCAATGCAATATGACTATTTTTTAATATTACAGCTGACGTAAAGATGACTGAATCTACTCGTAGCTGAATTGTGATGTAACGGGATAGCCCGTTACATGAAATTGACACCAAACGGTGTCAATTGGAGTATTGTCTAGCATGACAATATTCTACCAATATTATCTGAGATAGATACTATTGAAGGAGGATTATTCACTTTTGGATACCGTTTATGCGCTGCTTAAAGATTGGTTGATAAAAGACATATCAACCATAGATTGCCACCAATCGCTGCTAGCCGCGCGCAATGAGTGGTGAGCCGGTTGTCGTCATACGACGACGTCGTTTAATTTAGTTAGATAACGATTAAAGTTATATTGATATCTTAACCATATTAAATACAGTTCTCTTTTTACCTTACTTGATCGAGCCGTTCATGTAGATTAGCTTCCTCTGCACGTACTAGTGTACGTGAAGTTTCGTGGCACCATAAACAAAGGGTGCCCCGTTACACCTGGTAGCACTTCGTAGTCCGTCCAACAACTACTCAGTGTCCGCCCAACATGAACATGTTGGACGTAGAAGACGACATCTTTCACGTCACACGTGAAGGCTACTCCTATCTGAGTGACTCAGAATGGAAGATAGTTGGCCGCGTGAGTGTGCTCATGGGCGAACCCGCCATCAGTGGCATGTTGAAGTCCTTAAGCAGAGACCAGCAACATGCTGCTATCAACAAGCTCCTACAAGGGGAACTTGCCGTCAAACGACTGAAGATAGACTTGCTACAGCAGCAAGGCTCTCATCAGTCGATGGGTGGGCCGACGCACATGCGTCGACCCGAAGCCTTGAATATATATATCTTAAGGTACAAGGGAACTGATGAAGGTTTCCTTTTGAGATGGTTCTTTGAGTTAGACCACGCCATCAGGGCCCTTCACATCGAGGGTGACGAGATGCAAGTCACCTTCGCCCTGTCAAATTTGACGGGACGAGCAAAGACTGGGCCTTAGGGCTTAAGCTTTCACGACTTAAACGTGGTTGAGTCGTTAAAGATCTTAGAGTCTCGGCTTAAAGAAATGTTTGACCAGCCGAGAGACGAGTCCAGAGTACCCTCTGCACTCTTGAGGCTAAAGCAAGGTAAGCGTGACGTGCGCACTTACTCACAGCAACTGCGCTACCTTGCGAGTAGCGTTACGAAAAACCATGTTGATGAGTACAAGCTCATCAACGTGTTCTTTTACGGCCTTGTGGATGGGCTAGTGAAGACCTACTTGTTCCGAGAGGACTTCCATACGTCGGAAAAGGCGATAGCGTATTCGGAACAAGAAGACTTCAGCCTGATACAGTCTCAGGATAGCTCGTTAAACTATCGTCCGACGAGACGACAGGAAACAGGAGGTCGCGAGCCAATGGACTTCTGTTACATCGAAAGCGAGAACTATCGCTCTCTGAGTCACAAGCGAACGGCAAGATGCCATTGCTGTCAGAATATTGGACACTACGCTCATGAGTGTAGTGTCCCGAGTACCGCAACACGTCCAAGGACAGGACGTGATGACCACCGTTGGCCAAGGAAGGGTACAAGGCGTGGGTCTGACCACGTCGCTAGACCGCGACAGCAAGTCGGACCGTCAAAAAACGGTAAGGATCAGCAGGAGCGGAGTACCCTGCTGATCCAGCAACTTCAAGAGAATTTGCAAGACTCTTGACAAAGATTGCTCCCAACACACAGTCGCTGTGGGTTACTGCCTCTAGTTATGAAGAGTCTCTCATCACTTTGAAGATCGAAGTGACAAGTGGAATGTCACTTCGCGCCCTGGTTGACTGTGGGGCGTCGAACAGTTTTATTCGACGTCAGTCTCTCAGAGGTAGTAGACTGAACTATGTTAAGCGAGAGTTCCCTCCAACGAGGATAACGGTGTGCCTTGCTACAGGACCGTCCGTAACAGTGGACAAACGTGTACTGGAAATCCACTACACGCTAGAAGGAAAGCAGTACGATGATGACTTTATCGTACTGGATTTAAATATCAAATTTGATGTCATCCTCGGTCTGCCATGGCTTAGAAAATACCAGCCATGGGTTATCTGGCAGCATCGAACAGTAACGATGCCTGCCGTTTGTTCATCAGATGACCATCGAATGAACGTCTTGGAGCGTCCACAAGCGTGTGGATGTACTACGAGTGAGTGCGATGGCCTCACTTGTGGTACGTTAGTTAGTACGGCTGCACGAAACCTTAGTGTAACAAACAGTTACACTTCGGAGCAAAGTTCCGGCGGCTGTGAGGAAACACAGGCTGCGCCGAAGGTTCACCACTCGAAAAGATCGAGTGGACTGGAACAGGATACACACCAAGAAGGGTGTATCCGAGAAGTGAGATTAGTGTAGGTCAGGATAAACAACACGTCGAAGCAAGATCGACCATCAGAGAGTCGATAGTAGAGCAAGCCCGATCGACTTAAAGAGAGTCGATCGAAGAGGACGTGACCGTGATAGTACACGTAATGGAAGAAATTCCGGCGTTCCTGAGAGCAAAACCCCCCGAGAGAGTTGTGTTGAGGGTGTGGATTCCCAACCACCTGCGGATGTGTTTTCTCAGGAAATCACCGCGACAGTGAATGTCTTGGTGATTGACGGATCAAGTGCAGGCGCTTATACACTTGATCTGGTGACGCCCCCGAAGTCACTTCGGAGGTGTTCAAGCTGCCAACGCTAGAATCTAAAAGATTCTTGCGAGTCTGCGTAGTGACAAGATCTAGCAAATCTGCGTACTCGTCACAGAGAACGAGTACGTCGCCGATGTTCGGTCGGCATAAGTGTTTGCTGAAAACGAACGGGTTCTCAGTAGCTCATCGATGGAGGAGAGTGTCCTCGATGAGAATACTCGGATTGAGCGATACACGTCTCAATCTTGGGAGTCTTTGAAGACAAATCCCTCTTATAAGGATTTGGTGGAATTCAGGGATGTCTACCTGGATCCGTGCCATGCGAGATGCCCAAGGACAATGCACTCGGCATGAGATCGAACTGAAACCTGGTTCGAAATACTGTGTCATGAAGCAGTGGCATTTGACATGTGGACAGGTAAAAGCGATCGACAAATTCTTTGCGGATCGTTCAGCGGCTGGTCATGTGAGGGAATCAACATCCCCACACAGCTCTCCGATCTTCTGTGTGCGAAAGGCCACAGGAAGGTGGCGGATAGTGCACGCGTTCAACAAAATGAACGCTGCAACGGTACAGGCTCACACACCGATCCCAAGAAAGGATGTCATCATAGATGATACGGCAAAGAGTACCATCTTTTCATCCATGGAGTTTGATGGATGAATTCTATCAGATCCTCATGCGTGAGCGAGATATCCCTTACAAAGTAGTGAGCACCCCCAGCGGTATGCTCTGGGAGTGGATAGCGATGCCACAGGGGCTAAGTCACGCCCCCGCAACGTTTGACAGATGTGTTACGAATCTGTTGCGATCGGTGCGCGACTTCGCGCCGAGTTATTTCGACGATGTCTTCGTCCATAGCCGGGCTAGGGATGGAAAGACGGACGTGGAGGTTCATAGAATCCACGTCCGGAAGGTTCTTACTCTAGTGCGAGAGCATAAGGTGTTCGCAAACCTCAAGAAGTGTATATTCGAAGCGAACGAAATACCACTTCTCGGTTGCATCGTGGGTAAAAACGGTGTACGCCCTGATCCGGAAAAGATCAAGGCGACTAGCGACTGGCCTGTGCCAGTCGACGTCAAGGGACTTCGAAAGTTCCTTGGCTTGGCAGCGTATTTGCACAAACACTCGCGCATCTATGCCGAGATGACTGTACATCTCTCTCGTCTGCTAAAGAAAAACGAGAGGTGGTCATGGAGCACTGAGTGTCAGCACTCTTTTGATAGCATCAAGAAAAGCTTGGTGCAATCGCCTGTGTTGGCGATTGCAGACCAGGATAGACCCTTTCATGTGGTCTGTGGCGCCAGCGATTTTGTTATCCGCTGCGCGTTAATGCAGTACGACTCAGACGGCGTTGAGCGCGTCGCCTGATATCAATCGTGTCAGCTGCAAGCAGCTGAGAGAAATCACCCGGTGCATGACAAGGAACTTCTTGCCATGAAGTATGCAATGGCTAAGTTTCGGGTATATCTCTTAGGAGATAGACCCTTCATCGTTTATACTGACCATGCGTCGTTACGCACGGCCGTAAACAGTCCACACCTCTTGCAACGAATGGCGAGGTGGCTGTCTTTCTTCGCGGAGTACAACTTCTCCGTCGAGTGTAATCAGGACGACTTAATGTCGTCGCTGATGCTCTTTCTCGTCGGCCCGATTTGGAGCCGAACACCACAGTAGGGGTGATCCCACTGTCACGACACTACCAGTGAGTGTTCCTTCGTGGAATCTGCTTGATGACGTGCAAAAAACATACGCAGAAGATGAGTCTCTTCTTCGATTGATGGATTACGTATCCAATCCGTGCAGTCAAGCTTTGAAAAGCTTGTCGTCTCAATAACGCTCTTCGTCCTGACGGTATTCTGTCCGTGATGAACTACTGTACTATACAGCAGTCAACGGCGACACACCTCGTGTCGTCGTTCCGGATCATAATGATTTGTAACTGCGGTTCATGTATGAGTGTCGCGATGCCCCAACAAGTGGGCATTGCGGTAGAGAAAAGACTTACATCATGGTAAGTCGTGACTTCTACTGGCTCCGCCAGTATGAGTTTGTGCGCAAACACATTCGCGCTTGCGAAGTTTGTTAACGGATGTAGCCTATTCCTTCACCCCGCGCACCCTTACAGCCTCGTCCGATTCCGGCAGAGTGTTTACAGTCCGTACCGATGGACTTCGTCTTTGGGAAACCCAAAGACGCTCACAAGAATAGTGGTATTCTTGTGTTTGTTGATCGGTTAAGCAAGATGGTACATCTTGTTGCTGTACCGGAGTCAATCTCAGCCCAGGGCTGTGCGCGTGTCTTCATTGATACTATCTTCCGACCTCACGGGTTACCCCGTGACCTCGTGTTCGATTGGGACCCCTGCTTTACAGCTGAGTTCTGGCAATCTGTGTTCCGTTCACTTGGAACAAGTTTGACGATGTCAACTTCTGACCATCCAGAAACAAATGGTCAGACGGACGTCGTCAACCGCGTCCTTGAAGAGATACTTCGAGGGTACGTCCACTCGTTTACGAGCTGGAGTGAGTTCTTGCCGATGGCGGAATTCGCCATCAACAACTCGGTGCACGCGTCGACAACGCATACACCGTTCTTCGTGAATGGCCTACAACATCCTTGTTTACCCGCCTTCTTAGAGTGTGACTCTAGTTGAAGGGGGGGGGTGGATTCGCTCAAACACAAAAACCGATCTGTTTCTTGCTCACCACCCGTAGACAATGGTGTCGACGTGATGGATGCCGATGTCGATGCGATCGATATGAACGATGGTGATGCTGGTAAATTCAGCATCGCCAATGACTGCCACAGTGAGGAAGATGACGCCCTCACTGGTGAAGACAACTTTTTTCAAGCAGTGCACACGAAGCGCACGGTTGTTGACAAGGATGAACCAGCAGAGGAATTTTTGCTGACTCGCGAAGCGGTTGTCCGCTTCGTTCAAGACTCTATTGCAGATGCATTAGACAGACAGAAAAGCATTGCAGAAAGATATGGAAGAGCAAATGCTCTTTCATTTGATGAAGGAGACCTAGTTTTACTGTCTACAGTAAACTTACCAAAGCACGCAGTGACAAACGTGGGCAGCAGTAAATGACTGCCCAATTACATCGGTCCATTTCGTGTTTTGCGCCGAATGGGTAACGCATACACGATTGAACTGCCCCGTAAGATGCGTACGCATCCTACATTTTACGTTGGTCGTATCCGCCCGTACTATTAGTACGAGCCCGTTTTGAAATGCGAAGAACACCTCCACGGTCGAGAGCCGAGACCACATTCGAGTGGTCCAGTTTCAACGAACCAGTATGGTCGACTAGCGAAGCAACGTGTTCACGCAGTTTAGCGATGTCTCGACGAGCTACATCCAGCTCGTCACAAAGAGAACGAGACGAAAGTTCGTTCTCAAGTTGCGCGAACACAAACGCGGCACGATCGTCCAAACGATCTTGCACTAAGGAATTGTAATTATCCCTTACAAGATTCTCAAGATCATAACGCCGAGTCTATTCGTGAGCCAGGTCATCTTACAACTGTTGTGTTACATGGTTCAGCTCTTGAACATTAAGCTGATCCGACCCTCGATCCGGATCAGGTGTTCCCACCACCACCACATCCTTTGATGGACTCAGGCGGTGGTCAAAGCTTTTTAGAGGAGTGTATTTTGAACCACCGCGACGTGAATGGCGTCCGGACGAGTTACCTCGTCCGCTGGCGTGGCTATCCACCGGCGTGGGACAGCTGGAAGCCTCGTGCTCAGCTAATGCTTGATGTCCTTGGTCTCGTCGAGCAATATGACGAGACTAACTTGCTGCGTTCGAATCAGGGCCGTCGGAAAATGACCTCCCCGACCGCGAGTACAGGGATTGCAAGGTATCGTTTCCTTCGGCCATCTCAGAAGAGACGCGCGTATTCCAGTAGGGAACATTAGGGAGGGAGGCTTTCCGAGGGGCACGGTTCGAATTGTCCAGCCAACCTGGACACGAATCACCCCACGAGAGACATGGTAATCCTGACTCTCTGTACAGTTGGTGCAACTTGTATCGCGCCCCGACTTGGTTGCGTTTCTCAAACCTGATGCGAGCTGCATCAAATTTGGCGAGCCAGGCCTCACGGCCAATTCACTCGATGTCATGAATGAGGGAATTACATGCTTGCACCAAGGCTTTGCCGTCTCGAACACGGCTGCCATTGTACCAACGATGTTTGAAGAACGCATCAGTGAAGAACTCTTCCTCAGCACGGATAGTTTCCGTGCTGGAATCAGGAGGGCAAATCTTCCTGCAATCGAACAATAGGATTCGATCCCGTTCGTTAGTTATGCCGGCTAGCCGGTCCAACTCTCTAGATGAAGGCATCCACGGAAACTCTACTTGAGGAGCGTGGCGCAGGACGTTTTGGTCCCTGACCTCTTGATTGGTGCCAGCGTGAGCACTGACACCAGTGACGCCTCGATCCCTCGAGTTTCTTCGCTCGTGGTGATGCATAGGTGCGTCACCACCATCCTCACGCGTCCTGTGGTTGGATGGACTTGTGTGAGGCTGAGATTCTTTGGAATAATCACTCGATCCGAAGATCTCGGACATGATGCTGCCGCGCTGACCAGAGCCAGTCAGCCTGGCTTTTGCAGCGTCCGCCCCGGGTGATCCCGAGGCGTGAGGAGTCGCCTTCGAGTCGGATGATGCAATTGACTCTCCAGAATAGATAAGCTCTATTCTAGAATCATCTGGATTACGATTCGAGGCACCCGCTGTAGACGCAACGGATGTACCTGTCGCACGTGGTGACTCACCACGTGGAGAATTCACGACAACATGCGACGAATCGCCTGCTGCTGAGGCGTAAGAGGCACTTTCCGTGGCCGCACGCATGCGTGCAGCCGCTCTTCTTGCTGCTGCAGTAGCAGCTCGCGTGGTTTTGGAAATTATGCGTTGGATAGGCAAATGAATGGTGATGACCGACAAGTGCTCCCTTTCCTCGGTGATCCAACGGTATTCACCCTGTCCCTATCAGCTCTATTCAACCAACGGGTGATTGATGGTTATGAGGGGGGGGTGATGTAACGGGGTAGTCCGTTACGTGAAATTGACACCAAACGGTGTCAATTGGAATAATGTCTAGCATGATAATTGTCTACCAATATTTTCCGAGATGGGTAGTATTGAAGGAATTTTATCCCCTTTTGGATAATGTTGATGCGCCTGTTAAAGATTGGTTGATGTAAGGCATAACAACCGTAGATTCCACCAATCGCTGCTAGACGCGCGCAATGAGTGGTGAGGAGGTTGTCGTCATACGACGGCGTAGTTTAATTTAGTTAAATAAAGATTAAAGTTATATTGATAGCTTAACCATTATTAAATTCAAGTCTCGTTTTACCTTTACTCGAACGAGTCGTTTCAGCAAATTAGCTTCCTCTGCACGTACAAGTGTACGTAAACTTTCGAGGTACCCAGACAAAGGGTGCCCCGTTACAGGAAAATATACATGTGCGGTATAGAATTTATATCCGGTAGCAGTAATTCTCCCTACGACGTCAATGTCATTTAACAATAGCCGATATAACGAACTATGAAGGCTTTGAGCGTACTTAATCAATAAGTTACTGTCTCGCTCCGTCGAATCGAATACCAATCCAACAACAGCATTTCTCCCGAGCCCACCTCCACGCCCATGTGTCAACCACTGTAAGTTGTCCACAGTGCGCATCCGCTTGTTTTGTGGTCATCTACTCACTATCAGTGACGTTTTGCTCTTGTTTCTATTCAACAGGCGCTGTTTCTTTGAAATGTCAAAACTAAGCCGAATTTAGACGACCCTCCAATTGCGTTACCAGACCGTATCGATAAAAATGCTTCGATTCTGCCAACGCATGTCATTCTCTGCACGAAAGTCGCGCTCAGGCTGCTTTTCGATCAGATCTTGTAGCCTGCCACATCTCCTTCAGCACCGCGTGAGGTCTTTCATGAGCCACATAACGTTCAATCTGGATGGTTCAAGAACTTGTACACGTCACATCACCACGATGCTTGCTACACGAAACTTCCATCAAAGACGGCAGAAGAGCAGCAAAACAACAACACCGTCGGAGTTTGCTCGATCGTCCCCTTTTTTCACGGCGTCGACCTCGAAAGCATGAGATGAGATCGTAGAGAGAGAGAGAGATAACAGAAGGTACTGCAGCTCCTATCGTTATACGTTGCTACAAAACGCAAGGAACACAATTCGGTCGCTCTTCCGCTCAATAGTTCGTTCGTCCAGTGCTGGGATCCTAAGATGTCGTACTAAGTGCGATTTAGTCTGTCGCCTCCTGTCTATGTGCATAACCGAGTTCTCGATAGGCGCTTACGGCACCCACCCATAGCCTCAAAGCCTCACGCGTGGGTGGGCTCTACCCACCCACACCCACTCATTCATTCATTTTTTAGCTTTAGCGAACCCACCCACGCCGATCCAAATTCTTTTGCCCAGTTAGCACCAGATTTACACTGTACATGTAAGCTTCTTCGAGCATCTCCACCATACGACTAAAAAAATTAAGTTATGACAAACACGGTGCTTAATAATATAAGCTTGCGACGTCGTGCCCATCCACGCCCGCACATAAAATGTTGGTCACACCCATGACCGTAAAAAGCATGGGTTTTGCTAGTCGTGTGTGTGTTTGTGATGCTTGGTTTGCATGTGCAAAGGTAGTTAGAAGTAAAGTAATATATGTTAAGCATTAAATACCTCCTTTGCCAACACTGCAACATGCACCACAAACTGCACTGCAACTTGGCCAAGTACCTTCCTAATGGTGTCCGTCTTTCCTCTTTACCTCGTACGTCGGTAACACATTGCAGACGCATCGTCTTGTGCGAACCGTCATGTTGTCAGGTCGCTGTCCCACCTGTCAAGTCATCGCCCTGTATCTCCCTGTATCTCCCTGTCCTATCTGTCCGATCGTCTCCTCGTGGTCCCACATGTCATCTGGTCTGACCACGACTAATCAGAATCAGGTGAGACCGTCACATGGTATATCCTTTGAACCTTAAAACTGCCAAACATGACAGTTTCCAACACTCCTCCTTGGTGTCAGTGTATCGAAGTAGCCCGTTTCATGATATTGACAACAAACGGTGTGAATAGGGAGATTGTCTAACGTGACAATTCCCTACCAATACTATCCGAGATGGGTAAAATTCAAGCACTGCTCAAAGGTTGGTTGATAAAGACATAACAACCTATCGCTGCTAGACGCGCGCATGAGTGGTGAGCAGGTTGTCGTTTTACGACAATCCAGATTATTTCAGTTTGATAAAAATTGGAGCTATATTGATAGCTTACCCATATAAAATAAAGTTCTCTTTTCACCTTAACTCAAATAGCGGTTTGAGAAGATTATCTCCCTCCGCACGTTCGAGTGCACGTGAAGATTTGTGGCACCCAAGGAAGAGGGTGTCCCGTCACAATAAGCGTGAAATGTACCTTAATCGACGTAATGAGTGCGATATGGCCTACAGTCATCCCTCTGTGGTAAAGCAAGTATTCGAAAATGATGGACTTAAGGTTCGATGAGCCAGACGGACATGGGACCTTGCAACTGGGAAAGGTACCGGAGACTTGAGGGTCACAGGTAAGGAGCAGCCGTTGTGTCTAATCGTGACTAGCGGTTAAGGTTACGGCTAACAGAGTCAAACTGACCGACGTTTCCAGATAAAAGTACCTATCTGGATCGTTCTCAACCACTCATCGGTCGGCTTGGTCGCCCAAGGTGTACCTTGGTTCCCCGTAGGCCGCCCTGGCCATCCATCGTTCGGCCTGGTCGCCCAAGGTGAGCATCGGTCACCTGTAAGCCGACCTATCCAACCAATCGGCCGACCTGGTCACCCTCAAGGTCTGAAGGCCCCTATCCACTCATCAATGCGAACCCAGGAGCAAGGCAAAAATAGAGTAAACGAGTTTAAAGGATAGGATAACAGTAAATACAACTCAATTTGCGATCCAAGTAGCACGACGTGTCGTGCGCTAAGAAAGGTGTAAGTCTACCGACCTGTTTCGAGGGATCAGTACTGCCCAACCGTCGAATCGACAGTTTTCAGTACGACACAAGCGTAAGTAGAACCCCAGTGTAACGGGGCACCCTGAAGCTTGTACTGGTGACAGTACAAGCTACTTATTCTGATGACAGAATAAGGCGGTGCCTCGGAACGTCACGTACACTCGTACGTGCAGAGGAAGACGGTAAGGAGAAGCAAGTACTTAGTTTAAGTAAAAAGTAGAACTGTATATATCATAGTTAATGTCTGTTAATAAATCACTATTTATCTTCATCTAACTATGTCTGAATACAAATGTGCATATCAACTATCTGCTCACCACTCATTGCGTGCGTCTGTCGTGGCGCGTCTTCGTTGGTTGATATAATGGCCTATATCAACCAATTAGGAACTACTCGTAAGTGCTGCAGAATATTTGTCCTTATGACAATATTCTGAGAATATAACTCTTATAGTTATATTCTATTAACAATTTCTTATAAATTGTTATGTAACGATTCACCCCGTTACATCACCCCCCTTAACCATCAGTCACTAAAGTGACTGATTGACTAAATGGATACTCGTCCCAAATCATTTGGGACAGGGTTTGCACTTGTTGGTCCGCGTCCACTTTCCAACATCTCATCGCATGGTAAACAAGACCATGCGATGCGCGAACAAGGCCGCCGAGAGCGCGTCTGCACGTCTCTGTGCGGACGCCGAAGCAGAAACTACAGCAACTGATGTCTCATCGGTTGCTGAAGCGACCCAGCCTGTGTCACATGGTGATGCAGGCGCTGGTCATGAAGACACTCGTGTCTTCACAGAGTACGAGCTCGGTGTCTCGTACTCTCCTGATACGGATGACGGATCCGTATCGACGGCAATTGAATCTAAGCCGCCTGCCAAGCGTGGCATGGACGATTCTTTGCGTCGTAGCATCTTTGGTTCATCTGATGAATCAGATGAACCATCGCCGAAGCGAAGGCGCTCGAGGTCGCGAGACTCGGGCGCTAACAGTGGTGTCGGTTCTCCTATTGACACCACTTCACAGCGAGGTGCCAGTACTTCTGTCGGCACGTCGCAGGAAGAGCGGGACCGCAATTTCTTGCGTCTCGCTCCAGAAAAGAAGGCTTGGATGCCTCCAAAATCCGTCATGGATCACTTGTCGGCGACGACGAGTGATCGTTATCGAACACGATTGTTCGATTCGTCAAGGATCCATCACCTTGACCCCAGCGCGAAAAACTATCGCGCTGAACATGAATTCTTCATCGATGCTTTCTTTAGACATCGATGGTACAGTGGGAATCATAAGCGTGATGGTCCCTCACTACTTCAGGCGTGGAACGCCTACATCCATAACCTCGAGGATGTAGGTCGTGACGCTTGGAATGACAAACTTATCAAAGCTCGTGATAAGTTTGAAAAGAGAACCCCGACAGGTGCACGCTACAAGCTGCATCGTCTGTCAAGGGAGAAAGGATTACCCTGCCTCTCTTGGGGAGACTCGTGCCCATGTTGTGTGAACAACTCTGCACGAGCACCTAAGGAGGCTTACCTCCTTACCAGCCCGTGGTGGCGCGTACGTGTCTCTACTGAGATGTACAAAGGGATTGACAACCTGAAATACCTTTACGACCGTGCCGGGAAGACTTTCTCCGGCGGTCCTTCTGCGGCACAGGATGTGCCGCGTCGTACTGCTCAACCAGACCCAGTAAGTCGATCATCAGTTGGGAGCGGGGCTCCCAAGAATCCCAGGACGGGGGATAACCGCGCCACCGGACGAGATAACTCGTCCGACGTCCGTTCACGTCGCGGTGGTTCAACAGCTGCTCAACTAGATAGCGCTGGCCACCGCGAGAGTCCTCCAATGGAGGTGGAGGAGGAGGGAAACGCTCCCCAAACTTTTGTGGGGGAGTATGTGTTCCCGAGAGCTTCTTTGATCGCGTAACGCAAGGGTTACGCGACGATCTCGAACATGAGCGGAATAGGCGTCTCCAAATGGCGGACACTGCCTCGAAGCATCGAGCTGAGTTTGCCTTTGCTCAGCTTGAGAACGAGAGATCTCTGACATCTCTTCGTGACGAGCTAAGGGTAGCTCGTGGGATTGCTGATCGGTCTCGGGATGAGATAGCTGCTCTTCAGACCCTTGTTGATGCCCACCATCGGGAGCACAAGGCTCTCTGCGAGATGCTTGAGCGCAAGGGCGTTCTTCATCGGAAGAAGCAGCGTACTGATGGTACGGCTTAAGCCGACCAACGTAAGAAGTGGGATGCGTTCGCATCTTACGTGGTAACTCGATCGTGTATGCATTGCCTAGGCGGTGCAATACACGAAATGGGCCGATGTACTTGGGTAGTAGTTTACTGCTACCCAAGTTAGTCACTACATGTTTTGGTAGATTAACCGTAGACAGTAGGACTAAGTCACCTTTATTAAATAAAAGAGTGTTTGCCCTTCCATTCTTATCAGCGTTTTGCTTTTGCTTATCCACCGCTTCGGCGATGGAGTCTTGCACAAAACGGACTACCGTTTCACGAGCCAGTATGAACTCATCTGATGACTCGTTAGCTTCAGTGTGCTGTGAGCGCACTGCAGCGACAACAACCTTTTCTTCAGTGAGGGCTTCCGCACTCTCACTGGCATCATCTTCTTCAGTGAGGGCTTCCGCACTCTCACTGGCATCATCTTCTTCGATATCGATGTTATCGATATCGGCATCAAACGCAATGAATTCTTCGTCAGAGCGTGATGAGCGTGAACCAATTCGGTTTTTGCTCGCGCGAGTCCCCCCCCTTAAACCAGAGTTACACTCTAGTAAGGTGGGTACACGCGGATGGCGCAAGCCATTCACGTAAAACGGTGTATGTGTCGTGGACGCATGCACCGAGTTGTTGATGGCAAACTCTACCATTGGCAAGAACTCACTCCAACTCTTAAAGGAGTGTACGTATCCTCGAAGTATCTCTTCAAGGACATGATTGGCACGTTCCGTCTGACCATCTGACTCTGGATGATAAGATGTAGACATCTTCAAGCGCGTTCCGAGTGATTTGAACACGGAACGCCAGAAATCAGCAGTGAATCGTGGATCTCTGTCTGATACGAGTTCACGGGGCAACCCATGAAGTCGGAAGATGGTGTCAATAAAGACACAAGCACAGCCACTTGCCGTGATTGTCTCTGGTACAGCCACAAGGTGTACCATTTTGCTGAATCTGTCAACAAATACGAGAATACCCGTATTCCCGCGTGCGTCTTTGGGTAACCCGAAGACGAAATCCATTTAGATGGATTCCCAGCACTCAGCCGGAACCGGTAGAGGCTGTAAAGGTGCACGCAGTGAAGGACTTGACTTCACTCGTTGGCAGACTTCGCATACGCGAACATACTTTCGCACAAACTGATACTGGCGGGGCCAGTAAAAGTCTCGACTTACCGTGAGATATGTTTTCTCTCGGCCACGATGTCCTCCAATAGGAGCATCGTGATACTCGAACATGATCCGCAAACGCAGATCAGTATCATCTGGAATGACAACACGTGGTGTGTCACCAGAAACGGCTCTATAATACAGTAAACCGTTACGAGTAGTGTATCGATCTGATGCAGATCGATACGCAGGCGACAATCGTTTCAACGATTCTCGGGATGGTTGGGAGAGATGTGTCAACAACTTCACTATCTCACCATCTTGGGCGTATGCCCGCCTCACATCATCATACAACGTTGTAGATGGGACTGAGGACGTCATAACCGCAACAGTGACTGTCTCACTGTTGGGTTTCGCGACTGTTTCAAAGTCGGGACGACGTGAGAGTGCATCAGCGACGACATTAAGTCGTCCTGGTTTGTACTCGACCGTAAAGTTGTATTCCGCAAAGAATGACAACCACCGCGCCATTCGTTGTGAAAGGTGCGGGCTGTTCACTGCCGTGCGTAATGACGCATGGTCAGTGTGAACAATGAAGGGTCTATCTCCTAATAGATAGACTCTGAACTTCGCGAGTGCATACTTCATGGAAAGGAGTTCCTTGTCATGCACTGGATAGTTCCGCTCAGCTGGTTGCAGCTGACGCGACTGATAGCAGACGACGCGTTCAACGCCTTCAAGGTCGTACTGCATTAATGCACAGCCGATTGCGAAATCGCTGGCATCACAGACCACATGAAATGGCCAGTCCTGATCGGCTATTGCTAGGACTGGGGATTGTATCAATCTATGCTTGATACAATCAAAGGAGCGCTGACATTCAGCGTTCCATAACCACCTCTCGTTTATTTTCAACAAACGAGAGAGGTGCACAGTCATCTCGGCGTAATTGCGTGAATACTTATGCATATACGCCGCTAGCCCAAGGAATTTTCGAAGACCTTTGACATCAACCGGCACAGGCCAGTCGGTGATCGTCTTGATCTTTTCGGGATCAGGACGTACACCGTTCTTACCAACGATGCACCCAAGAAGTGGTATTTCGCTTGCTGCAAATATACACTTCTTGAGGTTTGCATACAATTGATGCTTTCGCATGATTGTAAGAACCTGTCGGACGTGGTACCTGTGAACCTCAACGTCCGACTTTCCATCCATAGCCCGACTATGGATGAATACGTCATCGAAATAACTCGGCGCGAATTCTCGTACTGGTCTCAACAGATGTGATACACATCTGTTGAAAGTGGCAGGGGAATTACTAAGCCCTTGTGGCATTACTAGCCTTTCCAGAGCATGCCGCTAGGCGTCCTAACTGCGGTACAGGGTATATCCCGTTCTCGCATAAGGATTTGATAGAAGCCATCCATCAAATCCATGGACGAAAAGATGGTACTCTTTGACATACCATCAATGATTACGTCCTTCCTCGGTATCGGCGTCTGAGCCGGTACCGTTGCAGCGTTCAATTTGTTGAACGCGTGCACAATCCGCCACCCTCCTGTTGCTTTTCGCACACAGAAGGTCGGAGAGCTATGTGGGGAAGTTGATTCCCTCACATGGCCCGCAGCTAAACGATCGGCAAAGAACTTGTCGATCGCTGTGACCTGTTCACGAGGCAGTGGCCACTGCTTCATGACACAGTACTTCGAGCTTGGTTTAAGCTCGACCTCGTGTCGAATACCTTTATCCTTCGGTAATTCGCACGGAACAGTTTCAGGGAATACATCCTTGAATTCAACCAAATATCTTCGTAGAGAGGATTTGTCTTGAGCGATTCCCATGATTGGGAGTCATATCGCTCAATTCGTGTCTTTTCATCTAGGACACTCTCGTCCATAGATGAACTACTGAGAACTTTCTCGTTCTCAGTGAACACTGTTGCTGACCTTATGTCGGTTACACACTCGTCGTCAGCGACGAGTATGCAGATCTGCTTGACTTTGCCACTACGCAGATCACGCAAGAACCTTTTATGTTCGAGCGTTGGCAACTGAGTGATCTCCGAAGTTAACTTCGGAGGCGCAATCAGATCAAGTGTATAAGCGCCTACACTTGATCCGTTATTGACTATGACATTCAATGTCTCTGTCATTTCCTGGGGACTTATTCCCTCAAGCTTTGAAGGACTTATTCCTTCGGCTTCCCGGGGACTTATTCCCGCGGGTTTCGGGGAACTTATTTCCGCCGTAATTGTAATCTTGGGACTTATTCTCTTAACTTCCTCTAGCTGTGGTTGCGCAACCACAGCGATATCCTCTACGAAAGACTCTCCAGTCGATAAAGGATTATCGTTTCGCTTAACCTGAGCGATCGATTGTTTCTCTTCTAGATGTTCCCCGCTAGGGATACATCTTTGTCCCAGTCCACCCGACTTATTCGAGTGGTGGACCTTCGGCGCAGCCTGTGTTTCCTCACAGCCGCCGGAACTTTGCTCCGAAGTGTAACCGTTTGGTACACTAAGGTTTTGTGCAGTCGTACTAACGACCGTACCACAAGTGAGGCCATCGCACTCACTCGTAGTACATCCACACGCTTGTGGACGCTCCAAAACGTTCATCAGATGGCCATCTGATGAACAAGCGGCAGGCATCGTTACTGTCCGATGTTGCCAGTTTACTCGTGGTTCGTACCTTCTGAGCCACGGTATTCCAAGGATGACATCAAATTTGTCATCCAAATCCAATACGATAAAGTCATCGTCATATTGGGTATCTTCTAGCGTATAGTGGATCTTCACTATACGCTTCATGACGGTTACGGATGCGCCTGTCGCAAGACGTACCGTCATCCTCGTAGGAGGTGTGTCACATTCACTATATTTAAAGTGACCATTTTCTAGCGATTGGCGTTGCACAAAATTGTTGGACGACCCACAATCGACTAGAGCTCGAAGGGACAACTTATTCGTCACTTCGAGTTTCAAGGTAATGAGTGAGACCTCATTACCTAGAGCAGCAACGCACAATGTCTGTGTGTTGGGAGCAACCTTCATCAAGAGGCCTACAAATTCTCTTGACGTTGCTGGATCAGTAGGGTGCTCCGCGCCTACTGATCCTGTCCGTTTTTTGACGGTCCATCCCGTTGTTGCGTCTTTGCACCAACTGCGGACCCTCGTCCCTGCCCCTTTCTCATGGGTGGACGGTCACTACGCCCAGTGTCGCGAGACACTGGACGAGGGGCACTACACTCGCAAGCGTAGTGTCCTGTCTTCTGACATCTGTTGCATCTCTGCAACTTCTTGAGTCTGTAGAGCGAGCCTTCTCGCTCTCTACATAACAGAGTTCCATCGGCTCTGGACCTCCGTTGTCATATCGTCTCGGTTGACGATATGATGTCGAGCTGGCGCGAGCCTGTCTCATACTGAAGTCTTCCTGCTCCGCAATTGAAATGGCTTGTTCTAGTGAATCTAGTTCAAGCCGGAACAGGTGAGTCTTGACGGGACCATCCGCAAGACCCTGCATGAACACCGAAACCAACGTGTGTTCATCCACCGGATTGGAACTTATACAACTCGTGAGATGTCGTATTTGTTGCACGTAAGCGTGCACATCACGCTTACCTTGTCTGAGCTTCAAGAGTTCGGTTCGAGCTCTGAACTCAGCTCTAGGCGGTTCAAATGTTTGTCTGAGCCGCGACTTGAAGACTTCTAACGACCCCAAACGCATACGGGTGGTGCAACTTGAGCCCCAGTGCCCGAGTCTTGGCACGTCCTGCCAGATTTGACTGGGAAATGCAACTTGCATATCCCCGTCGTCGATGCGACGCGCCCTTATGGCGTGATCCAATTCGACGAACCATCTCAAGAGGGAGTCCTCTTCGATTCCCCTATACTTGGAGATGTCAATCTTCAAGGTCTCGGGTCGACGCGAGTGCATCGACCCACCAGCAGCAGCCTGCTGCTGTCTCAACAGTTCAAACTGTTGAGCACCCTGTTCTCTCAACAACTCTGCTTGTTGAGAACCTTGTTGGTGAAGCAAGGCTACTTCTCGCGTTCTGCGTCAAGTTCATTTTGAATGAACTTGGCGATAGTAGCATGTTGGGCATCTCTATTGAGAGCCTCTAGCATGACGCTAACAGCATGGATGCCCATGGTCGAACCCATTCGTTCAACCGCATCCCATTCGACATCGCTCAAATGGGAGTAGCCGTCACGCGTAGCGTGAAAGCTTTGGTCATCTTCATCATCCAACATATTCATGTTGGATGTGAACGCGGTCCTTGGACGGACTACGAAGTGCTACCAGGTGTAACGGGGCACCCTGAAGCTTGTACTGGTGACAGTACAAGCTACTTATTCTGATGACAGAATAAGGCGGTGCCTCGGAACTTCACGTACACTGGTACGTGCAGAGGAAGACTGTAAGGAGAAGCGAGTACTTGGTTAAAGTAAAAAGTAGAACTGTATTTATAATAGTTAATGTCTGCAATAAATCACTATTTATCTTCATCTAACTATGTCTAAATACAAATGTGTAAATCAGTTATCTGCTCACCACTCATTGCGTGCGTCTGTCGTGGCGCGTCTTCGTTGGTTGATATAATGGCCTATATCAACCAATTAGGAACTACTCGTAAGTGCTGCAGAATATTTGTCCTTATGACAATATTCTGAGAATATAACTCTTATAGTTATATTCTATTAACAATTTCTTATAAATTGTTATGTAACGATTCACCCCGTTACACCCAGGGAGTATATTGACTTGTAGGTTCGTAGAGTAGCACCCCCACTCAATCCCGCTACATGAAGCGGTCTCCATATCCTAGTGGTAAGGGAGAAGACACACTAAGGCCAGGTGGTTAACATCCCTGAGACAAGTAGAGGCCAGGCGCCACCAGCACCTAAGACAACTGGTTATACGACCACTCTCGACTACGTCGATCGAGTGGCCGCCTACATCGGACCCAGACTGAAGCATATCTGCTCGCCCCCCCCAGGTCGATCTCCATCAAGGCCGACGTCTACATCATCACCAATTCCTCCGAAAAGTGAAACTCGCCAAGCCGACGGTACACAAGTGATTCAAGACCCACAAGCGGCATCGGGGTACCCCCTCCGACAGTCAGCAGTTCGGCACAGTGTGTTATTTGGGGTCTCGTCAAACAGTTTTGACAAAACACTCTACAACACCTCCGTATAGCGGGCCCAAATGTGTGGCGTGTTTGCCTCGTTTCTTTACATTACGCTCATCCATGGAGGGTGAATCTGAACTCATTCTAAGAAATTTATCTATGGTAAAAATGAGTCTTATTCATCAATCACTGCTTATAACGTGCTCAGCGACACTTGCCAGCCTCTTGGTCAAATCGTTGCTGTCATGCTGTAGCAAAAGAATTGATGACAGACAGAGACAGCATTCTGGAGCCTCGGATGGCCCAATCGTCACCTCATCAGCACTATCGTCATTTTATCGTTCTCAAATGCCTTACGCTCTTTCACTTCTGAGTTGCCCACGATCGGCTCATCATGCGCACGATGTACTCGAAGGCACTGACGCCGCAGGTCAAACCTTTTATGAGCTTAGTTAGCTCTCTCTCTCTACATACCGATCGATACGTTCGTGTTAGTCGCGTGTTGGTTTGATTCGGCCATCGTCACTGCCTCACGATAACACACTTCCTCCAGCAAATGCGAATTACTTGCTCGGGTACCTCCTCCCAGCTTGATGTAGTGAAGCGCTCAGCCTCCGTGATATTTAACTTTCTGTCTATTCAGGTGTGTATTGCGTCCAGTAGCCATCGAACAAATTGATTTTTGAACTGCGCTTTATGATAGCCGAGTAATTCCCAGAAGAAGGAAACACGCGAAAAATTGCTGGTCATGGGAACATTCATTCTTACCTACCTGCGTCGAGCGGTTTCAAATGTGCTGTCATGTTTGCGGCAGGAATACCAGCTTGATATTGTAGCATTCGGCTGCGCCATAGTGACACGACGCGTTGTATAGCAGGAATAGCACTCGCCTCTCGTACATTTTGGCATCGATAAAGCCGGCGCCACTCAGCAAACTTTGAGCTGTTTTTCCACACGTTCTGGTTGTTGAATTACAAATACTTCATTTTATAGGCGTTGGTTTTTGAAATGCTCGTCGTTGCTTCGAATTTCATATGACAACGAGATCCATATTCTTGATTCCGGTCATGTTGTAGCACATTTCGACCGTGATACGATCCTTCTCGGAATTCTTTTCGTCGCGCTTGACCTTTGCCAGTGTATATATGGAGGTAGGCTATAGAGGAGTGCTAATTCTTTATCACCACTAGATGAATTGAATACATCTTGAGGTAATTCTTGACTAATCAAATCTTTAAGCTCATTTCGATTCATTTATAGTTAAGCACGATCAACGAGTATGCCTTGCCGAGAAGCTCATGCATCTGGATACCATTTCGATTCTTAAAATTTTGTTGCCACCCATTTTAAAGCCGCATGTCTTTCACGTTCATCCATTTTCTGGCTCGGATTGAGTGACCTTTTTCTAGTAGTAGCTGGTCTGTGAGAGTGGCTCTGTCGTGATTGGGACGATAGAATGCGACGAACGCAGCCTCAAATGCTTAAAACAGCACCTTTCGATTGCTCTACCTGCCCGTGGAATGAAAAGTGTTGTTCTTTTGCTTGAAGAATCCGTTCTGCTGCCGGTGTGTAGATCCAAGGCCAAGCTTCTCTCTGACCCATTCTTGTATTTGAGTCGATTTTTATGCTTGGTGTGCGTGGGATGTGTACCTGCCCTAAAGCTTTTTGTCCATCGCGAGTACATTGGAACGGAATCAAATGTACACATCGGCAGGTAGTGCGCGACTGTTTCAAGTCCAATGTAGAAGAAAAATGGTGGTTGTTGAGCGCTGCTTCAGTACCCTTTTTTAATTTTTTATAAAAAAGTCAACAAACAAAAAAGAAGTGACTCAGTTTGGTGCGGGACACGGGGTTCCTTAAACGGGTATTTGACCCACGATAGAGGTTTTTGTACGGAATTACTACTGAATCTCCTCCTCATAGGCATTTGCACACCCCTCTAAAGAATTTTTTGTGCAAGCAGCAATCTTCAGCTAAACGTCACAGTGTCGTCGAACGTTAAAAGATAAAGAAATTTGTATGCCGTCCATAAGCGAGTAAGATATTTGCCACAAAAAAACGCTCGACCTTTGAGTGGAAGCCATCTTTTTTAGACTCACTACCCCCACCCTTGCTGATACATAAACACATGTTATAAGAAGAGCAGAAAAGTCAAACAGTTGCACGAGATTTTTCGTGTAAAGGCACGGAAAAGTCTTAGAAAGGTTCCAAGTGCGGTACGCTCTTAGGCCTTTCACTTGGCTTGGTAAGAGAAAATGCTTAACTACCACGAAGTGTGTGTCACACACCAGTGAAGTCGCTACTTGACGGCATTGAAATATGTCAGGACCGCGTTTTTTTTCCAGTTTAAGCACGCTGTAAAATCGAATTTTGATCAAAGCGCGCACCTGATCTTTTGTCTTTTTAGCCAAAAACGATAAAAATTTCTGTTAGATTCATTAACGAGAAATCAGTTGTAATATCCAACCTTTGTCACGTGTGTGCCGCAGGACGGAAACCCGCATCTGAACCGCACACACACTACAAGCGTACTTCTATAGATGATCCAGTCGAAAGACGCCCACTCGAACCTCGCCACACGCAATAGAAAACCGTAAAGTCGCCTCTCGCAGGTGCCTGAAGGTGTGTGTTAATGTAGTGAGTTGCAGCTCCAAGGGCTCGCCTTAAGTATGTGACAGTTGTTATAGCATTAAGCTCGCCATAACATTAAGCCGATTCAGCACCGTCGCATGACCTCGAACGTTACCTAAGACGAAGATAAAAAGCATGTTCTTGTATAAGAAGCCGTGAAGCGCAGTGAACTGATGACTTCATGACGAATAGTACAGACGACAAAATCTGATAATGTTGAACGGCGAAAGATACTGAAAAAATTTGAAAGCTTCATATTACTTTGCTACACCACTGATCCAACAAGTACAATTAAGAATATCACGTCTTATCACTATGAAGCCCGCGCAACCAATAGGTTGAATAATAGAGTATCTTTCTCACTAGAGCAAAAGTACAAAGTCTTTTAACACTGTAAGAACGCCCAAATATCCGCTTTTTAATAGTGCATAAGTATGTGAGCATTCAGTTCCAGATCAGCGTTGCAAATCAATGGAGCATCGACTCATAGCCATTCGAAAAATTGACTTAAAAGGATTCAATCTTTACGTAAACAAACGACGTGTGAAGTACTCTGGTTTTAAGTAGTTGCTGCAAAACTTCTTTCACGACCGCCAGCGTAACGGGATATCCGAAGATCTGGTCCTGTAGAAAGCAGCCCGACTTTAACTGAACTTGACAATTTAAAGTTCACGTCTTTACTCTTTCCAGATGCTGGCTTGGGAGATTTTAGAATCCAAGTAACATCTAGAGCCGCACATTCGCCGGCAAAATCGAGAGCTTAAGCATTAAGGAAGTGCAAGCAGCAAAGTCCGCGACTAGATAACTTATTAAGAAATATTCTACAAGTGATGTGTCTAAATAAAAGAGAAATCACTATTTTTACTTGCCACCGAACGCATACATTATCCACAGTCTGAAACAACATCAAGAAGGAGCGCAAAAGTACGGATGGTAGTCTCTCTGTGCTGCAACACAAGTGTATCTGACAATATGGACCCATTAACTTTGAAAAACAATAAAAGGTCAGGATTCTTAAGGGTGTATAATTTGCGAAGTGCGGCATCCTATACGCTGCAAAGTCGAATGCCTGGATAACTGTAATCATCTGTAGCAGGTTAATGCATCAATTCAATATTTGAATGCATGGTCGCAAAGTCCTACTTTTTCTCGATAACGCTTCCAATCGCAAGTCCGAATAGAACTTTACAACATCGTTGTAGTCTCACCCCCACCTGACATGACCTCCAACATCAAGCCGCTCGATCCAGGTACGTATTTGTAGTGATTGTTTCTATATAAGCTTCTTAAATCTTTGCAAAAAATTTCCCCACATATGTGGTACATAGGCACCATCGGGTCGTTTAAATCTCGCTGCAATAATTTGTATATGCGATCGCGCATGAATCGTATTGTAACACATATATAATGCAGACTTACTGTCCTCAGAGCCAAGGCTGATGCATCTGGGAGCTGGAACAGCATTGGTGATCTGATCGTTCGGAGTTTTTCGATCAAGATTGAGATTGACGAAGTGTCACAAGCTGCGGATTTGCGTGCAAAAAAAGATTATCGACGTTTCAGCTTCGCCTTAAACAAGACTGCTGTGATATGACTGATACAATTAAAAAGCTTAATGTACGCTTTGGTGTGATGGATTATGCCCATATCTAGAGCAACGAGCAGATTAGAGAACTACAGTATTCTCTGATTAAAGCATAGCTCGCGGAAGTCAAAGAAACAAAGATCCAGCACCAGTCAGTTTAGAGGAGCACAAAAGTGCTGCCTGCTTTTGCGCTTGTACCTCATAAGCTCAGATGTATACTTCAGTAATAATTAGTAAGATCTGTATGACATGTCATCTGTTTTTTTGCAAGATCCGGCACGCTGGATTGAAACAGCTTCGACATGAAAGACTTTATATCTTGATCAAACACTTAAATTTTATTGTATTTCATACATGTAATGCAGCCTTATTTACATACCGTGATAATCATTTAATTAGTCGTTTTGTTAGCATGCAACTTTTTCTCGTCTTGCTTGATACGACACCCACTTGTACATTTATTTAAATGCAATATCATCAGGAAATTCCGTTAGAATCCTGATCTCACAAATGGCAAATGATTAAAAAAAAGGATCCACCATTTGCAGTCAGTTCAATTACGTAAACAGCAATTAAACGGCGAAGGTTCGAGATTCTACATCGTCACCTCAATCGGCTTCGACTCTTTTTCGGATGCCCCTCCTATAAGGCTTCTTGTAGCGATATATAAAAAAATATTTCCGAGCTCCATCACCATGCGCTTATTGCAACTTTATTAACAAAGTATCACGACCTTTAGTCTCGCCCCAAGTTTCTTTTCCTCCGCCCACCAGACAAGCCATTCTGAAAGCAAATTTGGAAAAGCCGGACATGATTTCCTCCATCGCATCGTTTCTAAAGCTCTCACAAGACTCGCGACCGGCTCCAGTCTGGGGAACCTACGTTCTATTTAGGGTAATGTGCTAGATGCTGCTACAAATTCAGTCACAAAGGAAAGCGAAGCACCCACGGCGAGCACGCATGGATAGATCGATGTCATGGTTGGTTATTGTAGACCAAGAACGGATGATAGTTGTGGATTGAAAAAAATGAAATGTGAGCTGCTGAAACGGGTTACGAATCTTTCTTACAGACGTACACTTGTTTCGGGGAAGCTTGAAAATTAAGGTCTAAGTATACGAAAATTTGCTTTCTTCTCATTTTTTTTAATATTAGAGTGAATAGTGTTTCTTTACTCACGGAAACTACTCACTTAAGCGTCGACGTGTAATTAGCTGATAATGGGCTGGGAAGTTCCTTCTCGCCACATGCGTCGTGCAACGAATGTTTAATCCAATGTAACTTACCTTCTTATACAGCATATGTATTGAGCTTCTTATAAAATGGGATGAGCTAAACCAGCTAAACGAAGAGAGAGCTTTGCGGCTACTTCGGACATAAATATTACTTCTTTTTCGGTCTGTGAAAAGGTGGTCTCTGTTTGCTGTGGGGGGTACCAGCACGGATATGATGGACCAGATTATTAAGTGGGAAATGTTGAAAAGCAAGTACTTACAACCGAAGTGTTAACATACTTGACCATGAATGAATACTTTAAGATACAATCTTTTAGCTATGTAAGGCTAAAGTCTTGTTACACACGGCTATGTCGACACTGAAATCTATTTTACGGAGCTTCTAGCACTGGAAACATTTTCCACGATATTAAAGGCCTTCACCGGGGTGTCACATCTGCTTGAGAATATCTTGTGAAATACGATTGGTCCAGCCTTCAAAAATAGATACATACAAATGAAGCGGTAATGCCATCAGTTTGCACCAAAGCAAACTTACCATAAAGCATAGAGCACGCGCATCCACACTAGGAAGAACGCATTTTCCCACTATAATAAAAAAAAATGTACTATTGCGCTTAAAAAGGAATGTTAATCGTTCGCAGCCCCGACTTTTTATTAACCAGACCCACTCACAATAATGAGCATAGAAATATGCTACTTTGTCACATTATTATGGGTCTTCACGCTTATGGCTCGCGTTTCGACACAGTCGGTATTTTTAACGATTATACCACCAGCAAAAAGTGTTCATCCTGAAGCGGTTTGAGCAATTTTTAGCGTCCATCTAACTGCAAACTGTAAATTTTGAAAATGTAACTTCGCATTTGTCGGATTGATACAGAGGTTTCAGTTTTTTTAGTAATGGAGGCAAAGGTGTAGATTTTACTCGGACAAGACATTTCAGTCATCTTGAAAGCAGCGCGGCAACCTAAGCGATAGTTTTAGTACTTCAAACTACAGAATTATTGTAAATAGAAGTGATTTTTTTATTGGCGGAATGTGTCGATTAATGATTAAATCTTAAATTATACTAGCCATTAGAAAAACACTCATTTTATCACTATTTTAATTTTTAAAGGCTACAATAAGCCCTTCTTTCCAAGATAGATACTAATCATGAACAAGCTCAAAAGCGATCGGGAACGACGAGGGAGGCGCTCCACGTGTAAAGCGATCTTTTAAGCATGCGACCTCCAAGAAGTATTGTCAAGCTCGTTTTTGCCGGCCAGCCCTCACTACAATACATGTAAACAACTTGTCTGTGATGATAATTCGCTAAATAAATTAAACTTAATAAACAATTGAGTTTTAGCCAGCGATGTTAATAATTTCGCTCACATTTATTTTAGTCCATAACACATGGGACGGAGTATTATTCTTTTTGGTAAATTTTTGATTTAGCTGTAAATTTTATATTGTTGTGCCTTTTCATTGATTATTTTAAATATCACACATCTTTCAGTAGAATAAAATTTTAATCTTTTTATCAAAATGTAGAGCATATTACTTGCGACACTAAAGGTGTATCATTTATCAAAAAAAAGTTACCATGACCCCACTTAGTAAGGTTACTCTGCAGAAACATCAGCATTAACAGCAACGACCGCAGTCAACTTTAAATCCGCATCGAAAAGTAGTTGTTCAGCGCCAGGAGAGGTGACGCTTGCAAAAGTAGCAGGTTAGATCTTGCGATTGCAGCACATGCGGAAAACCGCTTGGACGTGACCAAACACGCTGAGAAATAAAGTTTATTGCTGGCTTTAAATAATTTAAAAATAACTTGGGAACAAACGCGTGAAAATTACATAAAAATGTAGGTATTTACAATCTTTTAGCAAAGTTTCATTCCAAATTTCAATTTTGCCGAATCTACGACAGCTGGTAGCATTTACTATTCATGACTATGTTCTTATTGTCACTTTTGGCTTGCATCAATTACTGAAGACTCTTAAGCGTGAAAACTGCTCTGCTTCTACTCCCTGTGACGCCAATCTTAACTTCGATATTACAGTCACCACCATCACACACTTCACGCTTCGCCTTATCCACATTATTCACACGTAAATGTGATGGATATGGTGTTGTTGATTGAAACGATCCTAAAATCAACAACGCCATACCCATTACTATTTCAATTGCTAAAAAACAATGACAGCGACATATTGATACTTACCAGAACTATCCCACGGCGTTGTTGAGGTATTGAAGCATTTTTTAGCAGAATATTACGACAGAAATTATATATGCACTTCACGACGACCTTATCGTATATTGTCGCGTTCTCAAAGGCCATCACTAGTATTCCCGATGTACGTCCGACGAGAATTATTGTAGGGGTTTGCTAATCTCCGAAACCGTCAAATTATCTCGTTTAAATTGTGTAATATTGTTTTGGAAAAGACGAGCACTAAATAGTGTCCTAGAATCAGTTTTTATCATCTATCGGACACTAAATGTAATCAAGAGCAATAAAAGCGCTCGAATATACTCTCCTTTACTATATTCATCAGGTATTATTATATATACAGACTACGTCACGATCGGCTAATTTATTATCCACGTTTTATAGCATTGAGAGCTGATTCACAAAAATGTGAGGGAGAGTTCACAGGATAAGGTAGCGTGGTAGTAAGGACGACATTGCATTAACATCCACTCTAGTGTAACCTGGCGTTTACTGCAAATTCGATCTGTCGGAAAAACCTGAAGCTCAGAAATTTTGTTCAAAAAAAATCGCTTCACCGTAATCAAATTTTACCGGGTCTTATCTGTAATGGGCTCAAACTTTTACACTTTAATAACCACATAATACTTGCTAGCTTTTGATATCAAAGGTAAGTAGCATTTAGAACTATCATGATGAAGGGTAACATCCAGATGCAGTCACCTGTTGGCTGACATGGATGAATACATCAGTCAACTCTAGTGGTCCAATTGTCGATGGACGCGTGCAGTGTTCGTGAGCAAGACTTCAGAATACATTTTGAAGATAGATATAATTGCATTAAGATTAGGTCTGAAATAAACCCGATTTTTTAAAAAGGCAATCGAGTGTTGGTTTAATGTATTATAAAACGGATTTTGGGCAAAAAACCGTTGTTTGACTTGGCTTGATGAGCAGGCGACTAATGGGGAGAGATACTGCCGGAATCTTTGTCTTCCTCGTGCATTAAGTCGTAGAAAGCTAGCAAGTTGCTCTCAATTATAGTCTGTTCGTCCCCTAATTTTGGAATAGGGTAGTTTCTCAGCCTGAGTGAATATCACCGCAATCACAAACTCAGTCAACGGAATGCTAATGGTCTGTACTCGTGTTTTTTATCGACTAATTCGTGGGGTTCATCGTCTATACAACCTTAAACAGAACGTCCTCCAGTTAAGCGATTGCCCGTCGGCTTTCCAACGTCTATAAATCACAAGAGTTGAGGTAAACATTAGTACTTCCGCTTTTCTTATCATTTACAACCAGAGACAAAGTATTGGTGAATTAGTTCCAGACTAGGCTAGGAGAGCAAACACGTCTCCGTTTTTGGCTCCGGTATTCCATTGTGATACTTTTAATAATGATCATTCTGAAGTCTAACAAGTAGATCTGCGCGTCTCGCCGCTAAAGGTAGCGAACATTTTTCGTTAAAGTAATCGACACGCTCGTCAAACTGGCTGAAATAAAGCGTCAATTTCGACATCTTAGTAAGAAACGATGGAAGGTGCTGATTATTATAATGTACTGACGATCGATTATGCCTGTTGGCTTCCTTGTAGTTGCAGTGACCGAGAGCCGACCTGATAGTGCTTTAGTCACACAAACACCAGGTAATTAAACCAAATGAAACAATTCTTGAGAGATCACAGGCTGTCAGGTTCAATAAAATAAAAATACCGAATGAAAAAAAAACCTTTGTGAAAGCCCTGATTATGTACAAACACAGGTAAATAATTTGTACATCATAATGTTTTAACAGTTATCCACCACTATGATCTAACTGTATACTACTTGGCATTTCTACGTACGTACCGCGTGCGTGACGTGACGCGCGGCACTGCTTACATTGTGTGTAGGAATTGGCCCATTGCCAAATCCTATATAGTTCTGTTGTGTTTCTCCTCACGAGCACTGCTTTCTCTTCTACTTGCTCCTAGCCATGTTTTCGACAATGCCGACTTCTATGCTTATACCTGGAATTATTTACAAAGTGCAACCTCTGCCCACACAATAACGCCAACAATTATCAAGCCGTTTCACTTCTCTTATAAACCTTTCGGAATAGTCCAATTGTTTTCACCACCTGTCGTCACCTTGTCGAACATTGCGTCAGTGTAATTCAACTGGTTATGGCTCAGTACAAGCTGACCGTTTTATCAATCCATGCGTTGCGGAGTCAACCTTTTGTAAAGGTGAAGGCAACTTCTGGACATCAAATTTTAACGCAGGAGAAAATTACGAAGCCAACTTTATTGGTACAAGAAAAGTGTACCCTTCTGTTTGCGCCTAAAAACACTTAAACGCGCTGTTGCACAGAGGGCAAGATTATCATATAGTTACATGAGCGCAGCGGTTCAGATACTGTATTGACGGAACATTTAATCCAGCTGTTCTAGTCCAGGTCGACCCTTCGTGTGCCCTACAGCTAGACGAATTAAAGAACTAATAACCATGTGGCAAAGGTTGCCGCAACATTGTGGCACTAATGTTAGTTGCTTGAGTATCCTAGAATAGGAATTATCGAAAGTTGGTCTAAAGCGAAAAACCGGGCCTTTATTCATGGAATAACATCTAACTTTCTCCAGACTAGCCTGGTATCGCGAATGAATTTTCCGTTGATTTGTGATGCGCTGCGCTCCGCAGTTTTTGTATCTTCACCGCCGTTCTAAAAGTTAATGTAGCCTTTTAGCACACTGCAATAACTTTAGATTGAAAACATGTTAAGTCAGAGTTAGGTTGGCGTTAAAATATCCCACTTTTAGCAAATTCTATTCGATAGCTATGTTAGATTTGCAAAGTAGGTCTCGTCTCGACGATGTTTTATTTCTTTGTCGGGCAAATTGCTATAATGATAGGTAGTGTAACAAGTCACTGTCCATTGATACTGCATCAGCACTTGTGCACATACACTGACAACATTATAGGTAGTGCCACGCGTCACGTCACGTACACCGTACAACGCACGGGCAGAAGAAGTCTAGTTTGTATACGACACGTTCAATAGGAGTTGAAAGTAAAACTGTTTGATATAATCAAGTCATGATCATTAACCTATGGTTTAGTCCCAACTTGATGATATTTATCTACAAAAAAGTGAATACTAAAGTCTTGATCACCACTCATTGCGCACGTCCATCATTATTTGGAAAGCTAAAGCTGGTAGATACGATGGCCCATATCAGCCAATCGGTGAGTGTTTCTGAACATGACCCTGTTTTGTAATTTTTACGAACATTATCATCATTTTTGTTATAATCTATTAAACATGTATCAAAGTTAATTGCATGTAACAGGCTCACCTCGTTACAGTAGCCTACTAGTGTAATGGATGCAACTAACCAGAGTAGTCGTACTTGCCGCAGACAATCAAAGTCTGCAGGAATCATAAAAGAAGCGTGTTTTTTTTGAGTCGTGAGTTGCATGTAAGCGCAGGTTACGGAATCTTCTATCACACAAACTCGTAAGATTATGACTTCTTGGTCCGTGTTGTGGCTTAGGCTAAATTCTTGATGAAAGTGTAGCTTTGAATGTCGATGAGAAGCACAGCCATGATCGAAACTAGGATATGCATACACCACACTACGGTAAAGCTTTGAATGGATGGAGATCTGAAGTCGCAACTCGACACATCAACATAAGAAGACTGCTTCCTTTGGTCGCGACTTTTGTATTAATGTAGTTTAATTTAAAAGTACCAGCTAGATACACAGCCCGTTTGTCTTTCTTTACATGCTTATGAGCTTTGTAATGCCAAAATTTGTTACGAAAAATAGAGAGGTTCGCTCCATTTAACGAAATTTCACCGGCGAAATGTTACAACATTTTAGGAATGACTACTTTTCCTAAACTAAGTCATTAGCTTATAGTTGTGCCAATATTTTCATACTCCCTTTCGATGCTGCATAGTCAAATCCGCATCCGCTTTTACGTATGCGCGATACTGTGATTGCATCTACGCTTTCACATGTTTCACTACCCTGGACAAGATGAAGATCTGCTTAAAAACACATTTGCAGTATCAGCTACGTGTGCCTATAACCTTCTTTAACAAAATTCTTGAGAAGAAATTCGTTTTTTGTAATTAGCTCCGTATCGAAAAAAATCAAATATATATTTAAGTTTGTTTTTTATTTGAAGCATAATTAAAAAAATGGGTGATAAGATGAAATTTACAATTAAAACTATTAAAATAAACTACGTTTATTGCAAATATGCAAATGCTGATCTGATCTCTGCGTCTATCAGATGTGAGGTCAAATGCAATATTGCTAAAGGCAAATATAATGTATGACAAGATTCGGCCCTTGGCGCTCTCTCATTATGTTTTTCATTTGCACAATATGTCGCCCACTAATTCTTGTCATTCGTTTTAGTTTTAAAGAGATGATTATGTACTGGAAATGCATTTTGACCAAGTCTGCTTACATTCAAGCTTCTACGTCGTGACTGGCCTACGGCAATAAATCCGTTTTGTACAATACTATCAAGAATAGACGAGAGTTTTCGGGATGCTCTGTAGAATAATGTGGAAAGAGGGAATCTTGGCCGCTGACAATTTCCAGGTGAGACTAGGGGACAAATTAGGGCGGTTATCACCATCCGTTTGCTCAAGGATAGGTGCAGAACGTGTGCAAAACAGTATACATGAGGAGAGCTATAGCTAGCATATCAGGATGAGAGCGAGCATCAAGTGGCAAGCAATAGGCAGAATCGAACCAGCCTCTTTCAGCATCAACGCACGTTTGCCCATCGATAAAATGTACGGGGATACATGAAACGATACGGAGCATGTCCAAGTCGCGCGTGTACACCCCTTCTAAAAACTGCCTTTGTTGATCAATAAATTCTTTTTTAATAATTAATCTTAATCATATTGTGGTATGCTTTTGCAGTTTCTAAAAAGCAGTTGGTAAATCCGTGTCTTCTCATTAAGAATTTAAAATTTTAAATGGAGCAATTATATTAATACCGACTTCTTCAATTTCCGTTAGTTTTTCTATAATGCACTTTGATCGAATCTTAATATCTCTGATGTGTCTCCTGTAAAAGTAAAAAGCTTTTGCCTCGACGAACGCTCGTCGATGAGATTACGCGTGCTGCGACAACACCGTGTACTGTCATGTGGCAGTCAATCGTTAAAGCACGATATTTAACGTGAGTTGTTGTGATAGTAACAATATGCCCATCTGGGTTAATTTGGTTGCTCACGTATTCCAACTCTACTTGAACTTCACGACATGCAGGAAAGCTCTACCAATGTGCTAGCCATCCTGTGGTATTGATCTCATCAACCGATACCCATCATGAGTTCTGCAAGAAAGGATAGACCGGAGGTGTTATAGGTGACCAGATTCTGTTTCCATCTCTCGCTTCTGTCGCTAATGATGTCCTAGCTAACTGCAATCTCTCTACGTAAACCACTCTCTAGGGTCTCCCTCGACTCTTCAAAGTTCTATTCTCTGCATTCTATGATCCGCCTAGCGTACCGAAAAGACGCGTCCTTTCGCGTCGCCGGAAACTGCCAGGCGACTTGACATGCAATTTCTAGCAATGAGTGATAGGCTACGCAACCGGCTCTCACGCAGCAACATAGCATATTAATCGTTCACGTACGTTACTTCACGCGTCGTCACTAGTGCTGCCAGCACAAGGTCCTTGAGCAGCGCCATAATTGTCGATCGAACCCTGTTACCTCACATCGCCCATTTAGCTGTTCGTGCATCGCTCTTCTTCAGCTTAAAAGTTGCATAAGCCACGCTCATCAATCCGCGTAGTGTCGCGAGCTTGACATCGTTTATCGCTTTCGTCGTCTGGTCCGCCAGCATATGCTCGGATCGGACGTGCTGCGCCCAGATGATGCCGCATTACGCGTAGTCTTTTACAAGCTTGTGCCGTACGTCGATGCGCTTCACCTTGCTCATCGATGCTTCATTCTCTACCTGGCTAATTTTAGCCTAATTCTCAGATGCAGGAGCGTGAGTAATACCATCACCATGCTGAATTTTATCAGAAGCTAACGCTGGACCATGATATCGCGCGCGACCTCGCTCGCAGACACGAACTTCGCCTCCATTGTGGATAATCACACGCCGCATTGCTTTTTGACGTACCACGACACTGCCATGCTGTTAAGAAGTACCATTTCTCCGGTGAGCTACTTGCATTCGGCTTTGTCGGCCGTGAGTTCGGCGTCTCTGTTTGCCTCCATCAGCAGAGCGTCATGACTCGATTGCGAAGCCGCAATCGCGAGGTTGATCGTCGCAATTCCTTTAAGGTATCTGGAAATTTGCTTCGCAAGCTCCCAGTCGTGGATGCGCGGTGCGTGCGTCGGTCGGGTCGCCTTATGAGTGGCAGATGCCACATCTGGACGCATGCATTGCGTCACCCACAACAAGATACCCAATTTTGCCTTGAATGCCTTGATAGTGGGATCGCCGCTCGCGTTCGTTGCCGTAAGCAGCACAGCATCATCGTACTAATCATCACCGATTGGCGTCTTTGTCGAGTTGGTATCATTCATGCCACATGCGCGCAGTAGTCCTTCATCGCTTTTTCTTGATCGTTAAATTATATGCCGTCGTCCCCAAGCTCTACACCCATGCCGATATACTTGTGCAAGATGTAACGGGGTGAATCGTTACATAACAATTTATAAGAAATTGTTAATAGAATATAACTATAAGAGTTATATTCTCAGAATATTGTCATAAGGACAAATATTCTGTAGCACTTACAAGTAGTTCCTAATTGGTTGATATAGGCCATTATATCAACCAACGAAGACGCGCCACGATAGGCGCACGCAATGAGTGGTGAGCAGATAGTTGATTTACACATTTGTATTTAGACATAGTTAGATGAAGATAAATAGTGATTTATTGCAGACATTAATATTATAAATACAGTTCTACTTTTTACTTTAACCAAGTACTCGCTTCTTCTTACCGTCTTCCTCTGCACGTACGAGTGTACGTGACGTTCCGAGGCACCGTCTTATTCTGTCGTCAGAATAAGTAGCTGGTACTGTCATCAGTACAAGCTTCAGGGTGCCCCGTTACACCTGGTAGCACTTCGTAGTCCGTCCAAGGACCACGTTCACATCTAACATGAATATGTTAGATGATGAAGATGACCAAAGCTTTCACGTCATACGTGACGGCTACTCCCATTTGAGCGATGTCGAATGGGATGCGGTTGAACGAATGGGTTCGACCATGGGCATCCATGCTGTTAGCGTCATGCTAGAGGCTCTCAATAGAGATGCCCAACATGCTACTATCGCCAAGTTCATTCAAAATGAACTTGACGCTGAACGCGAGAAAGCAGCCTTGCTTCACCAACAAGGTTCTCAACAAGCAGAGTTGTTGAGAGAACAGGATGATCAACAGTTTGAACTGTTGAGACAGCAGCAGGCTGCTGCTGGTGGGTCGATGCACTCGCGTCGACCCGAAACCTCGAAGATTGACATCTCAAAGTATAGGGGGGTCGAAGAAGACTCCCTCTTGAGATGGTTCGTCGAATTGGATGACGCCATAAGGGCGCGTCGCATCGACGACGTGGATATGCAAGTTGCATTTGCCCAGTCAAATCTGGCAAGACGTGCCAAGACTTGGGCTTTGGGGCTCAAGTTGCACGACCCATATGCGTTTAGGTCGTTGGAGGCTTCAAGTCGCGGCTCAGACAAACATTTGAACCGCCTAGAGTTGAGTTCAGAGCTCGAACTGAACTCCTGAAGCTCAGACAAGGTAAGCGTCATGTGCACGATTACGCTCAACATATACGACATCTCACGAGTTGTATAAGTTCCAACCCGGTAAATAAACACACTTCGGTTTCGGTGCTCATGCATGGTCTTGCGGATGGTCCCGTCAAGACTCACCTGTTCCGACTTGAACTAGATTCACTAGAACAAGCCATTTCCATTGCGGAACAAGAATACTTCAGTCTGAGACAGGCTCGCGCCAGCTCGACATCATATCGTCAACCGAGACGATATGACAACGGAGGTCCAGAGCCGATGAAACTCTGTTATGTAGAGAGCGAGAAGGCTCGCTCTACAGGCTACAAGAAGTTGCAGAGATGCAACAGATGTCAAAAGACAGGACACTACGCTTACAAGTGTAGTGCCCCTCGTCCAGTGTCTCGCAACACTGGGCGTAGTGACCGTCCACCCATGAGAAAGGGGCAGGGACGAGGGTCCGCTGTTGGTGCAAAGACGCAACAACGGGATGGACCGTAAAAAAACGGACAGGATCAGTAGGTGCGGAGCACCCTACTGGTCCAGCAACGTCAAGATAATTTGTAGGCCTCTTGATGAAGGTTGCTCCCGACACACAAACGTTGTGCGTTGCTGCTCTACGTAATGAGATCTCACTCATTACCTTGAAACTCGAAGTGACGAATAAGTTGTCCCTTCGAGCTCTAGTCGGTTGTGGGGCGTCCAACAATTTTGTGCGACGCCAATCGCTAGAAGATGGTCACTTTAAGTTCCGTGAATGTGACACACCTTCTACGAGGATGACGGTACGTCTTGCGACAGGCGCATCCGTAACCGTCATGAAGCGTATAGTGAAGATCCACTATACGCTAGAAGATACCCAATACGACGATGACTTTATCGTATTGGATTTGGATGACAAATTTGATGTCATCCTTGGAATACCGTGGCTCAGAAGGTACGAACCACGGGTAAACTGGCAACATCGAACAGTAACGATGCCTGCCGCTTGTTCACCAGATGGCCATCTGATGAACGTTTTGGAGCGTCCACAAGCGTGTGGATGTACTACGAGTGAGTGCGATGGCCTCACTTGTGGTACGGTCGTTAGTACGACTGCACAAAACCTCAGTGTACCAAACGGTTACACTTCGGAGCAAAGTTCGGGCGGCTGTGAGGAAACACAGGCTGCGCCGAAGGTCCACCACTCGAATAAGTCGAGTGGACTGGGACAAAGATGTATCCCTAGCGGGGAACATCTAGAAGAGAAACAATCGATCGCTCAGGTTAAGCGAAACGATAATCCTAGATCGACTGGAGAGTCTTTCGTAGAGGATATCGCTGTGGTTGCGCAACCACAGCTAGAGGAAGTTAAGGGAATAAGTCCCGAGATTACAAATACGGCGGAAATAAGTTTCCCGAAAATCGCGGGAATAAGTCTCAGGGAAGCCGAAGGAATAAGTCCTTCGAGGCCTGAGGGAATAAGTCCCCAGGAAATGACAGAGACATTGAATGTCCTAGTCAATAACGGATCAAGCGTAGGCGCTTATACACTTGATCTGATTGCGCCTCCGAAGTTAACTTCGGAGATCACTCAGTTGCCAACGCTCGAACATAAAAGGTTCTTGCGTGATCTGCGTAGTGGCAAAGTCAAGCAGATCTGCGTACTCGTCGCTGACGACGAGTGTGTAACCGACATAAGGTCAGCAACAGTGTTCACTGAGAACGAGAAAGTTCTCAGTAGTTCATCTATGGACGAGAGTGTCCTAGATGAAAAGACACGAATTGAGCGATATGACTCCCAATCGTGGGAATCGCTCAAGACAAATCCTCTTTATGAAGATTTGGTTATATTCAAGGATGTATTCCCTGAAACTGTTCCGTGCGAATTACCGAAGGATAAAGGTATTCGACACGAGGTCGAGCTTAAACCAGGCTCGAAGTACTGTGTCATGAAGCAGTGGCCACTGCCTCGTGAACAAGTACTTGCGATCGACAAGTTCTTTGCCGATCGTTTAGCTGCGGGCCATGTGAGGGAATCAACTTCCCCACATAGCTCTCCGACCTTCTGTGTGCGAAAAGCAACAGGAGGGTGGCGGATTGTGCATGCATTTAACAAGTTGAATGCTGCAACGGTACCGGCACAAACGCCGATACCGAGGAAGGACGTAATCATAGATGGTATGTCAAAGAGTACCATCTTTTCGTCCATGGATTTGATGGATGGCTTCTATCAAATCCTTATGCGAGAACGGGATATAACCTATACCGTAGTTAGCACGCCTAGCGGCATGCTCTAAGAATGGCTAGTTATGCCACAAGGGCTTAGTAATGCCCCTGCCACGTTCAACAGATGTGAATCACATCTGTTGAGACCAGTACGAGAATTCGCGCCGAGTTATTTCGATGACGTATTCATCCATAGTCGAGCTATGGATTGAAAGTAGGATGTTGATGTTCACAGGTACCACGTCCGACAGGTTCTTACAATCATGCGAAAGCATCAATTGTATGAAAGTATGAAGAAGTGTATATTTGCAGCAAGCAAAATACCACTTCTTGGGTGCATCGTTGGTAAGAACGGTGTACGTCCTGATCCCGAAAAGATCAAGGCGATCACCGACTGGCCTGTGCAGGTTGATGTCAAAGGTCTTCGAAAATTCCTTGGGCTAGCGGCGTATTTGCATAAGTATTCACGCAATTACGCCGAGATGACTGTGCACCTCTCTCGTTTGTTGAAAATAAACGAGAGGTGGTTATGGAACGCTGAATGTCAGCGCTACTTTGAGGGTATCAAGCAGAGATTGATACAATCCCCAGTCCTAGCAATAGCCGATCAGGACAGGCCGTTTCATGTGGTCTGTGATGCCAGCGATTTCGCAATCGGCTGTGCATGAATGCAGTACGACCTTGAAGGCGTTGAACGCGTCGTCTGCTATCAGTCGCGTCAGCTGCAACCAGCTGAGCGGAACTATCCAGTGCATGACAAGGAACTCCTTTCCATGAAGTATGCACTCGCGAAGTTCAGAGTCTATCTATTAGGAGATAGACCCTTCATTGTTCACACTGACCATGCGTCATTACGCACGGCAGTGAACAGCCCGCACCTTTCTCAACAAATGGCGCGGTGGTTGTCATTCTTTGCGGAATACAACTTTACGGTAGAGTACAAATCAGGACGACTTAATAGTGTCGCTGATGCACTCTCACGTCGTCCCGACTTTGAACCAGTCGTGAAACCCAACAGTGAGACAGCCACTGTTGCGGTTATGACGTCCTCAGTCCCATCTTCAACGTTGTATGATAATGTGAGGCGGGCATACGCCCAAGATGGTGAGATTGTGAAGTTGTTGACACATCTCTCCCAACCATATCGAGAATCGTTGAAACGATTGTCGCCTGCGTATCGATCTGCATCAGATCGATACACTACTCGTAACGGTTTACTGTATTATAGAGCCGTTTCTGGTGACACACCACGTGTTGTCATTCCAGATGATACTGATCTGCGATTGCGGATCATGTTCGAGTATCACGATGCTCTTATAGGAGGACATCGTGGCCGAGAGAAAACATATCTCACGGTGAGTCGAGACTTTTACTGGCCCCGCCAGTATCAGTTTGTGCGAAAGTATGTTCGCGCATGCGAAGTCTGTCAACGAGTGAAGTCAATTCCTTCACTACGTGCACCTTTACAGCCTCTACCGGTTCCGGCTGAGTGCTGGGAATCTATCTCAATGGATTTCGTCTTCGGGTTACCCGAAGACGCACGCGGGAATACGGGTATTCTCGTATTTGTTGACAGATTCAGCAAAATGGTACACCTTGTGGCTGTACCAGAGTCAATCACGGCAAGTGGCTGTGATTGTGTCTTTATTGGCACCATCTTCCGACTTCATGGGTTGCCCCGTGAACTCGCATCAGACAGAGATCCACGATTCACTGCTGATTTCTGGCGTTCCGTGTTCAAATCACTCGGAACGCGCTTGAAGATGTCGCCATCTGATCATCCAAAGTCAGATGGTCAGACGGAACGTGCCAATCGTGTCCTTGAAGATATACTTCGAGGATACGTACACTCCTTTAAGAGTTGGATTGAGTTCTTGCCTATGGTAGAGTTTGCCATTAACAACTCGGTGCATGCGTCCACGGCACATACACCGTTTTACGTGAATGGCTTACGCCATCCGCGTGTACCCACCTTACTAGAGTGTACCTCTGGTTAAGGGGGGGAGGGACTCGCGCGAGCAAAAACCGATTTGGTTCACGCTTATCACGCTCTGACGAAGAGGCCATTGCGTTTGATGCCGATATCGATGTTATCGATATCGAAGAAGATGATGCCAGTGAGAGTGCGGAAGCCCTCACTGAAGAAAAGGTTGATGTTGCTGCAGTGCACTCACAGCGCACTGAAGCTAACGAGTCATCAGATGAGTTCATACTGGCTCGTGAAACGGTAGTCCGTTTTGTGCAAGACTCCATCGCCGAAGCGGTGGATAAGCAAAAGCAAAACGCTGACAAGAATGGAAGGGCAAACACTCTTTTATTTAATAAAGGTGACTTAGTCCTACTGTCTACGGTTAATCTACCAAAGCATGTAGTGACTAACTTGGGTAGCAGTAAACTACTACCCAAGTACATCGGCCCATTTCGTGTATTGCACCGCCTAGGCAATGCATACACGATCGAATTACCACGTAAGATGCGAGCGCATCCCACGTTTTACGTTGGTCGGCTTAAGCCGTACCATCAGTACGTTGCTTCTTCCGATGAAGAACGCCCTTGCGCTCAAGCATCTCGCAGAGAGCCTTGTGCTCCCGATGGTGGCCATCGACAAGGGTCTACAGAGGAGTTATCTCAGCCCGAGACCGATCAACATCCCCACGAGCTACCCTTAGCTCGTCACGAAGAGATGTCAGAGATCTCTCGTTCTCAAGCTGAGCAAAGGCAAACTCAGCTCGATTCTTCGAGGCAGTGTCCGCCATTTGGATACGCCTATTCCGCTCATGTTCGAGATCGTCGCGTAACCCTTGCGTTATGCGATCAAAGAAGCTCTCGGGAACCCACCGATCCACATGATCGTGTGGAGAGCGTCTTTCCTCCTCCTCCACCTCCATTAGAGGACTCTCGCGGTGGCCAGCGCTATCTGGTTGAGCAGCTGTTGAACCACCGCGACGTGAACGGACATCGGACGAGTTATCTCGTCCGGTGGCGCGGCTATCCCCCGTCCAGGGATACTTGGGAGCCCCGCTCCCAACTGATGATTGACGTACTGGGTCGAATTGAGCAGTACGACGCGGCACATCCTGTGCCGCAGAAGGACCGCCGGAGAAAGTCTTCCCGGCACGGTCGTAAAGGGATTTCAGGTTGTCAATCCCTTCGTACATCTCAGTAGAGACACGTACGCGCCACCACGGGCTAGTAAGGAGGTAAGCCTCCTTAGGTGCTCGTGCAGAGTTGTTCACACAACATGGGCACGAGTCTCCCCAAGAGAGGCAGGGTAATCCTTTCTCCCTTGACAGAAGATGCAGCTTATAGCGTGCACCTGTCGGGGTTCTCTTTTCAAACTTATCACGAGCTTTGATAAGTTTGTCATTCCAAGCGTCACGACCTACATCCTCGAGGTTATGGATGTAGGCGTTCCACGCCTGAAGTAGTGAGGGACCATCACGCTTATGATTCCCACTGTACCATCGATGTCTAAAGAAAGCATCGATGAAGAATTCATGTTCAGCGCGATAGTTTTTCGCGCTGGGGTCAAGGTGATGGATCCTTGACGAATCGAACAATCGTGTTCGATAACGATCACTCGTCGTCGCCGACAAGTGATCCATGACGGATTTTGGAGGCATCCAAGCCTTCTTTTCTGGAGCGAGACGCAAGAAATTGCGGTCCCGCTCTTCCTGCGACGTGCCGACAGAAGTACTGGCACCTCGCTGTGAAGTGGTGTCAATAGGAGAACCGACACCACTGTTAGCGCCCGAGTCTCGCGACCTCGAGCGCCTTCGCTTCGGCGATGGTTCATCTGATTCATCAGATGAACCAAAGATGCTACGACGCAAAGAATCGTCCATGCCACGCTTGGCAGGCGGCTTAGATTCAATTGCCGTCGATACGGATCCGTCATCCGTATTAGGAGAGTACGAGACACCGAGCTCGTACTCTGTGAAGACACGAGTGTCTTCATGACCAGCGCCTGCATCACCATGTGACACAGGCTGGGTCGCTTCAGCAACCGATGAGACATCAGTTGCTGTTGTTTCTGCTTCGGCGTCCGCACAGAGACGTGCAGACGCGCTCTCGGCGGCCTTGTTCGCGCATCGCATGGTCTTGTTTACCATGCGATGAGATGTTGGAAAGTGGACTCGGACCAACAAGTGCAAACCCTGTCCCAAATGATTTGGGACGAGTATCCATTTGGTCAATCAGTCACTGAAGTGACTGATGGTTAAGGGGGGGTGATGTAACGGGGTGAATCGTTACATAACAATTTATAAGAAATTCTTAATAGAATATAACTATAAGAGTTATATTCTCAGAATATTGTCATGAGGACGAATGTTCTGTAGCACTTACGAGTAGTTCCTAATTGGTTGATATAGGACATTATATCAACCAACGAAGACGCGCCACGACAGACGCACGCAATGAGTGGTGAGCAGATAGTTGATTTACACATTTGTATTTAGACATAGTTAGATGAAGATAAATAGTGATTTATTGCAGACATTAATATTATAAATACAGTTCTACTTTTTACTCTAACCAAATACTCGCTTCTTCTTAACGTCTTCCTCTGCACGTACGGATACGGCCTCACCAATCTGCGGCGCTGATTTCGCGCAGTGTGTCGTCGGACACACCATCCGCGCGGCGCTCGTAAGCAAATCCTAAGGTGAGGTTCCTTGTCCGCCTTAATTTACGCGTTTAGGATATCGCCATGTTTGGCCGGCACACCCTAAATACCGCAAGCGCTAGCACCACCTTGACATTTCCGATGTCCATCACCATTGCGAACGTAAGACTGTAATCCAAACCCAGCATTTTCTCTTTTCCACACGCAACTAGCCGCGAGTTGTAATTTTACATTTTGCCGTCAGCTCCCATATTAGTCTTACAGACCTATTTGAGTACAGCGTGTTCGATCTCATGCTTTTCTTCGTCACAATCCAGACACCATTGTAATGTTAAGCGCTAATGTCCTTGCGTATTGCAATTTTCGCGCTCTGAGTGCTTTGAAATGCGCATTGCTTCTGCATATTCGATCGGGTCCTTCTCGTGCGCTAGGTTTAACGACTTCGGGTATCGCCTTCGGCTCCTTCTGCTCCTCCTGTACGAATAGCAAAATCACGTGTCGCGTGCTGCTGCCCCTACTACCGTTTCTTCTTCGCCTTTGTCTGCACGGTTTTGCTGCTGCTTTCGCCGCTCGAACTTCTAGCTTTCGTTGCTTTTTGCGCTAACTAAGGTTAGGGTTTAAGGTCTGTCGCACTCACGACGTCTCTGCACACGACATCCACTAATTCCGATCAGAGGTCATTCGATTTGTTCTGCTGACAGCGTCGTGATGTTCATCACGTGTTGTGTTGTAATGACGATGTTGCTATTCAGAAGTTACACTCGGCACCCCTTCGTCTCACCGGGCGGCCGATGATCTTCCCGTCTTCTAACTGCGGCGCCAGCGAGATCTTGCCCGAGTACCGTCCTACATCGCACGTCGACCTGAAACGACGATGTCACCGCAGTTCTGGAGTGATTCGTCAACACATCGTAAAGTAAAGCACGTTGATCGTTCGCTCTTGTAGGGCTGCGATTTAAAATGTATGTCGCATAGTTGACAGTGTCAACCCAGAAAAAAAGCGGTAGGTGCACGCGAAGATACTGAGGAAGCTTATCTACTCAACAACTATGATGAGTGAAGGGTAAAAAGAGAACTTTTTTAATATTGTCAAGCTATCAGTAAAACTTTTATCTTTATCTAACTATATTGAACTACGTCTCCGTATGACGACAACCTGCTCACCACCTTTTGCGCGTATCTAAGCATCGATCATTAGTAATTTATGGTTGGTATGTTTTTTGTCAATCAATCTTTGAGCAGCGCATGAACATTATCCTAAAAGGGGATAGTATCCCTTCGATATAATCCATCTCGGATAATACTGGTATAATATTGTTATGTATAATACTGTCGTGCTAGACAATTTTCCTATTGACACCGTTAGGTGTAAATTTCATGTAACGAGCTACCCCGTTACATCACCCTCCCTTAACCATCAATCACCCGTTAATTGAATCAGAATTGATTGGGACAGGGTGAACACCGTTGTATTACTCAGGAAAAGGGAGAACTTGTTGGTCAAATTCCAATCATTTGCCAATCCAAAGCATGGTTTCGAAACCCAAGCGAGTTGCTACTGCAGCAGAAAGGAAGGCGGCTGCACGCATGCGTGCAACCGGAGAGAGTACTGATCGTGCTTTAGCAGCAGGTGATTCGTCGCCTGTTGCCGTGAAAATTCCACGTGGTGAATCACCAGGTGCGACAGGTACATCCGCTGCGTCTGCAGCGGGTACCGCGAATCGTAATCTGGATCAGTCTGAAATATCGCTTATCTATTCCGGCAAGTCAGATGATGTATCCGACTCGAAGGCGACACCTTACGCCTCCGGATCACACGGGGCGGACGCTGCAAGATCCAGGTTGACTGGCTCTGGTCAACTTGGCGGCATCACGCTCGAGATCTTCGGATCGAGTGCTTATTCCGACGAATCCTCCCTCACGCGAGTCCATCAAATGATAAAACGAGTGGTGATGGTGATGATGCACCTTAACATAGCCACAAGCGAAGTAACTCGAGGGATCGAGCTGTCAATGGTTTTAGTGCTCATGCTGGCACCAATCAAGAGGCCAGGGACCGAAATGTCCTGCGCCACGCTCCTCAAGTGGAGTCTCCTTGGATGCCGTCATTCAAAGGATAGATCGAGTGGCCGGCATGACTACGGAACGGGATCGAATCCCGTTGTTCGATTGCAGGAAAATTTGTCCACCTAATTTCACCACGGAAACTATCCGTGCCGAGGAAGAGTCTTCAACGATGCGTTTTTTAAGTATCGGTGGTACAATGGCAGCCACGTTCAAGACGGTGAGGCCTTGAAGCAAGGATGGAATGATCTCATCCATATCATCGAGTGAATTGGCGGTGAGGCTTGGCTCGCCAAACTTGATGCAGCTCGCATCAGGTTTGAGAAACACAACACAGTCGGGGTGCGATACAAGTTGCACCGGCTGTACAGAGAGTCAGGATTACCATGTCTCTCGTGGGGTGATTCGTGTCCAGGTTGGCTGGACAATTCGAACCGTGCCCCTCGGAAAGCCTCCCTCCCTAATGTTCCCTACTGGAATACGCGCGTCTCTTCTGAGATGGCCGAAGGAAACGATACCTTGCAATCCCTGTACTCGCGGTCGGGGAGGTCATTTTCCGACGGCCCTGATTCGAACGCAGCAAGTTAGTCTCGTCATATTGCTCGACGAGACCAAGGACATCAAGCATTAGCTGAGCACGAGGCTTCCAGCTGTCCCACGCCGGTGGATAGCCACGCCAGCGGACGAGGTAACTCGTCCGGACGCCATTCACGTCGCGGTGGTTCAAAATACACTCCTCTAAAAAGCTTTGACCACCGCCTGAGTCCATCAAAGGATGTGGTGGTGGTGGGAACACCTGATCCGGCTCGAGGGTCGGATCAGCTTAATGTTCAAGAGCTGAACCATGTAACGCAACAGTTGCAAGATGACCTGGCTCACGAATAGACTCGGCGTTATGATCTTGAGAATCTTGTAAGGGATAATTACAATTCCTTAGTGCAAGATCGTTTGGACGATCGTGCCGCGTTTGTGTTCGCGCAACTTGAGAACGAACTTTCGTCTCGTTCTCTTTGTGACGAGCTGGCTGTAGCTCGTCGAGACATCGCTAAACTGCGTGAACACATTGCTTCGCTAGTCGACCATACTGGTTCGTTGAAACTGGACCACTCGAATGTGGTCTCGGCTCTCGACCGTGGAGGTGTTCTTCGCATTTCAAAACGGGCTCGTACTAATAGTACGGGCGGATACGACCAACGTAAAATGTAGGATGCGTACGCATCTTACGGGGCAGTTCAATCGTGTATGCGTTACCCATTCGGCGCAAAACGCGAAATGGACCGATGTACGTGGGCAGCAATATACTGCTGCCCACGTTTGTTACTGCGTGCTTCGGTAAGTTTACTGTAGAAAATAAAACTAGGTCTCCTTCATCAAATGAAAGAACATCTGCTCTTCCACGTTCGTCTGCATCTCTTTTCTGTCTATCCAGTGCATCTGAAATAGAGTCTTGAGCGAAGCGGACAGCCGCTTCGCGAGTCAGCAGAAATTCTTCTGCTGATTCATCCTTGTCAACAGCAGTGCGCTTCGTGTGCACTGCTGAAAGAACGTTGTCTTCACCAGTGAGGGTATCATCGTCCTCACTGTGGCAGTCATTGGCGATGCTAAATATACCAGCATCGTCGTCATCATCGTCATCATCGATATCGATCCCATTGACATCGGCATCCATCACGTCGACGCCATTGTCGACGGGTGATGAGCAAGAACCAGATCCATTATTGTTCGAGCGAGTCCATCCCCCCCCGCCCTTCAACTAGATTCACACTCTAAGAAGGCGGGTAAACATGGATGTTGTAGGCCATTTACGAAGAACGATGTATGCGCTGTCGACCCGTGCACCGAGTTGTTGATGGCGAATTCCGCCATAGGCAAGAACTCACTCCAGCTCGTAAACGAGTGGACTAACGCTTGAAGTATCTCTTCGAGAACGCGGTTGACGCGTTCCGTCTGACCATCTGTTTCTCAATAATCAGAAGTTGACATCTTCAAACGTGTACCAAGTGAACGGAACACAGATTGCCAGAACTCCGCCGTAAAGCGGGGGTCCTTGCTGGACACGAGTTCACGGAATAATCCGTGAAGTCGGAAGATAGTATCGATGAAGACACGAGAACAGCCCTAAGCTGTGATTAATTCCGGTACAGCAACAAGATGTACCATCTCGCTGAACCAATCAACATACAACAAAAATACCAGTATTCTTGTGAGCGTCTTTGGGTTTCCCAAAGACGATGTCCATCGATTCGGACTACCGACAATCTGTCGGAATCGGACGAGGCTGCAAAGGTGCGTGGGATGAAAGACTAGGCTTCACCTGTGGGCAAACTTCGCAAGCGCGAATGTAATTGTGCATAGCCTCATGCTGGCGGGGCCAGTAGAAGTCGCGACTCACCATGAGGTAAGACGTTTCTCTACCGCGATGCCCACTTGGTGGGGCATCGTGACAATCATACATGATACGTAGTCACAAATCATCATGAGCGAGAACGACGACACGAGGTGTGTCGCCGTTGACTGCTGTATAGTACAGCAGTCCAGCACGAACATAATACCGTTCGGATGAAGAGCGGTTGAGACGACAAGCTTTTCAAAGCTTGACTACATGGATTGGATACGTAATCCATCAATCGCAGAAGAGATCTATCTTCTGCGTATGTTTTTTGCACGTCGTCGAGCAGATTCACATCGGAAAGCTCACTGTTAGTGTCGCTACAGTGGGATCACCCCTACTGTGGTTTTCGGCTCCAAATCGGGCCGACGAGAAAGAGCATCAGCGACGAAAATAAGTCATTCTGATTTATAATCGACGGAAAACTTGTACTCCGTGAAGAAAGACAGCCACCTCGCCATTCGTTGCGAGAGGTGTGATTTGTTGACGGCCGTGCATAACGACGCATGGTTGGTATAAATGATGAAGGGTCTATCTCCTAAGAGATATACCCGAAACTTAGCCATTGCATACTTCATGGCAAGAAGTTCCTTGTCATACACCGGGTAATTTCGCTCAGCTGCTTGCAGCTGACGCGATTGATATCAGGCGACGCGCTCAACGCCGTCTGAGTCGAACTGCATTAACGCGCAGCCGATTGCAAAATCGCTGGCGTCACAGACCACATGAAATGGTCTATCCTGGTCTGCAATCGCCAACACAGGCGATTGCACCAAGCTTTTCTTGATGCTATCAAAAGAGTGCTGACACTCAGTGCTCCATGACCACCTCTCGTTTTTCTTTAGCAGACGAGAGAGATGTACAGTCATCTCGGCATAGATGCGCGAGTGTTTGTGCAAATACGCTGCCAAGCCAAGGAACTTTCGAAGTCCCTTGACGTCGACTGGCACAGGACAGTCGCTAGTCGCCTTGATCTTTTCCGGACCAGGGCGTACACCGTTTTTACCCATGATGCAACCGAGAAGTGGTATTTCGTTCGCTTCGAATATACACTTCTTGAGGTTTGCGAATACCTTATGCTCTCGCACTAGAGTAAGAACCTTCCGGACGTGGATTCTATGAACCTCCACGTCCGTCTTTCCATCCCTAGCCCGGCTATGGACGAAGACATCGTCGAAGTAACTCGGTGCGAAGTCGCTTACCAATCGCAACAGATTTGTAACACATCTGTTAAACGTTGCGGGGGCGTTTCTTAGCCCCTGTGGCATCGCTATCCACTCCCAGAGCATACCGCTGGGGGTGCTCACTGCTGTGTAAGGGATATCATGAGGATCTGATAGAATTCATCCATCAAATCCGTGGATGAAAAGATGGTACTCTTTGCCGTATCATCTATGATGACGTTCTTTCTTGGGATCCGCGTTTGAGCCGGTACCGTTGCAGCGTTCATTTTGTTGACCGCGTGCACTATCCGCCACCTTCCTGTGGCCTTTCGCACACAGAAGGTCGGAGATCTGTGTGGTGAAGTTGATTCCCTCACATGACCAGCCGCTGAACGATCCGCAAAGAATTTGTCGATCGCTTTTACCTGTCCACATGTCAAATGCCACTGCTTCATGACACAGTATTTCGAACCAGGTTTCAGTTCGATCTCATGCCGAGTGCATTGTCCTTGGGCATCTCGCATGACACGGACTCCGGGAAAATATCCCTGAATTCCACCAAATCCTTGTACAAAGGATTTGTCTTCAAAGACTCCCACGATTAAAACGTGTATCGCCCATTTCGAGTATTCTCATCGAGGACACTCTCATCCATCGATGAACTACTGAGAACCCGTTTGTTCTCAGCAAACACTTGTGCCGACAGAATATCGGCGACGTACTCGTTCTCTGTGACGAGTACGCAGATCTGCTTGATCTTGTCAATACTCAGACTCGGAAGAATCTTATAGATTCTAGCGTTGGCAACTTGACCACCTCCGAAGCTGACTTCGGGGGTGTAGCCAGATCAAGTGTATAAGCGCCTACATATGATCCGTCATTCACCAAGACATTCACTGACTCGGTGATTTCCTGGGGAAACACATCCACAGGTGGTGGGGGATCCACACCCTCAACATAACTCTCTCGGGAGTTATCACTCTCAGGAACGCCGGAATTTCTTCCATTACGTGTACTATCACGGTCACATCCTCTTCGATCGACTCTCTATTAGTCGATCGGGCTTGCTCTACTATCGACTCTCTGATAGTTGATCTTGCTTCGACGTGTTGTTCATCCTGAACTACACTAATCTCTCTTCTCGGATACACCCTTCTTGGTGTGTATCCATTTCCAGTCCACTCAATCTTTATGAGTGGTGAACCTTCGGCGCAGCCTGTGTCTCTACGCAGGCGCCGGAAGCTGGTTCCACATTGCAGTGGCCTTCTACACTGTAATCTTGTGCAATCGTACTAACGACCGTACCACAAGTGAGGCCATCACACTCACTCGTAGTACATCCACACGCTTGTGGACGCTCCAAGACGTTCATTCAATAGCCATCCGATGAACAAACGGTAGGCATCTTCACGGATCGATGTTGCCAGTTTACCCATGGCTGGTATTTTCTAAGCCATGGCAGACCGAGGATGACATCAAATTTTTCATTTAAATCCAGTATGATAACGTCATTATCGTACTGCTTTCCTTCTAGCGCGTAGTGGATTTCCACTACACGTTTGTCCACTGTTACGGACGGTCCTGTAGCAAGGAACACCGTCATACTCGTTGGGAGGAACTCTCGCTTAACATAGTTCAGTCTACTACCTCTGAGCGACTGACGTCGAATAAGATGTTCGACGCCCCGCAGTCAACTAGAGCGCGAAGTGACATTCCACTTGGCACTTCGATCTTTAAAGTAGTGAGAGACTCCTCATCACTAAGGGAAGTAACACACAGAGACTGCGTGTTGGGAGCAATCTTCGTCAAGGGTCCTCCAAATTCTATTGACGTTGCTGAATAAGCAGGGTGCTCCGCCCCTACTGACTCTGTCCGTTTCTTGGCGGTCCGTCTTGCTGTCGCGGTTTAGCAACATGGTCGGAACCTCGTCATGGACCTTTCTTCGGCCAACGGCGGTCATTACATCCTGTCTTTGGACGTGATGCGGTGCTTTGGACACTACACTAGTGTCCAAAATTCTGACAGCGATGGCATATTGCCGTTCGCTTGTGACTCAGAGAGCGAAAGGTCTCGCTCTCGATATGACATTTGTACATTGGCTCGGGACCTCCTGTTTCCTGTCGCCTCGTCGGACGATAGTTGGACGAGTTGGCCTGAGACTGTCACAGGCTGAAGTCTTCTTGTTCCGCATACGCTATCGCCTTTTATCAGCGTATGGAAGTCCTCTCGGAACATGTAGGTCTTTACCGGCCTATCCACAAGGCCGTAGATGAACACGTTGATGAGCGTGTACTCATCGACAGGGTTTTCCGTAACGCTACTCGCAAGGTAGCGCAGATGTTGTGCATAAGCGTGCACGTCACGCTTACCTTGCTTTAGCCTCAAGAGTGCAGAGCGTGTTCTGAACTCGGCTCTCGGCAGCTCAAACGTCTCTTTAAGCCGAGACTCTAAGATCTTTAACGACTCAACCACGTTTAAGTCGTGAAAGCTTGAGCCCTAAGGCCCAGTCTTTGCTCGTCCCGTCAAATTTGACAGGGCGAAGGTGACTTGCATCTCGTCACCCTCGATGTGAAGGGCCCTGATGGCGTGGTCTAACTCGAAGAACCATCTCAAAAGGAAACCTTCATCGGTTCCCTTGTGCCTTGAGATATATATCTTCAAGGTTTTGGGTCGACGCATGTGCGTCGGCCCACCCATCGACTGATGAGAGCCTTGCTGCTGTAGCAAGTCTATCTTCAGTCGTTCGACGGCAAGTTCTTCTTGTAGGAGCTTGTTGATAGCAGCATGTTGCTGGTCTCTGCTTAGGGACTTCAACATGCCACTGATGGCGGGTTCGCCCATGAGCACACTCATGCGGCCAACTATCTCCCATTCTGAGTCACTCAGATAGGAGTAGCCTTCACGTGTGACGTGAAAGCTGTCGTCTTCTACGTCCAACATGTTCATGTTGGGCGGACACTGAGTAGTTGTTGGACGGACTACGAAGTGCTACCAGGTGTAACGGGGCACCCTTTGTTTATGGTGCCACGAAACTTCACGTACACTAGTACGTGCAGAGGAAGCTAATCTACATGAACGGCTCGATCAAGTAAGGATAAAAAGAGAACTGTATTTAATATGGTTAAGCTATCAATACAACTTTAATCGTTATTTAACTATATTAAACTACGCCGTCGTATGACGACAACCTGCTCACCACTCATTGCACGCGTCTAGCAGCGATTGGTGGCAATCGACAGTTGTGATGTCTTACATCAACCAATCTTTGAACAGCGCATAAACATTATCCTAAAAGGGGACTATATTCCTTCAATATTATCCATCTCGAATAGTATTGGTAGAATACTGTCATGCTCGACAATATTCCTATTAACACTGTTTGGTGTCAATATCGTGTAACGAGCTACCCCGTTACACACCTCCTCCATCGTTACGCAAGACCACAAAATTTTTCATCCGTAGCGTTGTTCGTAAAACGTCAAAATTTGTTCAAATTTCTTGGCTGTTTGGTCTTTTCTCTTAAAAAGAACATAAGGCAGTAGCTTTATTGTGTTCAATTAAGTTGACCAATTAGCGGTTTTCTAAGCCGTCTTTTGACATCAGAGGATCTTTTAGGTCCGAAAAAATAACTCTTTCGATGTGCTCATTTGGCGATTTCGCGCTGCTGTCCTTCTAGCTCTGCGCGTTCTTCGTCTGTTTTCTATGAATGCACGTCACAATGTGAGGCGAATACGGTCGGTGAGATCGATGCCAGAGTCCGGGTTCGTTCGTGTTCAATCGTGTCGTAGGAGATGTGCCCAAGAGGTTGGTGGAAGTGAATCAGCGATCTTACTTGCAAGTCTCTCTTCGGGTCAACTTTTTCAGCCTTAAAAACGCCATGATTACGTCGGATGCTCCTTTCGCACGCTGCACTATCGCCAAAACAACAAAGAGCACGTTATTCATTGTCGTAACGTCGAATGCGACTGCTCCTTCGATTCTTTGCACAAGCGATTAAGCACCGCTGCTATACGAAAGCTTAAATCAATTCTGCCCCAGCTTCCAGAACGACGTGATGTTGCATTGTAGCTGCGTCTTATAGAAGACACCGGTAAGCGTCACGAAGCGCTCCACGGCTTCTGTAACGGGGCACCCTGAAGCTTGTACTGGTGACAGTACAAGCTACTTATTCTGATGACAGAATAAGGCGGTGCCTCGTAACTTCACGTACACTCGTACGTGCAGAGGAAGACGGTAAGAAGAAGCGAGTACTTGGTTAAAGTAAAAAGTAGAACTGTATTTATAATCGTTAATGTCTGCAATAAATCACTATTTATCTTCATCTAACTATGTCTAAATACAAATGTGTAAATCAACTATCTGCTCACCACTCATTGCGTGCGTCTGTCGTGGCGCGTCTTCGTTGGTTGATACATTGGCTTATATCAACCAATTAGGAACTACTTGGAAGTGCTACAGAATATTGTCCTTATGACAATATTCTGAGAATATAACTCTTATAGTTATATTCTATTAACAATTTCTTATAAATTGTTATGTAACGATTCACCCCGTTACATCACCCCCCCTTAACCATCAGTCACTTCAGTGACTGATTGACCAAATGGATACTCGTCCCAAATCATTTGGGACAGGGTTTGCACTTGTTGGTCCGAGTCCACTTTCCAACATCTCATCGCATGGTCAACAAGCCCATGCGATGCGCGAGCAAGGCCTCCGAGAGCGCGTCCACACGTCTCCGTGCGGACGCCGAAGCAGAAACCACAGCAACTGATGTCTCATCGGTTGCTGAAGCGACTCAGCCTGTGTCACATGGTGATGCAGGCGCTGGTCATGAAGACACTCATGTCTTCACAGATTACGAGCTCGGTGTCTCGTACTCTCCTGATACGGAAGACGGATCCGTATCGACGGCGATCGAATCCAAGCCGCCTGCCAAGCGTGGCATGGATGATGCTTTGCGTCGTAGCATCTTTGGTTCATCTGATGAATCAGATGAACCATCGCCGAAGCAAAGGCGCTCGAGGTCGCGAGACTCGGGCGCTAACAGTGGTGTCGGTTCTCCTATGGACACCACTTCACAGCGAGGTGCCAGTACTTCTGTCGGCACGTCGCAGGAAGAGCGGGACCGCAATGTGTTGCATCTCGCTCCTGAGAAGAAGGCATGGATGCCTCCTAAATCAGTCATGGATCACTTGTCGGCGACGACGAGTGATCGTTATCGAACACGGTTGTTCGATTCGTCAAGGATCCATCACCTTGACCCCAGCGCGAAAAACTATCGCACTGAGCATGAATTCTTCATCGATGCTTTCTTTAGACATCGATGGTACAGTGGGAATCATAAGCGTGATGGTCCCTCACTACTTCAAGCGTGGAACGCCTACATCCATAACCTTGAGGATGTAGGTCGTGACGTTTGGAATGACAAACTTATCAAAGCTCGTGATAAGTTTGAAAAGAGAACCCCGACAGGTGCACGCTACAAGCTGCATCCTCTGTCTAGGGAGAAAAGGTTACCCTGCCTCTCCTGGGGAGACTCGTGCCCATGTTGTGTGAACAACTCTGCACGAGCACCTAAGGAGTCTTACCTCCTTAATAGCCCTTGGTGGCGCGTACGTATCTCTACTGAGATGTACGAAGGGATTGACAACTTGAAATCCCATTATGACCGTGCCGGGAAGACTTTCTCCGGCGGTCCTTCTGCGGCACAGGATGTGCCGCGTCGTACTGCTCAATTCGACCCAGTACGTCAATCATCAGTTGGGAGCGGGGCTCCCAAGTATCCCTGGACGGGGGATAGCCGCGCCACCGGACGAGATAACTCGTCCGACGTCCGTTCACGTCGCGGTGGTTCAACAGCTGCTCAACCAGATAGCGCTGGCCACCGCGAGAGTCCTCTAATGGAGGTGGAGGAGGAGGAAAGACGCTCTCCACACGATCATGTGGATCGGTGGGTTCCCGAGAGCTTCTTTGATCGCATAACGCAAGGGTTACGCGACGATCTCGAACATGAGCGGAATAGGCGTCTCCAAATGGCGGACACTGCCTCGAAGAATCGAGCTGAGTTTGCCTTTGCTCAGCTTGAGAACGAGAGATCTCTGACATCTCTTCGTGACGAGCTAAGGGTAGCTCGTGGGGATGTTGATCGGTCTCGGGCTGAGATAACTCCTCTGTAGACCCTTGTCGATGGCCACCATCGGGAGCACAAGGCTCTCTGCGAGATGCTTGAGCGCAAGGGCGTTCTTCATCGGAAGAAGCAACGTACTGATGGTACGGCTTAAGCCGACCAACGTAAAACGTGGGATGCGTTCGCATCTTACGTGGTAATTCGATCGTGTATGCATGGCCTAGGCGGTGTAATACACGAAATGGGCCGATGTACTTGGGTAGTAGTTTACTGCTACCCAAGTTAGACACTACATGCTTTGGTAGATTAACCGTAGACAGTAGGACTAAGTCACCTTTATTAAATAAAAGAGTGTTTGCCCTTCCATTCTTGTCAGCGTTTTGCTTTTGCTTATCCACCGCTTCGGCGATGGAGTCTTGCACAAAACGGACTACCGTTTCACGAGCCAGTATGAACTCATCTGATGACTCGTTAGCTTCAGTGCGCTGTGAGCGCACTGCAGCAACATCAACCTTTTCTTCAGTGAGGGCTTCCGCACTCTCACTGGCATCATTTTCTTCAGTGAGGGCTTCCGCACTCTCACTGGCATCATCTTCTTCGATATCGATGTTATCGATATCGGCATCAAACGCAATGACCTCTTCGTCAGAGCGTGATAAGCGTGAACCAAATCGGTTTTTGCTCGCGCGAGTCCCTCCCCCCCTTAACTAGAGGTACACTCTAGTAAGGTGGGTACACGCGTATGGCGTAAGCCATTCACGTAAAACGGTGTATGTGCCGTGGACGCATGCACCGAGTTGTTAATGGCAAACTCTACCATTGGCTAGAACTCACTCCAACTCTTAAAGGAGTGTACGTATCCTCGAAGTATCTCTTCAAGGACACGATTGGCACGTTCCGTCTGACCATCTGGCTTTGGATGATCAGATGGCGACATCTTCAAGCGCGTTCCGAGTGATTTGAACACGGAACGCCAGAAATCAGCAGTGAATCGTGGATCTCTGTCTGATACGAGTTCACGGGGCAACCCATAAAGTCGGAAGATGGTGTCGATAAAGACACAAGCACAGCCACTTGCCGTGATTGTCTCTGGTACAGCCACAAGGTGTACCATTTTGCTGAATCTGTCAACAAATACGAGAATATCCGTATTCCCGCGTGCGTCTTTGGGTTACCCGAAGACGAAATCCATTGAGATAGATTTCCAGCACTCAGCCGGAACCGGTAGAGGCTGTAAAGGTGCACGCAGTGAAGGACTTGACCTCACTCGTTGACAGACTTCGCATGCGCGAACATACTTTCGCACAAACTGATACTGGCGGGGCCAGTAAAAGTCTCGACTCACCGTGAGGCATATTTCTCCCGGCCACGATGTCCTCCTATAGGATCATCGTGATACTCGAACATGATCCGCAAACGCAGATCAGTATCATCTGGAATGACAACACGTGGTTTGTCACCAGAAACGGATGTATAATACAGTAAACCGTTGCGAGTAGTGTATCGATTTGATGCAGATCGATACGCAGACGATAATCCTTTCAACGATTCTCGAGATGGTTGTGAAGATGTGTCAACAACTTCACAATCTCACCATCTTGGGCGTACGCCTGCCTCACATCATCATGTAAACGTTGAAGATGGGACTGAGGACGTCATAACCGCAACAGTGGCTGTCTCACTGTTGGGTTTCACGACTGTTTCAAAGTCGGGCCGAAGTGAGAGCGCATCAGCGACGACATTAAGTCGTCCTGGTTTGTACTCTACCGTAAAGTTGTATTCCGCAAAGAATGACAAACACCGCGCCATTCGTTGTGAAAGGTGCGGGCTGTTCACTGCCGTGCGTAATGACGCATGGTCAGTGTAAACAATGAAGGGTCTATCTCCTAATAGATAGACTCTGAACTTCGCGAGTGCATACTTCATGGAAAGGAGTTCCTTGTCATGCACTGGATAGTTCCGCTCAGCTGGTTGCAGCTGACGCGACTGATAGCAGACGACGCGTTCAACGCCTTCAAGATCGTACTGCATTCATGCACAGCCGATTGCGAAATCGCTGGCATCACAGACCACATGAAACGGCCTTTCCTGATCGGCTATTGCTAGGAATGGGGATTGTATAAAGCTCTGCTTGATACAATCAAAGGAGCGCTGACATTCAGCGTTCCATAACCACCTCTCGTTCTTTTTCAACAAACGAGAGAGGTGCACAGTCATCTCGGCGTAATTTCGTGAATACTTATGCAAATACGCCGCTAGCACAAGGAATTTTCGAAGACCTTTGAAATGAACCGGCACAGGCCAGTCGGTGATCGCCTTGATCTTTTCGGGATCAGAACGTACACCGTTCTTACCAACGATGCACCCAAGGAGTGGTATTTCGCTTGCTGCAAATATACACTTCTTCATACTTTCATACAATTGATGCTTTCGCATGATTGTAAGAACCTGTCGGACGTGGTACCTGTGAACCTCAACGTCCGACTTTCCATCCATAGCCCGACTATGGATGAATACGTCATCGAAATAACTCGGCGCGAATTCTCGTACTAGTCTCAACAGATGTGATACACATCTGTTGAACGTGGCAGGGGCATTACTAAGCCCTTGTGGCATTACTAGCCATTCTTAGAGCATGCCGCTAGGCGTGCTAACTGCGGTATAGGGTATGTCCCTCTCTCGCATAAGGATTTGATAGAAGCCATCCATCAAATCCATGGACGAAAAGATGGTACTCTTTGACATACCATCAATGATTACGTCCTTCCTCGGTATCGGCGTCTGAGCCGGTACCGTTGCAGCATTCAACTTGTTAAATGCATGCACAATCCGCCACCCTCCTGTTGCTTTTCGCACACAGAAGGTCGGAGAGCTATGTGGGGAAGTTGATTCCCTCACATGGCCCGCAGCTAAACGATCGGCAAAGAACTTGTCGATCGCTGTGACCTGTTCACGAGGCAGTGGCCACTGCTTCATGACACAGTACTTCGAGCCTGGTTTAAGCTCGACCTCGTGTCGAATACCTTTATCCTTCGGTAATTCGCACGGAACAGTTTCAGGGAATACATCCTTGAATATAACCAAATCTTTATAAAGAGGATTTGTCTTGAGCGATTCCCACGATTGGGAGTCATATCACTCAACTCGTGTCTTTTCATCTAGGACACTCTCGTCCATCGATGAACTACTGAGAACTCTCTCGTTCTCAGTGAACACTGTTGCTGACCTTATGTCGGCTACACACTCGTCGTCAGCGACGAGTACGCAGATCTGCTTGACTTTGCCACTACGCAGATCACGCAAGAACCTTTTATGTTCGAGCGTTGGCAACTGAGTGATCTCCGAAGTCAACTTCGGAGGCGCAATCAGATCAAGTGTATAAGCGCCTACGCTTGATCCGTTATTGACTAGGACATTCAATGTCTCTGTCATTTCCTGGGGACTTATTCCCTCAGGCTTCGAAGGACTTATTCCTTCGGCTTCCCGGGGACTTATTCCCGCGGGTTTCGGGGAACTTATTTCCGCCGTATTTGTAATCTTGGGACTTATTCCCTTTACTCCCTCTAGCTGTGGTTGCGCAATCACAGCGAGATCCTCTACGAAAGACTCTCCAGTCGATCTAGGATTATCGTTTCGCTTAACCTGAGCGATCGATTGTTTCTCTTCTAGATGTTCCCCGCTAGGGATACATCTTTGTCCCAGTCCACCCGACTTATTCGAGTGGTGGACCTTCGGCGCAGCCTGTGTTTCCTCACAGCCGCCGGAACTTTGCTCCGAAGTGTAACCGTTTGGTACACTAAGGTTTTGTGCAGTCGTACTAACGACCGTACCACAAGTGAGGCCATCGCACTCACTCGTAGTACATCCACACGCTTGTGGACGCTCCAAAACGTTCATCAGGTGGCCATCTGATGAACAAGCGGCAGGCATCGTTACTGTCCGATGTTGCCAGTTTACTCGTGGTCGTACCTTCTGAGCCACGGTATTCCAAGGATGACATCAAATTTGTCATCCAAATCCAATACGATAAAGTCATCGTCATATTGGGTATCTTCAAGCGTATAGTGGATCTTCACTATACGCTTCATGACGGTTACGGATGCGCCTGTCGCAAGACGTACCGTCATCCTCGTAGGAGGTGTGTCACATTCACTGAATTTAAAGTGACCATCTTCTAGCGATTGGCGTCGCACAAAATTGTTGGACGCCCCACAATCGACTAGAGCTCGAAGGGACAACTTATTCGTCACTTCGAGTTTCAAGGTAATGAGTGAGACCTCATTACCTAGAGCAGCAACGCACAACGTTTGTGTGTCGGGAGCAACCTTCATCAAGAGGCCTACAAATTCTCTTGACGTTGCTAGACCAGTAGGGTGCCCCGCACCTACTGATCCTGTCCGTTTTTTGACGGTCCATCCCGTTGTTGCGTCTTTGCACCAACAGCGGACCCGCGTCCCTGCCCCTTTCTCATGGGTGGACGGTCACTACGCCCAGTGTCGCGAGACACTGGACGAGGGGCACTACACTCGTAAGCGTAGTGTCCTGTCTTTTGACATCTATTGCATTTATGCAACTTCTTGTAGTCTGTAGAGCGAGCCTTCTCGCTCTCTACATAACAGAGTTCCATCGGCTCTGGACCTCCGCTGTCATACCGTCTCGGTTGACGATATGATGTCGAGCTGGCGCGAGCCTGTCTCAGACTGAAGTCTTCCTGCTCCGCAATGGAAATGGCTTGTTCTAGTGAATCTAGTTCAAGTCGGAACAGGTGAGTCTTGACGGGACCATCCGCAAGACCCTGCATGAACACCGAAACCAACATGTGTTCATCCACCGGATTGGAACTTATACAACTCGTGAGATGTCGTATATGTTGAGCGTAATCGTGCACATCACGCTTACCCTGCTTGAGCTTCAAGAGTTCGGTTCGAGCTCTGAACTCAGCTCCAGGAGCTTCAAACGTTTGTCCGAGCCGCGACTTGAAGACTTCCAACGACCCAAACGCATATGGGTCGTTCAACTTGAGCCCCAGTGCCCAAGTCTTGGCACGTCCTGCCAGATTTGACTGGACAAATGCAACTTGCATTTCCCCGTCGTCGATGCGACGCGCCCTTATGGCGTCATCCAATTTGACGAACTATCTCAAGAGGGAGTCTTCTTCGACCCCCCTATACTTGGAGATGTCAATCTTCAAGGTTTCGGGTCGACGCGAGTGCATCGACCCACCAGCAGCAGCCTGCTGCTGTCTCAACAGTTCAAACTGTTGAGCACCCGGTTCTCTCAACAACTCTGCTTGTTGAGAACCTTGTTGGTGAAGCAAGGCTACTTCTCGCGTTCAGCGTCAAGTTCGTTTTGAATGAACTTGGCGATAGTAGCATGTTGGGCATCTCTATTGAGAGCCTCTAGCATGACGCTAACAGCATGGATGCCCATGGTTGAGCCCATCCGTTCAACCGCATCCCATTCGACATTGCTCAAATGGGAGTAGCCGGCACGTATGACGTGAAAGCTTTGGTCATCTTCATCATCCAACATATTCATGTTAGATGTGAACGTGGTCCTTGGACGGACTGCGAAGTGCTACCAGGTGTAACGGGGCACCCTGAAGCTTGTACTGGTGACAGTACAAGCTACTTATTCTGATGACAGAATAAGGCGGTGCCTCGGAACTTCACGTACACTCGTACGTGCAGAGGAAGACGGTAAGAAGAAGCGAGTACTTGGTTAAAGTAAAAAGTAGAACTGTATTTATAATATTAATGTCTGCAATAAATCACTATTTATCTTCATCTAACTATGTCTAAATACAAATGTGTAAATCAACTATCTTCTCACCACTCATTGCGTGCGTCTGTCGTGGCGCGTCTTCGTTGGTTGATATAATGGCCTATATCAACCAATTAGGAACTACTCGTAAGTGCTACAGAATATTTGTCCTCATGAGAATATATTCTGAGAATATAACTCTTATAGTTATATTCTATTAAGAATTGCTTCTAAATTGTTATGTAACGATTCACCCCGTTACATCACCCCCCCCCTTAACCATCAGTCACTTCAGTGACTGATTGACCAAATGGATACTCGTCCCAAATCATTTGGGACAGGGTTTGCACTTGTTGGTCCGAGTCCGCTTTCCAACATCTCATCGCATGGTCAACAAGCCCATGCGATGCGCGAGCAAGGCCTCCGAGAGCGCGTCCGCACGTCTCCGTGCGGACGCCGAAGCAGAAACAACAGCAACTGATGTCCCATCGGTTGCTGAAGCGACTCAGCCTGTGTCACCTGGTGATGCAGGCGCTGGTCATGAAGACACTCATGTCTTCACAGAGTACGAGCTCGGTGTCTCGTACTCTCCTGATACGGAAGACGGATCCGTATCGACGGCGATCGAATCCAAGCCGCCTGCCAAGCGTGGCATGGACGATGCTTTGCGTCGTAGCATCTTTGGTTCATCTGATGAATCAGATGAACCATCGCCGAAGCAAAGGCGCTCGAGGTCGCGAGACTCGGGCGCTAACAGTGGTGTCGGTTCTCCTATGGACACCACTTCGCAACGAAGTGCCAGTACTTCTGTCGGCACGACGCAGGAAGAGCGGGACCGCAATGTCTTGCGTCTCGCTCCCGAGAAGAAAGCATGGCTACCTCCTAAATCTGTCATGGATCACTTGTCGGCGACGACGAGTGATCGTTATCGAACACGGTCGTTTGATTCGTCAAGGATCCATCACCTTGACCCCAGTGCAATAAAACTATCGCACTGAGCATGAATTCTTCATCGATGCTTTATTTAAACATCGATGGTACAGTGGGAATCATAAGCGTGATGGTCCCTCACTACTTCAAGCGTGGAACGCCTACATCCATAACCTTGAGGATGTAGGTCGTGACGTTTGGAATGACAAACTTATCAAAGCTCGTGATAAGTTTGAAAAGAGAACCCCGACAGGTGCACGCTACAAGCTGCATCGTCTGTCTAGGGAGAAAAGGTTACCCTGCCTCTCCTGGGGAGACTCGTGCCCATGTTGTGTGAACAACTCTGCACGAGCACCTAAGGAGTCTTACCTCCTTACTAGCCCTTGGTGGCGCGTACGTATCTCTACTGAGATGTACGAAGGGATTGACAACTTGAAATCCCATTATGACCGTGCCGGGAAGACTTTCTCCGGCGGTCCTTCTGCGGCACAGGATGTGCCGCGTCGTACTGCTCAATTCAACCCAGTACGTCAATCATCAGTTGGGAGCGGGGCTCCCAAGTATCCCTGGACGGGGGATAGCCGCGCCACCGGACGAGATAACTCGTCCGACGTCCGTTCACGTCGCGGTGGTTCAACAGCTGCTCAACCAGATAGCGCTGGCCACCGCGAGAGTCCTCTAATGGAGGTGGAGGAGGAGGAAAGACGCTCTCCACACGATCATGTGGATCGGTGTGTTCCCGAGAGCTTCTTTGATCGCATAACGCAAGGGTTACGCGACGATCTCGAACATGAGCGGAATAGGCGTCTCCAAATGGCGGACACTGCCTCGAAGAATCGAGCTGAGTTTGCCTTTGCTCAGCTTGAGAACGAGAGATCTCTGACATCTCTTCGTGACGAGCTAAGGGTAGCTCGTGGGGATGTTGATCGGTCTCGGGCTGAGATAACTCCTCTGTAGACCCTTGTCGATGGCCACCATCGGGAGCACAAGGCTCTCTGCGAGATGCTTGAGCGCAAGGGCGTTATTCATCGGAAGAAGCAACGTACTGATGGTACGGCTTAAGCCGACCAACGTAAGAAGTGGGATGCGCTTGCATCTTACGTGGTAATTCGATCGTGTATGCATGGCCTAGGCGGTGTAATACACGAAATGGGCCGATGTACTTGGGTAGTAGTTTACTGCTACCCAAGTTAGTCACTACATGCTTTGGTAGATTAACCGTAGACAGTAGGACTAAGTCACCTTTATTAAATAAAAGAGTGTTTGCCCTTCCATTCTTGTCAGCGTTTTGCTTTTGCTTATCCACCGCTTCGGCGATGGAGTCTTGCACAAAACGGACTACCGTTTCACGAGCCAGTATGAACTCATCTGATGACTCGTTAGCTTCAGTGCGCTGTGAGCGCACTGCAGCAACATCAACCTTTTCTTCAGTGAGGGCTTCCGCACTCTCACTGGCATCATCTTCTTCGATATCGATAACATCGATATCGGCATCAAACGAAATGGCCTCTTCGTCAGAGCGTGATAAGCGTGAACCAAATCGGTTTTTGCTCGCGCGAGTCCCTCCCCCCCTTAACCAGAGGTACACTCTAGTAAGGTGGGTACACGCGGATGGCGTAAGCCATTCATGTAAAACGGTGTATGTGCCGTGGACGCATGCACCGAGTTGTTAATGGCAAACTCTACCATAGGCAAGAACTCACTCCAACTCTTAAAGGAGTGTACGTATCCTCGAAGTATCTCTTCAAGGACACGGTTGGCTCGTTCCGTCTGACCATCTGACTTTGGATGATCAGATGGCGACATCTTCAAGCGCGTTCCGAGTGATTTGAACACGGAACGCCAGAAATCAGCAGTGAATCGTGGATCTCTGTCTGATACGAGTTCACGAGGCAACCCATGAAGTCGGAAGATGGTGTCGATAAAGACACAAGCACAGCCACTTGCCGTGATTGTCTCTGGTACAGCCACAAGGTGTACCATTTTGCTGAATCTGTCAACAAATACGAGAATACCCGTATTCCCGCGTGCGTCTTTGGGTTACCCGAAGACGAAATCCATTGAGATAGATTTCCAGCATTCCGCCAGAACTGGTAGAGGCTGTAAAGGTGCACGCAGTGAAGGAATTGACTTCACTCGTTGACAGACTTCGCATGCGCGAACATACTTTCGCACAAACTGATACTGACGGGGCCAGTAAAAGTCTCGACTCACCGTGAGGCATATTTCTCCCGGCCACGATGTCCTCCTATAGGATCATCGTGATACTCGAACATGATCCGCAAACGCAGATCAGTATCATCTGGAATGACAACACGTGGTGTGTCACCAGAAACGGATGTATAATACAGTAAACCGTTGCGAGCAGTGTATCGATTTGATGCAGATCGATACGCAGACGATAATCCTTTCAACGATTCTCGAGATGGTTGTGAAGATGTGTCAACAACTTCACAATCTCACCATCTTGGGCGTACGCCTGCCTCACATCATCATGTAAACGTTGAAGATGGGACTGAGGACGTCATAACCGCAACAGTGGCTGTCTCACTGTTGGGTTTCACGACTGTTTCAAAGTCGGGCCGAAGTGAGAGCGCATCAGCGACGACATTAAGTCGTCCTGGTTTGTACTCGACCGTAAAGTTGTATTCTGCAAAGAATGACAACCACCGCGCAATTCGTTGTGAAAGGTGCGGGCTGTTCACTGCCGTGCGTAACGACGCATGCTCTGTGTAAACAATGAAGGGTCTATCTCCTAATAGATAGACTCTGAAATTCGCGAGTGCATACTTCATGGAAAGGAGTTCCTTGTCATGCACTGGATAGTTCCGCTCAGCTGGTTGCAGCTGACGCGACTGATAGCAGACGACGCGTTCAACGCCTTCAAGATCGTACTGCATTCATGCACAGCCGATTGCGAAATCGCTGGCATCACAGACCACATGAAATGGCCTGTCCTGGTCGGCAATTGCTAGGACTGGGGATTGTATCAATCTCTGCTTGATACAATCAAAGGAGCGCTGACATTCAGCGTTCCATAACCACCTCTCGTTCTTTTTCAACAAACAAGAGAGGTGCACAGTCATCTCGGCGTAATTTCGTGAATACTTATGCAAATACGCCGCTAGCCCAAGGAATTTTCGAAGACCTTTGACATCAACCGGCACAGGCCAGTCGGTGATCGCCTTGATCTTTTCGGGATCAGAACGTACACCGTTCTTACCAACGATGCACCCAAGGAGTGGTATTTCGCTTGCTGCAAATATACACTTCTTCATACTTTCATACAATTGATGCTTTCTCATGATTGTAAGAACCTGTCGGACGTGGTACCTGTGAACCTCAACGTCCGACTTTCCATCCATAGCCCGACTATGGATGAATACGTCATCGAAATAACTCGGCGCGAATTCTCGTACTAGTCTCAACAGATGTGATACACATCTGTTGAACGTGGCAGGGGCATTACTAAGCCCTTGTGGCATTACTAGCCATTCTTAGAGCATGCCGCTAGGCGTGCTAACTGTGGTATAGGGTATGTCCCTCTCTCGCATAAGGATTTGATAGAAGCCATCCATCAAATCCATGGACGAAAAGATGGTACTCTTTGACATACCATCAATGATTACGTCCTTCCTCGGTATCGGCGTCTGAGCCGGTACCGTTGCAGCATTCAACTTGTTAAATGCATGCACAATCCGCCACCCTCCTGTTGCTTTTCGCACACAGAAGGTCGGAGAGCTATGTGGGGAAGTTGATTCCCTCACATGGCCCGCAGCTAAACGATCGGCAAAGAACTTGTCGATCGCAAGTACTTGTTCACGAGGCAGTGGCCACTGCTTCATGACACAGTACTTCGAGCCTGGTTTAAGCTCGACCTCATGTCGAATACCTTTATCCTTCGGTAATTCGCACGGAACAGTTTCAGGAATACATCCTTGAATATAACCAAATCTTTATAAAGAGGATTTGTCTTGAGCGATTCCCACGATTGGGAGTCATATCGCTCAATTCGTGTCTTTTCATCTAGGACACTCTCGTCCATCGATGAACTACTGAGAACTCTCTCGTTCTCAGTAAACAATATTGCTGACCTTATGTCGGCTACACACTCGTCGTCAGCGACGAGTACGCAGATCTGCTTGACTTTGCCACTACGCAGATCACGCAAGAACCTTTTATGTTCAAGCGTTGGCAACTGAGTGATCTCTGAAGTCAACTTCGGAGGCGCAATCAGATCAAGTGTATAAGCGCCTACGCTTGATCCGTTATTGACTAGGACATTCAATGTCTCTGTCATTTCCTGGGGACTTATTCCCTCAGGCCTCGAAGGACTTATTCCTTCGGCTTCCCTGAGACTTATTCCCGCGGGTTTCGGGAAACTTATTTCCGCCGTAATTGTAATCTTGGGACTTATTCCCTTTACTCCCTCCAGCTGTGGTTGCGCAACCACAGCGAGATCCTCTACGAAAGACTCTCCAGTCGATCTAGGATTATCGTTTCGCTTAACCTGAGCGATCGATTGTTTCTCTTCTAGATGTTCCCCGCTAGGGATACATCTTTGTCCCGGTCCACTCGACTTATTCGAGTGGTGGACCTTCGGTGCCGCCTGTGTTTCCTCACAGCCGCCGGAACTTTGCTCCGAAGTGTAACCGTTTGGTACACTAAGGTTTTGTGCAGTCGTACTAACGACCGTACCACAAGTGAGGCCATCGCACTCACTCGTAGTACATCCACACGCTTGTGGACGCTCCAAAACGTTCATCAGATGGCCATCTGATGAACAAGCGGCAGGCATCGTTACTGTCCGATGTTGCCAGTTTACTCGTGGTCGTACCTTCTGAGCCACGGTATTCCAAGGATGACATCAAATTTGTCATCCAAATCCAATACGATAAAGTCATCGTCGTATTGGGTATCTTCAAGCGTATAGTGGATCTTCACTATACGCTTCATGACGGTTACGGATGCGCCTGTCGCAAGACGTACCGTCATCCTCGTAGGAGGTGTGTCACATTCACTGAACTTAAATTGACCATCTTCTAGCGATTGGCGTCGCACAAAATTGTTGGACGCCCCACAACCGACTAGAGCTCGAAGGGACAACTTATTCGTCACTTCGAGTTTCAAGGTAATGAGTGAGATCTCATTACGTAGAGCAGCAACGCACAATGTTTGTGTGTCGGGAGCAACCTTCATCAAGAGGCCTACAAATTCTCTTGACGTTGCTAGACCAGTAGGGTGCCCCGCACCTACTGATCCTGTCCGTTTTTTGACGGTCCATCCCGTTGTTGCGTCTTTGCACCAACAGCGGACCCTCGTCCCTGCCCCTTTCTCATGGGTGGACGGTCACTACGCCCAGTGTTGCGAGACACTGGACGAGGGGCACTACACTTGTAAGCGTAGTGTCCTGTCTTTTGACATCTGTTGCATCTCTGCAACTTCTTGTAGCCTGTAGAGCGAGCCTTCTCGCTCTCTACATAACAGAGTTCCATCGGCTCTGGACCTCCGCTGTCATACCGTCTCGGTTGACGATATGATGTCGAGCTGGCGCGAGCCTGTCTCAGACTGAAGTCTTCCTGCTCCGCAATGTAAATGGCTTGTTCTAGTGAATCTAGTTCAAGTCGTAACAGGTGAGTCTTAACGGGACCATCCGCAAGACCCTGCATGAACACCGAAACCAACATGTGTTCATCCACCGGATTGGAACTTATACAACTCGTGAGATGTCGTATATGTTGAGCGTAAGCGTGCACATCACGCTTTCCCTGCTTGAGCTTCAAGAGTTCGGTTCGAGCTCTGAACTCAGCTCCAGGAGCTTCAAACGTTTGTCCGAGCCACGACTTGAAGACTTCCAACGACCCCAACGCATATGGGTCGTGCAACTTGAGCCCCAGTTCCCAAGTCTTGGCACGTCCTGCCAGATTTGACTGGACAAATGCAACTTGCATTTCCCCGTCGTCGATGCGACGCGCACTTATGGCGTCATCCAATTCGACGAACTATCTCAAGAGGGAGTCTTCTTCGACCCCCCTATACTTGGAGATGTCAATCTTCGAGGTTTCGGGTCGACGCGAGTGCATCGACCCACCAGCAGCAGCCTGCTGCTGTCTCAACAGTTCAAACTGTTGAGCACCCGGTTCTCTCAACAACTCTGCTTGTTGAGAACCTTGTTGGTGAAGCAAGGCTACTTCTCGCGTTCAGCGTCAAGTTCGTTTTGAATGAACTTGGCGATAGTAGCATGTTGGGCATCTCTATTGAGAGCCTCTAGCATGACGCTAACAGCATGGATGCCCATGGTTGAACCCATCCGTTCAACCGCATCCCATTCGACATCACTCAAATGGGAGTAGCCGTCACGCGTAGCGTGAAAGCTTTGGTCATCTTCATCATCTAACATATTCATGTTAGATGTGAACGTGGTCCTTGGACGGACTACGAAGTGCTACCAGGTGTAACGGGGCACCCTGAAGCTTGTACTGGTGACAGTACAAGCTACTTATTCTGATGACAGAATGAGGCGGTGCCTCGGAACTTCACGTACACTCGTACGTGCAGAGGAAGACGGTAAGAAGAAGCGAGTACTTGGTTAAAGTAAAAAGTAGAACTGTATTTATAATATTAATGTCTGCAATAAATCACTATTTATCTTCATCTAACTATGTCTAAATACAAATGTGTAAATCAACTATCTGCTCACCACTCATTGCGTGCGTCTGTCGTGGCGCGTCTTCGTTGGTTGATATAATGGCCTATATCAACCAATTAGGAACTACTCGTAAGTGCTACAGAATATTTGTCCTCATGAGAATATATTCTGAGAATATAACTCTTATAGTTATATTCTATTAAGAATTGCTTCTAAATTGTTATGTAACGATTCACCCCGTTACATCACCCCCCCCTTAACCATCAGTCACTTCAGTGACTGATTGACTAAATGGATACTCGTCCCAAATCATTTGGGACAGGGTTTGCACTTGTTGGTCCGAGTCCGCTTTCCAACATCTCATCGCATGGTCAACAAGCCCATGCGATGCGCGAGCAAGGCCTCCGAGAGCGCGTCCACACGTCTCCGTGCGGACGCCGAAGCAGAAACAACAGCAACTGATGTCTCATCGGTTGCTGAAGCGACTCAGCCTGTGTCACATGGTGATGCAGGCGCTGGTCATGAAGACACTCATGTCTTCACAGAGTACGAGCTCGGTGTCTCGTACTCTCCTGATACGGAAGACGGATCCGTATCGACGGCGATCGAATCCAAGCCGCCTGCCAAGCGTGGCATGGATGATGCTTTGCGTCGTAGCATCTTTGGTTCATCTGATGAATCAGATGAACCATCGCCGAAGCAAAGGCGCTCGAGGTCGCGAGACTCGGGCGCTAACAGTGGTGTCGGTTCTCCTATGGACACCACTTCACAGCGAGGTGCCAGTACTTCTGTCGGCACGTCGCAGGAAGAGCGGGACCGCAATGTGTTGCGTCTCGCTCCTGAGAAGAAGGCATGGATGCCTCCTAAATCAGTCATGGATCACTTGTCGGCGACGACGAGTGATCGTTATCGAACACGGTTGTTCGATTCGTCAAGGATCCATCACCTTGACCCCAGCGCGAAAAACTATCGCGCTGAAAACGAATTCTTCATCGATGCTTTCTTTAGACATCGATGGTACAGTGGGAATCATAAGCGTGATGGTCCCTCACTACTTCAAGCGTGGAACGCCTACATCCATAACCTTGAGGATGTAGGTCGTGACGTTTGGAATGACAAACTTATCAAAGCTCGTGATAAGTTTGAAAAGAGAACCCCGACAGGTGCACGCTACAAGCTGCATCGTCTGTCTAGGGAGAAAAGGTTACCCTGCCTCTCCTGGGGAGACTCGTGCCCATGTTGTGTGAACAACTCTGCACGAGCACCTAAGGAGTCTTACCTCCTTACTAGCCCGTGGTGGCGCGTACGTATCTCTACTGAGATGTACGAAGGGATTGACAACTTGAAATCCCATTATGACCGTGCCGGGAAGACTTTCTCCGGTGGTCCTTCTGCGGCACAGGATGTGCCGCGTCGTACTGCTCAATTCGACCCAGTAAGTCAATCATCAGTTGGGAGCGGGGCTCCCAAGTATCCCTGGACGGGGGATAGCCGCGCCACCGGACGAGATAACTCGTCCGACGTCCGTTTACGTCGCGGTGGTTCAACAGCTGCTCAACCAGATAGCGCTGGCCACCGCGAGAGTCCTCTAATGGAGGTGGAGGAGGAGGAAAGACGCTCTCCACACGATCATGTGGATCGGTGTGTTCCCGAGAGCTTCTTTGATCGCATAACGCAAGGGTTACGCGACGATCTCGAACATGAGCGGAATAGGCGTCTCCAAATGGCGGACACTACCTCGAAGCATCGAGCTGAGTTTGCCTTTGCTCAGCTTGAGAACGAGAGGTCTCTGACATCTCTTCGTGACGAGCTAAGGGTAGCTCGTGGGGATGTTGATCGGTCTCGGGCTGAGATAACTCCTCTGTAGACCCTTGTCGATGCCCACCATCGGGAGCACAAGGTTCTCTGCGAGATGCTTGAGCGCAAGGGCGTTATTCATCGGAAGAAGCAGCGTACTGATGGTACGGCTTAAGCCGACCAACGTAAGAAGTGGGATGCGTTCGCATCTTACGTGGTAATTCGATCTTGTATGCATGGCCTAGGCAGTGTAATACACGAAATGGGCCGATGTACTTGGGTAGTAGTTTACTGCTACCCAAGTTAGACACTACATGCTTTGGTAGATTAACCGTAGACAGTAGGACTAAGTCACCTTTATTAAATAAAAGAGTGTTTGCCCTTCCATTCTTGTCAGCGTTTTGCTTTTGCTTATCCACCGCTTCGGCGATGGAGTCTTGCACAAAACGGACTACCGTTTCACGAGCCAGTATGAACTCATCTGATGACTCGTTAGCTTCAGTGCGCTGTGAGCGCACTGCAGCAACATCAACCTTTTCTTCAGTGAGGGCTTCCGCACTCTCACTGGCATCATCTTCTTTGATATCGATGTTGTCGATATGAGCATCAAACGCAACGACCTCTTCGTCAGAGCGTGATGAGCGTGAACCAAATCGGTTTTTGCTCGCGCGAGTCCCTCCCCCCCTTAACCAGAGGTACACTCTAGTAAGGTGGGTACACGCGGATGGCGTAAGCCATTCACGTAAAACGGCGTATGTGTCGTGGACGCATGCACCGAGTTGTTAATGGCAAACTCTACCATTGGCAAAAACTCACTCCAACTCGTAAAAGAGTGTACGTATCCTCGAAGTATATCTTCAAGGACACGATTGGCACGTTCCGTCTGACCATCTGACTTTGGATGATCAGATGTCGACATCTTCAAGCGCGTTCCGAGTGCTTTGAACACGGAACGCCAGAAATCAGCAGTGAATCGTGGATCTCTGTCTGATACGAGTTCACGGGGCAACCCATGAAGTCGGAAGATGGTGTCAATAAAGACACAAGCACAGCCACTTGCCGTGATTGTCTCTGGTACAGCCACAAGGTGTACCATTTTGCTGAATCTGTTAACAAATACGAGAATACCCGTATTCCCGCGTGCGTCTTTGGGTTACCCGAAGACGAAATCCATTGAGATAGATTTCCAGCATTCCGCCAGAACTGGTAGAGGCTGTAAAGGTGCACGCAGTGAAGGAATTGACTTCACTCGTTGACAGACTTCGCATGCGCGAACATACTTTCGCACAAACTGATACTGACGGGGCCAGTAAAAGTCTCGACTCACCGTGAGATATGTTTTCTCCCGGCCACGATGTCCTCCTATAGGATCATCGTGATACTCGAACATGATCCGCAAACGCAGATCAGTATCATCTGGAATGACAACACGTGGTGTGTCACCAGAAACGGATGTATAATACAGTAAACCGTTGCGAGCAGTGTATCGATTTGATGCAGATCGATACGCAGACGATAATCCTTTCAACGATTCTCGAGATGGTTGTGAAGATGTGTCAACAACTTCACAATCTCACCATCTTGGGCGTACGCCTGCCTCACATCATCATGTAAACGTTGAAGATGGGACTGAGGACGTCATAACCGCAACAGTGGCTGTCTCACTGTTGGGTTTCACGACTGTTTCAAAGTCGGGCCGAAGTGAGAGCGCATCAGCGACGACATTAAGTCGTCCTGGTTTGTACTCTACCGTAAAGTTGTATTCCGCAAAGAATGACAAACACCGCGCCATTCGTTGTGAAAGGTGCGGGCTGTTCACTGCCGTGCGTAATGACGCATGGTCAGTGTAAACAATGAAGGGTCTATCTCCTAATAGATAGACTCTGAACTTCGCGAGTGCATACTTCATGGAAAGGAGTTCCTTGTCATGCACTGGATAGTTCCGCTCAGCTGGTTGCAGCTGACGCGACTGATATCAGACGACGCGTTCAACGCCTTCAAGATCGTACTGCATTCATGCACAGCCGATTGCAAAATCGCTGGCATCACAGACCACATGAAATGGCCTGTCCTGATCGGCTATTGCTAGGAATGGGGATTGTATAAAGCTCTGCTTGATACAATCAAAGGAGCGCTGACATTCAGCGTTCCATAACCACCTCTCGTTCTTTTTCAACAAACGAGAGAGGTGCACAGTCATCTCGGCGTAATTTCGTGAATACTTATGCAAATACGCCGCTAGCCCAAGGAATTTTCGAAGACCTTTGACATCAAACGGCACAGGCCAGTCGGTGATCGCCTTGATCTTTTCGGGATCAGGACGCACACCGTTCTTACCAACGATGCATCCGAGAAGTGGTATTTCGCTTGCTGCATATATACACTTCTTCATACTTTCATACAATTGATGCTTTCGCATGATTGTAAGAACCTGTCGGACGTGGTACCTGTGAACCTCAACATCCTACTTTCAATCCATAGCCCGACTATGGATGAATACGTCATCGAAATAACTCGGCGCGAATTCTCGTACTAGTCTCAACAGATGTGATACACATCTGTTGAACGTGGCAGGGGCATTACTAAGCCCTTGTGGCATTACTAGCCATTCTTAGAGCATGCCGCTAGGCGTGCTAACTGTGGTATAGGGTATGTCCCTCTCTCGCATAAGGATTTGATAGAAGCCATCCATCAAATCCATGGACGAAAAGATGGTACTCTTTGACATACCATCAATGATTACGTCCTTCCTCGGTATCGGCGTCTGAGCCGGTACCGTTGCAGCATTCAACTTGTTAAATGCATGCACAATCCGCCACCCTCCTGTTGCTTTTTGCACACAGAAGGTCGGAGAGCTATGTGGGGAAGTTGATTCCCTCACATGGCCCGCAGCTAAACGATCGGCAAAGAACTTGTCGATCGCAAGTACTTGTTCACGAGGCAGTGGCCACTGCTTCATGACACAGTACTTCGAGCCTGGTTTAAGCTCGACCTCATGTCGAATACCTTTATCCTTCGGTAATTCGCACGGAACAGTTTCAGGAATACATCCTTGAATATAACCAAATCTTTATAAAGAGGATTTGTCTTGAGCGATTCCCACAATTGGGAGTCATATCGCTCAATTCGTGTCTTTTCATCTAGGACACTCTCGTCCATAGATGAACTACCGAGAACTCTCTCGTTCTCAGTGAACACTGTCGCTGACCTTACGTCGGCTACACACTCGTCGTCAGCGACGAGTACGCAGATCTGCTTGACTTTGCGACTACGCAGATCACGCAAGAACCTTTTATGTTCAAGCGTTGGCAACTGAGTGATCTCCGAAGTCAACTTCGGAGGCGCAATCAGATCAAGTGTATAAGCGCCTACGCTTGATCCGTTATTGACTAGGACATTCAATGTCTCTGTCATTTCCTGAGGACTTATTCCCTCAGGCTTCGAAGGACTTATTCCTTCGGCTTCCCGGGGACTTATTCCCGCGGGTTTCGGGGAACTTATTTCCGCCGTATTTGTAATATCAGGACTTATTCCCTTTACTTCCTCTAGCTGGGGTTGCGCAATCACAGCGAGATCCTCTACGAAAGACTCTCCAGTCGATCTAGGATTATCGTTTCGCTTAACCTGAGCGATCGATTGTTTCTCTTCTAGATGTTCCCCGCTAGTCATACATCTTTGTCCCGGTCCACTCGACTTATTCGAGTGGTGGACCTTCGGTGCCGCCTGTGTTTCCTCACAGCCGCCGGAACTTTGCTCCGAAGTGTAACCGTTTGTCACACTAAGGTTTTGTGCAGTCGTACTAACGACCGTACCACAAGTGAGGCCATCGCACTCACTCGTAGTACATCCACACGCTTGTGGACGCTCCAAAACGTTCATCAGGTGGCCATCTGATGAACAAGCGGCAGGCATCGTTACTGTCCGATGTTGCCAGTTTACTCGTGGTCGTACCTTCTGAGCCACGGTATTCCAAGGATGACATCAAATTTGTCATCCAAATCCAATACGATAAAGTCATCGTCATATTGGGTATCTTCTAGCGTATAGTGGATCTTCACTATACGCTTCATGACGGTTACGGATGCGCCTGTCGCAAGACGTACCGTCATCCTCGTAGGAGGTGTGTCACATTCACTGAATTTAAAGTGACCATCTTCTAGCGATTGGCGTCGCACAAAATTGTTGGACGCCCCACAATCGACTAGAGCTCGAAGGGACAACTTATTCGTCACTTCGAGTTTCAAGGTAATGAGTGAGACCTCATTACCTAGAGCAGCAACGCACAATGTTTGTGTGTCGGGAGCAACCTTCATCAAGAGGCCTACAAATTATCTTGACGTTGCTGGACCAGTAGGGTGCTCCGCACCTACTGATCCTGTCCGTTTTTTGACGGTCCATCCCGTTGTTGCGTCTTTGCACCAACAGCGGACCCGCGTCCCTGCCCCTTTCTCATGGGTGGACGGTCACTACGCCCAGTGTTGCGAGACACTGGACGAGGGGCACTACACTTGTAAGCGTAGTGTCCTGTCTTTTGACATCTGTTGCATCTCTGCAACTTCTTGTAGCCTGTAGAGCGAGCCTTCTCGCTCTCTACATAACAGAGTTCCATCGGCTCTGGACCTCCGCTGTCATACCGTCTCGGTTGACGATATGATGTCGAGCTGGCGCGAGCCTGTCTCAGACTGAAGTCTTCCTGTTCCGCAATGGAAATGGATTGTTCTAGTGAATCTAGTTCAAGTCGTAACAGGTGAGTCTTGACGGGACCATCCGCAAGACCCTGCATGAACACCGAAACCAACGTGTGTTCATCTACCGGGTTGGAACTTAAACAACTCGTAAGATGTCGTATATGTTGAGCGTAAGCGTGCACATCACGCTTACCCTGCTTGAGCTTCAAGAGTTCGGTTCGAGCTCTTAACTCAGCTCCAGGAGCTTCAAACGTTTGTCTGAGCCGCGACTTGAAGACTTCCAACGACCCCAACGCATATGGGTCGTGCAACTTGAGCCCCAGTGCCCAAGTCTTGGCACGTCCTGCCAGATTTGACTGGACAAATGCAACTTGCATTTCCCCGTCGTCGATGCGACGCGCACTTATGGCGTCATCCAATTTGACGAACTATCTCAAGAGGGGGTCTTCTTCGACCCCCTTATACTTGGAGATGTCAATCTTCAAGGTTTCGGGTCGACGCGAGTGCATCGACCCACCAGCAGCAGCCTGCTGCTGTCTCAACAGTTCAAACTGTTGAGCACCCTGTTCTCTCAACAACTCTGCTTGTTGAGAACCTTGTTGGTGAAGCAAGGCTACTTCTCGCGTTCAGCGTCAAGTTCGTTTTGAATGAACTTGGCGATAGTAGCATGTTGGGCATCTCTATTGAGAGCCTCTAGCATGACGCTAACAGCTTGGATGCCCATGGTTGAGCCCATCCGTTCAACCGCATCCCATTCGACATTGCTCAAATGGGAGTAGCCGGCACGTATGACGTGAAAGCTTTGGTCATCTTCATCATCCAACATATTCATGTTAGATGTGAACGTGGTCCTTGGACGGACTGCGAAGTGCTACCAGGTGTAACGGGGGCACCCTGAAGCTTGTACTGGTGACAGTACAAGCTACTTATTCTGATGACAGAATAAGGCGGTGCCTCGGAACTTCACGTACACTGGTACTTGCAGAGGAAGACGGTAAGAAGAAGCGAGTACTTAGCTTGAGTAAAAAGTAGAACTGTATTTAGCATAGTTAATGTCTGTCAATAAATCACTATTTATCTTCATCTAACTATGTCTAAATACAAATGTGTAAATCAACTATCTGCTCACCACTCATTGCGTGCGTCTGTCGTGGCGCGTCTTCGTTGGTTGATATAATGGCTTATATCAACCAATTAGGAACTACTCGTAAGTGCTACAGAATATTTGTCCTCATGAGAATATATTCTGAGAATATAACTCTTATAGTTATATTCTATTAAGAATTGCTCATAAAATGTTATGTAACGATTCACCCCGTTACAGTGACCCTCTAAACCTCGATGTCGGGCACGAAAACAATTGATGGTTGAATTTAGTTTAAACTACTAAAAATAAGGATTACGCAATAAACCTGCGAAACCGGATACCTCTGTTGGCACACACGCACTTCGCGATGGTCTCCGCGTCGAGCTGCTCCCGCAAGACGAAGAAAAAGAATGGCAAGAAGAGCAGCAAGCGCAAGCCCGTGAACATGCAGGCAAACTTCAACAGTAAGTGCTCGTTACCTGGCACTCGTACCACAACCCTCGATGCCTCACTGGGAGCGATAAGTGACGCCATGTTCCCGTCCAATGATCACCATCACGCGGCGGTTGACGCTCTTGATGCAGATGGCTTTGCCTGTGGAGACTTCCAATTGCACAGGTGTAGAACAGAAACCGTCACCCGTTGTAGCTGAAGAACTTTCATTTTTTATATCGGTTACTGTGCTCGTGTGGATTCATGATCAAAAACGTTCCGTGCAAGTAGTACCTGCATTGATGGCAAGCTTAAGCACAGTGAGGTGATTGCCAAGGCTGTGGCCAATGGCGTGACTTTTATGTCGCTCACAGACCATGATACAATGGCTGGAGTGAGTGAGGCTATTGGTGCAGCGCAGAAACAGGGCGTCTTGGTCTTCCCTGGTGTCGAGATCAGTGCTGAAGTGAAAGGTGGAGAGAACCTACACATCCTGGGCTATTTCTATTCCGGATCGAATAGTGTCGAATTGGAGGAACAGCTGCTCAAGATCCGTACGGGGAGGTACAAGCGTGGCAAAGGAATGCTCAAGAAGTTGGTGGGTGCGATAGGGGGAATGGTGGTTTGCCAGCGATACTTTGTGACAGAACTAATGATTGGCATCGTCTTTAGGAGGTGATGGGCATCAAACTCGAGTGGGAACGAGTACTGGAAATCGCAGGAGAAGGGGCACCTAAAAAATTGTCTTTTTTACAAAAAAATAAATGAAGAAATTTATCCACCGTTTTATAATTTAAAATATAAAATTTTGCAATGGAGATAATCGGATTCTAACCAACAACTTTTTTTTGCAAAAAATAATTTCTACTTTAAATTCATTATTATAAATTATTGAAATATTGTTATAACAAAAAAATTATTTATTTATATTTTAAAAATTATTTTTTAAAAGCTAAAGACGGATTCGAACCGTCATTACGGATTTGCATTCCTTTACAGACGTAATTACACCAGTTACTCCACCCAAGGGGTGGACCCCTGGTGTAGTGGCGCAGTAAGCTGACTTCCAAGTCGCTGATTGCGGGTTCGAACCCCCCCGGGGGCCGAAACCGGAATCGGTAACGGGTGAACAGCTGAATAACCATGCCTTCCACCAACAAACCATCTGGGAGATGCCGTAAAAAGTATAATGTGACGAATTCAACCAGTTACTCCACCCATAACAAATTATAAAAAAACCTGTAATAAATAATGAAGGAGTTTTAAATTTTACAGAACCTCCCCGTAAAGTTGCTAACCAACTAAACATTTTGGATATTTTATTAAAAACATTTAATTTTTTGAGATTATTAATTTAAAAAGAAACTTAAAACATGTTCAGATTTAGACGCGACTACTTAACAACAATTAAATAGAGGAGTTCGATTAATTAAAATGTTAAAACAGGGTTTAAATATTCCTTACAAAAAATAACATGAAACATTACAGTATGATACTCCAAGTTTTCCTGAAAAGGGTATAATAATTATGGAAAATTAAAAAATAATTTAAAATACTTATAATACCGATTTCAAGCAATACGTAATTGTTGCTTGTTGTTTTGTACCGGGGCGAGAACTTCCCACCTGAAGAAGCTATCAAGCTTATTGCTAGCGCCGGCAGAGTCTCTGTTCTTGCCCACCCCTGGTGCTGCAAGGTAGACTTATACAAACATCTTTGAGATCGCTAGTTGCTAGACCGCAGTCCTCTCATGTAACCTCTTTGCTCGTAACGGAACCCGATGACGCTAGTTCCAGAACTAGATAAGCTAGGCATTCAGGTACGTCACGCACACGATGCTACTTTACGGTCGAAAGACATGTACTGAGGTGTTGTTTGACGGGTGCTCTTCAGGGCATCTGTAACGGGGTGAATCGTTACATAACAATTTATAAGCAATTCTTAATAGAATATAACTATAAGAGTTATATTCTCAGAATATTGTCATAAGGACAAATATTCTGTAGCACTTACGAGTAGTTCCTAATTGGTTGATATAAGCCATTATATCAACCAACGAAGACGCGCCACGACAGACGCACGCAATGAGTGGTGAGCAGATAGTTGATTTACACATTTGTATTTAGACATAGTTAGATGAAGATAAATAGTGATTTATTGACAGACATTAACTATGCTAAATACAGTTCTACTTTTTACTCAAGCTAAGTACTCGCTTCTTCTTACCGTCTTCCTCTGCAAGTACCAGTGTACGTGAAGTTCCGAGGCACCGCCTTATTCTGTCATCAGAATAAGTAGCTTGTACTGTCACCAGTACAAGCTTCAGGGTGCCCCGTTACACCTGGTAGCACTTCGCAGTCCGTCCAAGGACCACGTTCACATCTAACATGAATATGTTGGATGATGAAGATGACCAAAGCTTTCACGTCATACGTGCCGGCTACTCCCATTTGAGCAATGTCGAATGGGATGCGGTTGAACGGATGGGCTCAACCATGGGCATCCATGCTGTTAGCGTCATGCTAGAGGCTCTCAATAGAGATGCCCAACATGCTACTATCGCCAAGTTCATTCAAAATGAACTTGACGCTGAACGCGAGAAGTAGCCTTGCTTCACCAACAAGGTTCTCAACAAGCAGAGTTGTTGAGAGAACAGGGTGCTCAACAGTTTAAACTGTTGAGACAGCAGCAGGCTGCTGCAGGCGGGTCGATGCACTCGCGTCGATTCGAAACCTTGAAGATTGACATCTCCAAGTATAGGGGAGTCAAAGAGGACTCCCTCTTGAGATGGTTCGTCGAATTGGATGACGCCATAAGGGCGCATCGCATCGACGACGGGGAAATGCAAGCTACATTTGTCCAGTCAAATCTGGCAGGACGTGCCAAGACTTGGTCACTGGGGCTTAAGTTGCACCACCCGTATGCGTTTGGGTCGTTAGAAGTCTTCAAGTCGCGGCTCAGACAAACGTTTGAACCGCCTAGAGCTGAGTTCAGAGCTCGAATCGAACTCTTGAAGCTCAGACAAGGTAAGCGTGATGTGCACGCTTACGCGCAACATATACGACATCTCACGAGTTGTATAAGTTCCAATCCGGTGGATAAACACACGTTGGTTTCGGTGTTCATGCAGGGTCTTGCGGATGGTCCCGTCAAGACTCACCTGTTCCGACTTGAACTAGATTCACTAGAACAATCCATTTCCATTGCGAAACAGGAAGGCTTCAGCCTGAGACAGGCTCGCGCCAGCTCGACATCATATCGTCAACCGAGACGGTATGACAGCGGAGGTCCAGAGCCGATGGAACTCTGTTATGTAGAGAGCGAGAAGGCTCGCTCTACAGACTACAAGAAGTTGCATAAATGCAATAGATGTCAAAAGACAGGACACTACGCTTACAAGTGTAGTGCCCCTCGTCCAGTGTCTCGCAACACTGGGCGTAGTGACCGTCCACCCATGAGAAAGGGGCAGGGACGCGGGTCCGCTGTTGGTGCAAAGACGCAACAACGGGATGGACCGTCAAAAAACGGACAGGATCAGTAGGTGCGGAGCACCCTACTGGTCCAGCAACGTCAAGATAATTTGTAGGCCTCTTGATGAAGGTTGCTCCCGACACACAAACATTGTGCGTTGCTGCTCTAGGTAATGAGATCTCACTCATTACCTTGAAACTCGAAGTGACAAATAAGTTGTCCCTTCGAGCTCTAGTCGATTGTGGGGCGTCCAACAATTTTGTGCGACGCCAATCGCTAGAAGATGGTCAATTTAAATTCAGTGAATGTGACACACCTCCTACGAGGATGACGGTACGTCTTGCGACAGGCGCATCCGTAACCGTCATGAAGCGTATAGTGAAGACCCACTATACGCTAGAAGATACCCAATATGACGATGACTTTATCGTATTGGATTTGGATGACAAATTTGATGTCATCCTTGGAATACCGTGGCTCAGAAGGTACGACCACGAGTAAACTGGCAACATCGGACAGTAACGATGCCTGCCGCTTGTTCATCAGATGGCCACCTGATGAGCGTTTTGGAGCGTCCACAAGCGTGTGGATGTACTACGAGTGAGTGCGATGGCCTCACTTGTGGTACGGTCGTTAGTACGACTGCACAAAACCTTAGTGTGACAAACGGTTACACTTCGGAGCAAAGTTCCGGCGGCTGTGAGGAAACACAGGCGGCACCGAAGGTCCACCACTCAAATAAGTCGAGTGGACCGGGACAAAGATGTATGACTAGCGGGGAACATCTAGAAGAGAAACCATCGATCGCTCAGGTTAAGCGAAACGATAATCCTAGATCGACTGGAGAGTCTTTCGTAGATGAAGTTAAGGGAATAAGTCCCGATATTACAAATACGGCGGAAATAAGTTCCCCGAAACCCGCGGGAATAAGTCTCAGGGAAGCCGAAGGAATAAGTCCTTCGAAGCCTGAGGGAATAAGTCCCCAGGAAATGACAGAGACATTGAATGTCATAGTCAATAACGGGTCAAGCGTAGGCGCTTATACACTTGATCTGATTGCGCCTCCGAAGTTGACTTCAGAGATCACTCAGTTGCCAACGCTTGAACATAAAAGGTTCTTGCGTGATCTGCGTAGTGGCAAAGTCAAGCAGATCTGCGTACTCGTCGCTGACGACGAGTGTGTAGCCGACATAAGGTCAGCAATATTGTTTACTGAGAACGAGAGAGTTCTCAGTAGTTCATCGATGGACGAGAGTGTCCTAGATGAAAAGACACGAATTGAGCGATATGACTCCCAATCGTGGGAATCGCTCAAGACAAATCCTCTTTATAAAGATTTGGTTATATTCAAGGATGTATTCCTGAAACTGTTCCGTGCGAATTACCGAAGGATAAAGGTATTCGACATGAGGTCGAGCTTAAACCAGGCTCGAAGTACTGTGTCATGAAGCAGTGGCCACTGCCTCGTGAACAAGTACTTGCGATCGACAAGTTCTTTGCCGATCGTTTAGCTGCGGGCCATGTGAGGGAATCAACTTCCCCACATAGCTCTCCGACCTTCTGTGTGCGAAAAGCAACAGGAGGGTGGCGGATTGTGCATGCATTTAACAAGTTGAATGCTGCAACGGTACCGGCTCAGACGCCGATACCGAGGAAGGACGTAATCATTGATGGTATGTCAAAGAGTACCATCTTTTCGTCCATGGATTTGATGGATGGCTTCTATCAAATCCTTATGCGAGAACGGAATATACCCTATACCGCAGTGAGCACGCCTAGCGGCATGCTCTAAGAATGGCTAGTAATGCCACAAGGGCTTAGTAATGCCCCTGCCACGTTCAACAGATGTGTATCACATCTGTTGAGACCAGTACGAGAATTCGCGCCGAGTTATTTCGATGACGTATTCATCCATAGTCGGGCTATGGATGGAAAGTCGGACGTTGAGGTTCACAGGTACCACGTCCGACAAGTTCTTACAATCATGCGAAAGCATCAATTGTATGAAAGTATGAAGAAGTGTATATATGCAGCAAGCGAAATACCACTTCTTGGGTGCATCGTTGGTAAGAACGGTGTGCGTCCTGATCCCGAAAAGATCAAGGCGATCACCGACTGGCCTGTGCCGGTTGATGTCAAAGGTCTTCGAAAATTCCTTGGGCTGGCGGCGTATTTGCATAAGTATTCACGAAATTACGCCGAGATGACTGTGCACCTCTCTTGTTTGTTGAAAAAGAACGAGAGGTGGTTATGGAACGCTGGATGTCAGCGCTCCTTTGAGGGTATCAAGCTGAGCTTGATACAATCCCCAGTCCTAGCAATAGCCGATCAGGACTGGCCATTTCATGTGGTCTGTGATGCCAGCGATTTCGCAATCGGCTGTGCATGAATGCAGTACGATCTTGAAGGCGTTGAACGCGTCGTCTGCTATCAGTCGCGTCAGCTGCAACCAGCTGAGCGGAACTATCCAGTGCATGACAAGGAACTCCTTTCCATGAAGTATGCACTCGCGAAGTTCAGAGTCAATCTATTAGGAGATAGACCCTTCATTGTTTACACTGACCATGCGTCATTACGCACGGCAGTGAACAGCCCGCACCTTTCACAAAGAATGGCGCGGTGATTGTCATTCTTTGCAGAATACAACTTTACGGTAGAGTACAAACCAGGACGACTTAATGTCGTCGCTGATGCGCTCTCACGTCGTCCCGACTTTGAAACAGTCGTGAAACCCAACAGTGAGACAGTCACTGTAGCGGTTATGACGTCCTCAGTCCCATCTTCAACGTTTACATGATGATGTGAGGCGGGCATACGCCCAAGATGGTGAGATTGTGAAGTTGTTGACACATCTCTCCCAACCATCTCGAGAATCGTTGAAAGGATTATCGTCTGCGTATCGATCTGCATCAAATCGATACACTGCTCGCAACGGTTTACTGTATTATACATCCGTTTCTGGTGACAAACCACGTGTTGTCATCCCAGATGATACTGATCTGCGTTTGCGGATCATGTTCGAGTATCACGATGATCCTATAGGAGGACATCGTGGCCGAGAGAAAACATATCTCACGGTAAGTCGAGACTTTTACTGGCCCCGCCAGTATCAGTTTGTGCGAAAGTATGTTCGCGCATGCGAAGTCTGTCAACGAGTGAAGTCAATTCCTTCACTGCGTGCACCTTTACAGCCTCTACCGGTTCCGGCTGAGTGCTGGGAATCCATCTCAATGGATTTCGTCTTCGGGTTACCCAAAGACGCACGCGGGAATACGGGTATTCTCGTATTTGTTGACAGATTCAGCAAAATGGTACACCTTGTGGCTGTACCAGAGACAATCACGGAAAGTGGCTGTGCTTGTGTCTTTATTGACACCATCTTCCGACTTCATGGGTTGCCCCGTGAACTCGTATCAGACAGAGATCCACGATTCACTGCTGATTTCTGGCGTTCCGTGTTCAAATCACTCGGAACGCGCTTGAAGATGTCGACATCTGATCATCCAGAGTCAGATGGTCAGACGGAACGTGCCAATCGTGTCCTTGAAGAGATACTTCGAGGATACGTACACTCTTTTACGAGTTGGAGTGAGTTTTTGCCAATGGTAGAGTTTGCCATTAACAACTCGGTGCATGCGTCCACGACACATACGCCGTTTTACGTGAATGGATTACGCCATCCGCGTGTACCCACCTTACTAGAGTGTAACTCTGGTTAAGGGGGGGAGGGACTCGCGCGAGCAAAAACCGATTTGGTTCACGCTCATCACGCTCTGACGAAGAGGTCATTGCGCTTGAGGCCGATATCGATAACATCGATATCAAAGAAGATGATGCCAGTGAGAGTGCAGAAGCCCTCACTGAAGAAACGATTGATGTCGCTGCAGTGCACTCACAGCGCACTGAAGCTAACGAGTCATCAGATGAGTTCATACTGGCTCGTGAAACGGTAGTCCGTTTTGTGCAAGACTCCATCGCCGAATCGGTGGATAAGCAAAAGCAAAACGCTGACAAGAATGGAAGGGCAAACACTCTTTTATTTAATAAAGGTGACTTAGTCCTACTGTCTACGGTTAATCTACCAAAGCATGTAGTGACTAACTTGGGTAGCAGTAAACTACTACCCAAGTACATCGGCCCATTTCGTGTATTACACTGCCTAGGCAATGCATACACGATCGAGTTACCACGTAAGATGCGAACGCATCCCACGTTTTACGTTGGTCGGCTTAAGCCGTACCATCAGTACGCTGCTTCTTCCGATGAAGAACGCCCTTGCGCTCAAGCATCTCGCAGAGAGCCTTGTGCTCCCGATGGTGGGCTCCGACAAGGGTCTGAAGAGCAGCTATCTCATCCCGAGACCGATCAACAATCCCACGAGCTACCCTTAGCTCGTCACGAAGAGATGTCAGAGATCTCTCGTTCTCAAGCTGAGCAAAGGCAAACTCAGCTCGATGCTTCGAGGCAGTGTCCGCCATTTGGAGACGCCTATTCCGCTCATGTCCGAGATCGTCGCGTAACCCTTGCGTTACGCGATCAAAGAAGCTCTCGGGAACACACCGATCCACATGATCGTGTGGAGAGCGTCTTTCCTCCTCCTCCACCTCCATTAGAGGACTCTCGCGGTGGCCAGCGCTATCTAGTTGAGCAGCTGTTGAACCACCGCGACGTGAACGGACGTCGGACGAGTTATCTCGTCCGGTGGCGCGGCTATCCCCCGTCCTGGGATTCTTGGGAGCCCCGCTCCCAACTGATGATCGACGTACTGGGTCGAATTGAGCAGTACGACGCGGCACATCCTGTGCCGCAGAAGGACCACCGGAGAAAGTCTTCCCGGCACGGTCGTAAAGGGATTTCAGGTTGTCAATCCCTTCGTACATCTCAATAGAGATACGTACGCGCCACCACGGGCTATTAGGGAGGTAAGACTCCTTAGGTGCTCGTGCAGAGTTGTTCACAAACATGGGCACGAGTCTCCTCAAGAGAGGCAGGGTAATCCTTTCTCCCTTGACAGACGATGCAGCTTGTAGCGTGCACCTGTCGGGGTTCGCTTTTCAAACTTATCACGAGCTTTGATAAGTTTGTCATTCCAAGCGTCACGACCTACATCCTCAAGGTTATGGATGTAGGCATTCCACGCTTGAAGTAGTAATGGACCATCACCCTTGTGATTCCCACTGTACCATCGATGTCTAAAGAAAGCATCGATGAAGAATTCATGTTCAGCGCGATAGTTTTTCGCACTGGGATCAAGGTGATGGATCCTTGATGAATCGAACGACCGTGTTCGATAACGATCACTCGTCGTCGCCGACAAGTGATCCATGACGGATTTTGGAGGCAGCCATGCTTTCTTCTCGGGAGCGAGACGCAAGACATTGCGGTCCCGCTCTTCCTGCGTCGTGCCGACAGAAGTACTGGCACCTCGCTGTGAAGTGGTGTCCATAGGAGAACCGACACCACTGTTAGCGCCCGAGTCTCGCGACCTCGAGCGCCTTCGCTTCGGCGATGGTTCATCTGACTCATCAGATGAACCAAAGATGCTGCGACGCAAAGCATCGTCCATGCCACGCTTGGCAGGCGGCTTGGATTCGATCGCCGTCGATACGGATCCGTCTTCCGTATCAGGAGAGTACGAGACACCGAGCTCGTACTCTGTGAAGACATGAGTGTCTTCATGACCAGCGCCTGCATCACCAAGTGACACAGGCTGAGTCGCTTCACAAACCGATGAGACATCAGTTGCTGTGGTTTCTGCTTCGGCGTCCGCACAGTGACGTGCGGACGCGCTCTCGGCGGCCTTGCTCGCGCATCGCATGGGCTTGTTGACCATGCGATGCGATGTTGGAAAGTGGACTCGGACCAACAAGTGCAAACCCTGTCCCAAATGATTTGGGACGAGTATCCATTTAGTCAATCAGTCACTAAAGTGACTGATGGTTGGGGGGGGGTGATGTAACGGGGTGAATCGTTACATAACAATTTATAAGAAATTGTTAATAGAATATAACTATAAGAGTTATATTCTCAGAATATTGTCATAAGGACAAATATTCTGTAGCACTTACGAGTAGTTCCTAATTGGTTGATATAGGCCATTATATCAACCAACGAAGACGCGCCACGACAGACGCACGCAATGAGTGGTGAGCAGATAACTGATTTACACATTTGTATTTAGACATAGTTAGATGAAGATAAATAGTGATTTATTGACAGACATTAACTATGCTAAATACAGTTCTACTTTTTACTCAAGCTAAGTACTCGCTTCTTCTTACCGTCTTCCTCTGCACGTACCAGTGTACGTGAAGTTCCGAGGCACCGCCTTATTCTGTCAACAGAATAAGTAGCTTGTACTGTCACCAGTACAAGCTTCAGGGTGCCCCGTTACAGCATCGAGGTTTTTCATGATAAGAATAAAATTGACATGTATGGCGCCTTGACGAAGGAATCCGAGTTGCTAAGAGTACGTAACGACACAAAGTAGGCAGCATTGTCGCGGAACGTATGTTTGTACGTGCTTGCTTTATCAGATGGGTGGATCGGATTTCCACGGCATAAACTCAAAGACGGAGCGTGAACCTGGTGCTATTCCTTTCCCACGCTTGCATGTTGATCGTTTTCTCGCCCACGCCCTACATGTGTGGGAACGACCGCTTGTAGAGCGATTGCAGTCTATTACAAAGTCCATCAAGCTGGCAGGTCTGGGTGCGTGTGCGTCGGAAGAGTTGCTTATTTGGAGAGAGCAAGAACCACTGGCGCGCCGAACATTAAATGATCTAGGCATGACAGCGGAGATAGTGGAGAGCCCATGTATGCATGCCTGGGTCACCCTCATTGGCAGCATGGATAGCGACAGCTACTACCAAACGATTCGCGTTCACATATGTAAGACTGCCATCTACGAATGTTCCTCCTTTTGCCTTTTACATGCAATGTTACTTCTTTTACTGGTGAGTTTTCTAGCTGGTATCAAGGCCCGATCCCCAACGAGAGGGGCGGTTTACGGATACATTACCTGGTTCCAAATCTCCACTACTTGTTCCTGTAATATTTGATCAAGAATCTCAGCCCAATATTTTTGTTTAGGTTGCGTGCAAGACCTACCCACTACAAGCTTGTTAGCTCAAGCTGGAAGAAGCATCTAAGAAGGTTCTATTAGTGCTTTTTTCAACTGCAAATCTCGAGTGGCTCTTCGGGACGCGTACCTGTCGATTTCTTGAATGATGACGACCACGTCAACATAACGCCGAGTATCCACCGGGTTTCCATCGGCAGCATACTGGACACGCAAGTAGATCGATGGGACAGGCTGAGCACTATCCGCGCCAATTGGCTTCGACATTAAAGCAGCACGACTGGTTTAAATTGAGTCAAGCACGGATGCGCCAAGACAAAACTGGGCGCACAGCTGTCGGGAATTCCGAATGGTCCGAGAACCTGATCCGGCGTCAGGCGTCGAGGCTTCGTAGGTGTCCAGGCTTCCCAGCTTCCATCTGGCCTGAATGTCCATCCTAATAGGTTATCATGTCGTTTGGAAGTCGATAACACCCGGACATGCTGGCACAAAAGCGCACATTATAAAATATATGGTACAAATTTTCTTGCAGACTTTTCGTCGCCACCTATACTAAGGTAATGATGTGGCTAGAAACCGATATGCTTAGTCGTCTAGACGTCGTCTGTCCATGCGATACGCCTGGCAGTGCGACCACGTGCAAAAACTACTTTGCTGTGTCTGGCCGTCGTCTGGTCGTCGTCTGGCCGTCGTCTGGTCGTCGTCTGGCCGTCGTCTGGTCGTCGTCTGGCCGTCGTCTGGTCGTCGTCTGGCCGTCGTTGGATAAGGGAAAACTTCACAACAATGAGAAGCGTCTAACGTGTCTCGCCCGGACCTTCTTATAGTCTGTTCATTTGTAGTTTTGCGCTCCATTGGCCAGCCTCCCGTCCGAAATACTTCAACAAACGCCATGCGTTTATTTCTCCATTTTGTACTCATTGCGAGTGTTGTGTTTCTCGTTTTCGCTGATCTAGCCTCGGGCCTTTACGGACTGGAGACCCTAACATCTAGCACCGACGCAGATGAGCTCACGACCGCCACAAGACAGCTGAGAGCTGCCTATCACGACAGGGAACTGAGCGAAGATCAGGCGTTCTTTTCCATGGAAGGTATCATTTCACCGTTGGTGAAGATAGCGCAATGGTTCAGGAACGAGTCAGTCTCAGTACCAGCCCCATCCTAGGTCAAAAGTCTCATTAACAGCACCAGTCCTAAAAGCAGCACCAGCCTATAAATAAATCAGTGTAGATCACACTGAATTACATTTCAAAGTGAGCCTGCGACTAGCGCGTTTAAAAGAAGTAGATAGTTGGGAAATGCGCTTTGCGATTCGACGCGGCGTGCGATGCGTGAGCAAGACATGCGTGACGACAGGAACATGTGTGGTTTGCTACTCTATTTTTTGCGCATGGTTTGGCTAGAAAGTGACGCAGAGTATACATGTGTGCTAAACTACCTCCGATGTCGGAAATTACGTAACAAGAGAAGGTAAGGCTTTGGCCCGATGTGCGATTCCGCGAAAGTTTTGAGGCCATGAATGCGCTAAATTTGGAGACTTGCTCATACTGAAACTGTTTATTATGCTGTTTAGGTCCCATACGACCGGATGGTGCGCTTGATACATCCAAGCTAGAACAACACACTCGACTGGCTCGCGGAATGAAGCAGGACTAATTTATGATGACGGCAGACAACAATTGTCAAAAACAATAAGACCTTGTGGTTATGGTAGCTCACAAATTGACTGATGCTGTTTTTGCTTTGTACTCAAAATATTATGTATGCAAGGCCGAGACGCGCGTCATTTTGAAAATGTCTTTGGTGTGATGGTTGCGCGGGATGTAGTCACGGCCTTAACGTCCAACAAGTCAATTCAGGTAATTTATATATTACGAGGACGTGTGAATATAGTATGAGCTAGGCTTACACATTGTGTGTATGGTATTTTGTATTTGTTGTCATTGTAGGATTAGTGAGTACGCTATGCCGTTTTGTGACCACATCGCGGGACGTACAAAAGTGGTTTCGATGAATTTGTACGTGGGCTATTGAGTGTTTTGTGAGCCTTAGAAAGGAACGAGCCACTAAACAGCACCACTACTCTTGAACAGAAAAGTGGAAATATACCTAGAGTGCCGAGCGTGCTATGCTGATTCTGGATAAGAGAAATTGGAGAAGAGCTGCTGTACGTATCAATGTTAATTGGCTGCACGCTTAACATTAATGCTGCATATGTTGTGGTGTGTATTGTGTGTTATGTAGGTTCTATGTGAAATGAAAAAGGAACAACGAACTCAAGGTCATGGTCTAATGATATCTTCTCTAGTGCTGGACTCTGTGGTGCGCTAATAGCACGGAACGACTGATCGCTGCAAAGTGTTGTGCTTGAAGCTTTTAGTCACGCAAATTCTTCGCTTTCAAAGAAATCAGCCATCAGTTACTAATCGATCGCGCTAACAACAAGGACAAGGATAACATAACGTTAACTTTAGTCACGATGTCGTAATTAGCTTGTAAGATACATGTGTGCTAAATCTATTGTCTCGCTTATTGTAGTCAATATCGTTTCACTCTTACTCTTCAGGGTCGCACAAAACCATGCTGTATCGTATGAACATAGATGTGAAGTCATCTTATTTGCCGAGAAATTGGTTTGGCGATTGCCAGGCACACGTCGGCGTGAATATCATACAGGGTGGAATGTATTGCTCTGAAGCTGCACCCATCCGATTTCTTTTCGTCAAACGAACCTCCCATAGGCATCGATCTTGTGGGCACACATGCGTCTTGCTGTTGCCACCACTATTTTTAACCCCGCACTACCAGTTCTGATTGAAACATTAATCTTTTTAAAAATCTAGTTGCAGCAACATCGGCCTTAAAATATTAGTCCATGAGCCAATTATGTGGCACCGTAACTTGCATGTAAATCAACCGCCACCCTTTAGGGTGAGACCTTGATGAATCTTGCTGTTACTGAGCGCTTAAACTCACGGCGCTTATAGCATTTTTTAGTTCTCATAATTGGGAGCACCAAGTAGTGTTATCTACACTAAATTTATTAATGGCTGGTGCTGCTTTTGGGACTGGTGCTGATAATGAGACTTTTGACCTAGGATGGTGCTAATAGTAAAATTTACTCTTCAAGGGCCATTTTATCCACCCTTCCATTGTTTAAGCAACGCGCGGTCACGAGTAAAGATGCAGAGCATGATGCTTTTGATTTCAATGTAGGAGCTATTCTTCGTGATGTCTTAATTCCGTACAATGCTATGATGGCCAAAGGTGAGGTGGAAACGATGGACCTAACGGACGACAAATATAAGGAGTATTTGGTATTCATTCAGAAACATTTTGTCGACCGCGACGACTTGGCGAAGCTTACAAAGTTAGTCGAAAAACATCGCGACGAATCCAAAGCGGCGCTAGATGTCCTGGACAGATAAAATAGATCTTTCGATTGCGTGTTCCTATCGTGGGCCCTGAAAAAAAAACTAGGTGATGGCAGCGCCGATGGGGTTTTGTTGCAGCTTGGCCCGGACGTTACCATGCATGAACGTGAACAAGCGCAAGGACTGAAGAAATAGTACACGATACATCTCATATTTCTGGAGATCCTCTGTCGCAAAATTCACCGAGTGTAGCTCCACTGGGTGATGGTGGCTACGAAAGTAATGAAATAACTGTTTTTACTTGGCCTATATCTCATCGCAATTGTTCTCTCGTTACACTCTGCAACCCCCTATTCGCAGGTGAGTTTTGCTTAGGGCTCCGTCTCGCAACGTCCCATCCCGCGCGTCCTGCACATCCCGCATTCTGTAATTATCATAGCATATAACGTCAAGGTTCTTTTAATTTTCTACGACCACAAAATCACATAGGGAATCGTGAGAGCGTAAAATTAAGCGTCATTTATTTTACACAATATCTTGCTAAATTCCGTATTCATTGTCATTTTTTACCTTTCTGCCCAGGCATACATCTAGGCATTATAGGTACTTCTAAAAAGGATTTGGTTGTCCCAAGCGACGATCTGGTGAACATCTTTTGCTTACTGGGGCCTCGTAACTTCTATACACTGTACATGTAGTATCTTTTGCTAGTGCCTCGATTGCTTTAAAACCTCGCCAAGACGTTCGACGATTCCACTAGACGTCAAAGTCGCCTATGAGCAATCGCAATAACTTAGAAATTTTGGCAATAACCATGCTTCAAGACGTCGCTACTCACCATAATTTTACTGTATTGATGTTGATACATGTGGTAACTCTTATTAATGTCGTTACCACCACGTTTATAAACGTGATGGTAATCACAATAGAGTTCTTCGTGCATGAGTCTGTCATCAGCAGCACCGATTAGATTCGAGTGGATTAGGCATTGAGCTTCTACCCTTGTTGTAGCAGGTAAGCAAAGACCACAGAGAGAAAAATTTCAACGTCTAACTGCGTTGTTTATTTGTTATTACCCCGAACGCATACAGATACGATAATATGTCTACAGATCTAATCATTACGAAAAAATGTAGTGTAAATGTTCAATGATGTCGTCCCGCAGTATCCTGCGTCCCATCCCGACCTGCACAAGATGGGAGGCAGGATAGGCCAATCCCGTCCCATCCTGTGCGGGACGGAGCCTTAGTTATGATGCAATACGTAGACCCCGCCAACATGCGTAACAAACTTCACTCTCTTGGTATAGATGTGCGTTATCTGCCCACTTCTTGCATGCCTGAGAGGCAGACTAGGCCACAACGTCGTCTACGGTGCATCTATGCAGAGATCAGGCCTACTGGGATGGTCCAATCGGAGTCACGCGTGCCATTCCTGCGATCACTGGGTACAAATGGAAGTCACGCGGACGAAGCATTTCTACAATGACTGCGTTAACTTGTGTGAATGTACGTAGGGTTTTCACCGATCAATTTCGAGCACCCATCGGTCAGCTGTAACGGGGTGAATCGTTACATAACAATTTATAAGAAATTGTTAATAGAATATAACTATAAGAGTTATATTCTCAGAATACTGTCATAAGGACAAATATTCTGTAGCACTTACGAGTAGTTCCTGATTGGTTGATATAGGCCATTATATCAACCAACGAAGACGCGCCACGATAGACGCACGCAATGAGTGGTGAGCAGATAGTTGATTTACACATTTGTATTTAGACATAGTTAGATGAAGATAAATAGTGATTTATTGACAGACATTAACTATACTAAATACAGTTCTACTTTTTACTTTAACCAAGTACTCGCTTCTTCTTACCGTCTTCCTCTGCACGTACGAGTGTACGTGAAGTTCCGAGGCACCGCCTTATTCTGTCATCAGAATAAGTAGCTTGTACTGTCACCAGTACAAGCTTCAGGGTGCCCCGTTACACCTGGTAGCACTTCGTAGTCCGTCCAAGGACCGCGTTCACATCCAACATGAATATGTTGGATGATGAAGATGACCAATGCTTTCACGCTACGCGTGACGGCTACTCCCATTTGAGCGATGTCGAATGGGATGCGGTTGAACGAATGGGTTCGACCATGGGCATCTATGCTGTTAGCGTCATGCTAGAGGCTCTCAATAGAGATCCCCAACATGCTACTATCGCCAAGTTCATTCAAAATGAACTTGACGCTGAACGCGAGAAAGTAGCCTTGCTTCACCAACAAGGTTCTCAACAAGCAGAGTTGTTGAGAGAACAAGGTGCTCAACAGTTTGAACTGTTGAGACAGCAGCAGGCTGCTGCTGGCGGGTCGATGCACTCGCGTCGACCCGAGACTTTGAAGATTGACATCTCAAAGTATAGGGGAGTCGAAGAAGATTCCCTCTTGAGATGGTTCGTCGATTTGGATGACGCCATAAGGGCGCATCGCATCGACGACGGGGATGTTCAAGCTGCATTTGCCCAGTCAAATCTGGCAGGACGTGCCAAGACTTGGGCACTGGGGCTCAAGTTGCACGACCCATATGCGTTTGGGTCGTTGGAAGTCATCAAGTCGCGGCTCAGACAAACGTTTGAACCGCCTAGAGCTGAGTTCAGGGCTCGAACTGAACTCTTGAAGCTCAAACAGGGTAAGCGTGATGTACACTCTTACGCTCAACATATACGACATCTTACGAGTTGTATAAGTTTCAATCCGGTGGATGAACACACGTTGGTTTCGGTGTTCATGCAGGGTCTTGCGGATGGTCCTGTCACGACTCACCTGTTCCGGCTTGAACTAGATTCACTAGAACAAGCAATTACCATTGCGGAGCAGGAAGACTTCAGTCTGAGACAGGCTCGCGCCAGCTCGACATCATATCGTCAACCGAGACGATATGACAACGGAGGTCCAGAGCCGATGGAACTCTGTTATGTAGAGAGCGAGAAGGCTCGCTCTACAGACTACAAGAAGTTGCAGAAATGCAATAGATGTCAAAAGACAGGACACTACGCTTACGAGTGTAGTGCCCCTCGTCCAGTGTCTCGCAACACTGGGCGTAGTGGCCGTCCACCCATGAGAAAGGGGCAGGGACGCGGGTCCGCTGTTGGTGCAAAGACGCAACAACGGGATGGACCGTCAAAAAACGGACAGGATCAGTAGGTGCGGAGCACCCTACTGATCCAGCAACGTCAAGATAATTTGTAGGCCTCTTGATGAAGGTTGCTTCCAACACACAAACGTTGTGCGTTGCTGCTCTAGGTAATGAGGTCTCACTCATTACCTTGAAACTCGAAGTGACGAATAAGTTGTCCCTTCGAGCTCTAGTCGATTGTGGGGCGTCCAACAATTTTGTGCGACGCCAATCGCTAGAAGATGGTCACTTTAAATTCAGTGAATGTGACACACCTCCTACGAGGATGACGGTACGTCTTGCGACAGGCGCATCCGTAACCGTCATGAAGCGTATAGTGAAGATCCACTATACGCTTGAAGATACCCAATATGACGATGAATTTATCGTATTGGATTTGGATGACAAATTTGATGTCATCCTTGGAATACCGTGGCTCAGAAGGTACGAACCACGGGTAAACTGGCAACATCGGACAGTAACGATGCCTGCCGCTTGTTCATCAGATGGCCATCTGATGAACGTTTTGGAGCGTCCACAAGCGTGTGGATGTACTACGAGTGAGTGCGATGGCCTCACTTGTGGTACGGTCGTTAGTACGACTGCACAAAACCTTAGTGTACCAAACGGCTACACTTCGGAGCAAAGTTCCGGCGGCTGTGAGGAAACACAGGCTGCGCCGAAGGTCCACCACTCGAATAAGTCGGGTGGACTGGGACAAAGATGTATCCCTAGCGGGGAACATCTAGAAGAGAAACAATCGATCGCTCAGGTTAAGCGAAACGATAATCCTAGATCGACTGGAGAGTCTTTCGTAGAGGATCTCGCTGTGGTTGCGCAACCCCAGCTAGAGGAAGTAAAGGGAATAAGTCCCGATATTACAAATACGGCGGAAATAAGTTCCCCGAAACCCGCGGGAATAAGTCCCCGGGAAGCCGAAGGAATAAGTCCTTCGAAGCCTGAGGGAATAAGTCCCCAGGAAATGACAGAGACATTGAATGTCATAGTCAATAACGGGTCAAGCGTAGGCGCTTATACACTTGATCTGATTGCGCCTCCGAAGTTGACTTCGGAGATCACTCAGTTGCCAACGCTCGAACATAAAAGGTTCTTGCGTGATCTGCGTAGTGGCAAAGTCAAGCAGATCTGCATACTCGTCGCTGACGACGAGTGTGTAGCCGACATAAGGTCAGCAATATTGTTTACTGAGAACGAGAGAGTTCTCAGTAGTTCATCGATGGACGAGAGTGTCCTAGATGAAAAGACACGAGTTGAGCGATATGACTCCCAATCGTGGGAATCGCTCAAGACAAATCCTCTTTATAAAGATTTGGTTATATTCAAGGATGTATTCCTGAAACTGTTCCGTGCGAATTACCGAAGGATAAAGGTATTCGACACGAGGTCGAGGTTAAACCAGGCTCGAAGTACTGTGTCATGAAGCAGTGGCCACTGCCTCGTGAACAAGTACTTGCGATCGACAAGTTCTTTGCCGATCGTTTAGCTGCGGGCCATGTGAGGGAATCAACTTCCCCACATAGCTCTCCGACCTTCTGTGTGCGAAAAGCAACAGGAGGGTGGCGGATAGTGCACGCGTTCAACAAATTGAACGCTGCAACGGTACCGGCTCAGACGCCGATACCGAGGAAGGACGTAATCATTGATGGTATGTCAAAGAGCACCATCTTTTCGTCCATGGATTTGATGGATGGCTTCTATCAAATCCTTATGCGGGAACGGGATATACCCTATACCGCAGTTAGCACGCCTAGCGGCATGCTCTAAGAATGGCTAGTAATGCCACAAGGGCTTAGTAATGCCCCTGCCACGTTCAACAGATGTGTATCACATCTGTTGAGACCAGTACGAGAATTCGCGCCGAGTTATTTCGATGACGTGTTCATCCATAGTCGGGCTTGATGGAAAGTCGGATGGAAAGTCGGACGTTGATGTTCACAGATACCACATCCGACAGGTTCTTACAATCATGCGAAAGCATCAATTGTATGCCAATCTCAAGTAATGTATATTTGCAGCAAGCAAAATACCACTTCTTGGGTGCATCGTTGGTAAGAACGGTGTAAGTCCTGATCCCGAAAAGATCAAGGCGATCACCGACTGGCCTGTGCCGGTTGATGTCAAAGGTCTTCGAAAATTCCTTGGGCTAGCGGCGTATTTGCACAAGTATTCACGAAATTACGCCGAGATGACTGTGCACCTCTCTCGTTTGTTGAAAAAGAACGAGAGGTGGTTATGGAACGCTGAATGTCAGCGCTCCTTTGAGGGTATCAAGCAGAGCTTGATACAATCCCCAATCCTAGCAATAGCCGACCAGGACAGGCCATTTCATGTGGTCTGTGATGCCAGCGATTTCGCAATCGGCTGTGCATTAATGCAGTACGATCTTGAAGGCTTTGAACGCGTCGTCTGCTATCGTTCGCGTCAGCTGCAACCAGCTGAGCGGAACTATCCAGTGCATGACAAGGAACTCCTTTCCATGAAGTATGCACTCGCGAAGTTCAGAGTCAATCTATTAGGAGATAGACCCTTCGTTGTTTACACTGACCATGCGTCATTACGCACGGCAGTGAACAGCCCGCACCTTTCACAACTAATGGCGCGGTGGTTGTCATTCTTTGCGGAATACAACTTTACGGTCGAGTACAAACCAGAACGACTTAATGTCGTCGCTGATGCACTCTCACGTCGTCCCGACTTTGAAGCAGTCGTGAAACCCAACAGTGAGACAGTCACTGTAGCGGTTATGACGTCCTCAGTCCCATCTTCAACGTTTACATGATGATGTGAGGCGGGCATACGCCCAAGATGGTGAGATAGTGAAGTTGTTGACACATCTCTCCCAACCATCTCGAGAATCGTTGAAAGGATTATCGTCTGCGTATCGATCTGCATCAAATCGATACACTGCTCGCAACGGTTTACTGTATTATACAGCCGTTTCTGGTGACACACCACGTGTTGTCATTCCAGATGATACTGATCTGCGTTTGCGGATCATGTTCGAGTATCACGATGCTCCTATAGGAGGACATCGTGGCCGAGAGAAAACATATCTCACGGTAAGTCGAGACTTTTACTGGCCCCGCCAGTATCAGTTTGTGCGAAAGTATGTTCGCGCATGCGAAGTCTGTCAACGAGTGAAGTCAAGTCCTTCACTGCGTGCACCTTTACAGCCTCTACCGGTTCCGGCTGAGTGCTGGGAATCCATCTCAATGGATTTCGTCTTCGGGTTACCCAAAGACGCACGCGGGAATACGGGTATTCTCGTATTTGTTGACAGATTCAGCAAAATGGTACACCTTGTGGCTGTACCAGAGACAATCACGGCAAGTGGCTGTGCTTGTGTCTTTATTGACACCATCTTCCGACTTCATGGGTTGCCCCGTGAACTCGTATCAGACAGAGATCCACGATTCACTGCTGATTTCTGGCGTTCCGTGTTCAAATCACTCGGAACGCGCTTGAAGATGTCAACATCTGATCATCCAGAAGATGATGCCAGTGAGAGTGCAGAAGCCCTCACTGAAGAAAAGATTGATGTTGCTGCAGTGCACTCACAGCGCACTGAAGCTAACGAGTCATCAGATGAGTTCATACTGGCTCGTGAAACGGTAGTCCGTTTTGCGGAAGACTCCATCGCCGAAGCGGTGGATAAGCAAAAGCAAAACGCTGACAAGAATGGAAGGGCAAACACTCTTTTATTTAATAAAGGTGACTTAGTCCTACTGTCTACGGTTAATCTACCAAAGCATGTAGTGTCTAACTTGGGTAGCAGTAAACTACTACCCAAGTACATTGGCCCATTTCGTGTATTGCACCGCCTAGGCAATGCATACACGATCGAGTTGCCACGTAAGATGCGAACGCATCCCACGTTTTACGTTGGTCGGCTTAAGCCGTACCATCAGTACGCTGCTTCTTCCGATGAAGAACGCCCTTGCGCTCAAGCATCTCGCAGAGAGCCTTGTGCTCCCGATGGTGGGCATCAAAAAGGGTCTGAAGAGCAGCTATCTCATCCCGAGACCGATCAGCAATCCCACGAGCTACCCTTAGCTCGTCACGAAGAGATGTCAGAGATCTCTCGTTCTCAAGCTGAGCAAAGGCAAACTCAGCTCGATGCTTCGAGGCAGTGTCCGCCATTTGGAGACGCCTATTCCGCTCATGCTCGAGATCGTCGCGTAACCCTTGCGTTACGCGATCAAAGAAGCTCTCGGGAACACACCGATCCACATGATCGTGTGGAGAGCGTCTTTCCTCCTCCTCCACCTCCATTAGAGGACTCTCGCGGTGGCCAGCGCTATCTAGTTGAGCAGCTGTTGAACCACCGCGACGTGAACGGACGTCGGACGAGTTATCTCGTCCGGTGGCGCGGCTATCCCCCGTCCTGGGATTCTTGGGAGCCCCGCTCCCAATTGATGATCGACGTACTGGGTCGAATTGAGCAGTACGACGCGGCACATCCTGTGCCGCAGAAGGACCACCGGAGAAAGTCTTCCCGGCACGGTCGTAAAGGGATTTCAGGTTGTCAATCGCTTCGTACATCTCAGTAGAGATACGTACGCGCCACCACGGGCTATTAGGGAGGTAAGACTCCTTAGGTGCTCGTGCAGAGTTGTTCACAAACATGGGCACGAGTCTCCTCAAGAGAGGCAGGGTAATCCTTTCTCCCTTGACAGAAGATGCAGCTTGTAGCGTGCACCTGTCGGGGTTCGCTTTTCAAACTTATCACGAGCTTTGATAAGTTTGTCGTTCCAAGCGTCACGACCTACATCCTCAAGGTTATGGATGTAGGCGTTCCACGCTTGAAGTAGTAATGGACCATCACCCTTGTGATTCCCACTGTACCATCGATGTCTAAAGAAAGCATCGATGAAGAATTCATGTTCAGCGCGATAGTTTTTCGCACTGGGGTCAAGGTGATGGATCCTTGACGAATCGAACAATCGTGTTCAATAACGATCACTCGTCGTCGCCGACAAGTGATCCATGACTGATTTAGGAGGCATCCATGCCTTCCTTTCTGGAGCGAGACGCAAGACATTGCGGTCCCGCTCTTCCTGCGATGTGCCGACAGAAGTACTGGCACCTCGCTGTGAAGTGGTGTCCATAGGAGAACCGACACCACTGTTAGCGCCCGAGTCTCGCGACCTCGAGCGCCTTCGCTTCGGCGATGGTTCATCTGATTTATTAGATGAACCAAAGATGCTGCGACGCAAAGCATCGTCCATGCCACGCTTGGCAGGCGGCTTGGATTCGATCGCCGTCGATACGGATCCGTCATCCGTATCAGGAGAGTACGAGACACCGAGCTCGTCCTCTGTGAAGACACGAGTGTCTTCATGACCAGCGCCTGCATCACCAAGTGACACAGGCTGGGTCGCTTCAGCAACCGATGAGACATCAGTTGCTGTTGTTTCTGCTTCGGCGTCCGCACAGAGACGTGCAGACGCGCTCTCGGCGGCCTTGTTCGCGCATCGCATGGGCTTGTTTACCATGCGATGAGATGTTGGAAAGTGGACTCGGACCAACAAGTGCAAACCCTGTCCCAAATGATTTGGGACGAGTATCCATTTAGTCAATCAGTCACTAAAGTGACTGATGGTTAAGGGGGGGTGATGTAACGGGGTGAATCGTTACATAACAATTTATAAGAAATTGTTAACAGAATATAACTATAAGAGTTATATTCTCAGAATACTGTCATAAGGACAAATATTCTGTAGCACTTACGAGTAGTTCCTGATTGGTTGATATAGGCCATTATATCAACCAACGAAGACGCGCCACGACAGACGCACGCAATGAGTGGTGAGCAGATAACTGATTTACACATTTGTATTTAGACATAGTTAGATGAAGATAAATAGTGATTTATTGCAGACATTAATATTATAAATACAGTTCTACTTTTTACTTTAACCAAGTACTCGCTTCTTCTTACCGTCTTCCTCTGCACGTACGAGTGTACGTGAAGTTACGAGGCACCGCCTTATTCTGTCATCAGAATAAGTAGCTTGTACTGTCACAAGTACAAGCTTCAGGGTGCCCCGTTACATCAGCTGTCTGCCTATCTGAGACCTTCGGCACAACCGATCGTGTAGCGTCATGATCATTTGCGGCTAACAAAAGACCGTATTCTTGGAACCAAGACTAGCTATTGAAATCTCGTACCTTAAGCTAGCAAGAAACAAACATTCAATGGTTGCTCTCCATCTGCATCGTACCGAACCTAGGTTTCCACCACCCGTTCAAACGATTGTCAACGCGACATGAAGGTATGCTGTCCGTAAAAGATGGAAGAAGGTTTCGACGCTGTACCGCTTGAACTTGTTTGGTCCCTTAACAATTTTCTTCTCCACTTCAACAGTAATGAAGTATTTGTCTTCAGCGATAACTCCTCGACCTCGTTCCCGGTTAAACGGTCGAATATCGCACTTAACACTCTCCTAAACTTGCTACTGTACCAGGTTTCAAAGGCGCGTCCCGAAAGGCCATGAAGCAACAATCACTATGCGTAGCTGCGCATACGTCATGCATACATGATCAAACAGGCAAAAAGATAAAGCACCTACTGGAAGCAGCGCAACGTGACACTAATCCTCGCCTCACTACATCTAGCCATCTTGGGAACCGCATGTTTGTGCGTTCTTTGCGTCGTGCCACCCATGACCATCAAATCGCCATCTCCAACCTGCAACTCCATTCGCGCTACAGCCACGTCATCGTTTAGAGCATTCTTTGAGGTCCTCTTTGTAAACACAAAGCGCCTAGTAGCTCCTAGTGACAAGGCCACGATCGGAGAGCACACCATCCCCTCACGTTCGTCGTCAGTATGTGGCCCAATGTAGTGGTCTCTATTCTCGTACCAGTTCACGAGACCTCCAGTGAGTCTTGTCTGCCGCGTGGCAGGATCCCTTACAATGATCTGCATGTGCTGGATAGCGTGTCTCAATCCCCGCGGATACGTCTTTTGGGCTTCAAATGTCCTGCCAGAATATCGGTAACTTCCAATTTCGCCGCATAGCTGCTGGAACCGCGGAAGCTTCGTTCGTCTGCCAACATCACGATAGTGTCATGATCCCTTGGGTGTGCTTCCCACGCCTGCTGGAACATGGCAGACCAGGTCACAGGCGACTCCGTTACAGCTGCTGAACGAAGCTCCTCAGGCTTGGCGTGCTCGAAGATATGCCAGTACCATCGTGGCACAATATAGACCCAGTTTGTGTGGTCGGAGGTGAGATACTGGACCGTCGCGTCTTGTTCAAACAGCTTCAATAGAACGGTCTTCGATAGGCGAACAGCAACAGCACCGGTCTTCGTGTTGGCCACAACGTTATCCAGCAAGAATTCCTCGAGCTCTGCCAACGGAGACACCCTCACACGCTTTTTTACGGGACCATTGCAGCGTTCAAATGATTAAGGTCGCTTGAATCCGGCGGGCATAGTGGGAAAAGCAAGCGCTTTGGACCGTGAGTGTCCTGTAACTTGGCAGAGTGATTTTTAAGCTCTTCATAATCGATCGGACTTGCCCGTTCACAACGTTTTTTCTACGCATAACGGCTCTTGGCTCCTCTATTCCATTGACACCCAAGAACCCATCGCGTAGCTGGCAAATTTTTCCGGCGTCTATCTTGTGCACATCTCACGCATTATTTCCTCTCCTTGCTTCTGCTAAATAATTAGTTCGACCCGCAGCGTGCCGCTCACTCGATAGTGAAACCTATAATGACCATCTGTTACAATCAGATGCCCGTGCTCCACTAGCACTTCCTCCGAGCTGTCGATCGGTAGATTTAGACGGTTGAAACAGCTATGCGAGTTCGGAATAGCTGTGAAAGGTAGTCCTGCCGGCAAAAGAAGGCACTATTGAGAAAGAAGTCTTACATTACCCTTGCTACCGATCAATCGTCGACCCCCTACGTTGGCATTACCAGTGCATGCCGTGAACAGCACAAGAAAACGCAGCCCTCGCCCCCCAGTCCCTTCACTGCTGTTCATAGCCACAGAATACTCTCGACCCCGCGTTTCGCGGGAAGTTATGTGAACAGAACTTACAGTCCGCTTGTTTCTTCTAGTCGTCCGCGTCAATCGATAGCATTCCACACATACGCGATTAAAGGTCGTGGCAGTAAAAAAAATAACACCTTGAGCCTCCCCAGGCCACCACGTCGTACAGCGCCGTACATGAACGACAGCAGGTTGCCACTCACGCTTCTTAGCACACGGTACTTCAAGATAGCGTCTAAGTGACGCGAGCAATTCTCGTACCACAGTCGATATCAGCGCCACGTTCAACGAGCCCCACGATATCCATACAGCCTTCCACAACAATAGTCGCTGTAAAGTCTGGACACTACGGTTTAGCATCGTTAGTTGTTTCAGCTATCGACACACCAATATCAAATTTATCGACAAAAATTACTGGCCGACAAAGGAGATCGGTGTGCCCAGGGAAGAATGGCAGCGCAAGAAAAGCGCGCTGGCGCCAAACGCTTTTCGGAACCGCTCGACCCACGAGCCGTCTAGCAAACCCCAAGAAGGCCAAGTGATCATCTTGATCAAAATGAGAGTCTGAGCTCACGTTAATCTATTAACTTCGCTCTTCCCTCGCTATGCTTGCAAGTGTTTCGAATGTCAAAACACTAGCTCGGCAAAATGCGTCGTATACCATTCGCGCATGACGCCACCTGCATCCAACGCTGGTTCTTCGTCAAACTCCAAACGCCACCTGTAACGGGGCACCCTGAAGCTTGTACTTGTGACAGTACAAGCTTCTTCTGATGACGGAATAAGGCGGTGCCTCGTAACTTCACGTACACTCGTACGTGCAGAGGAAGACGGTGAGAAGAAGCGGGTACTTGGTTAAAGTAAAAAGTAGAACTGTATTTATCATAGTTAATGTCTGTTAATAAACCGCTATTTATTCATCCTCATCTAACTATGTCTGAATACAAATGTGCATATCAACTATCTGCTCACCACTCATTGCGTGCGTCTGTCGTGGCGCGTCTTCGTTGGTTGATATAATGGCTTATATCAACCAATTAGGAACTACTCGTAAGTGCTACAGAATATTTGTCCTTATGACAACATTCGGAGAATACAACTCTTATAGTTATATTCTATTAAGAATTGCTTATAAATTGTTATGTAACGATTCACCCCGTTACATCACCCCCCCTTAACCATCAGTCACTTTAGTGACTGATTGACTAAATGGATACTCGTCCCAAATCATTTGGGACAGGGTTTGCACTTGTTGGTCCGAGTCCACTTTCCAACATCTCATCGCATGGTAAACAAGCCCATGCGATGCGCGAACAAGGCCGCCGAGAGCGCGTCTGCACGTCTCTGTGCGGACGCCGAAGCAGAAACTACAGCAACTGATGTCCCATCGGTTGCTGAATCGACTCAGCCTGTATCACCTGGTGATGCAGGCGCTGGTCATGAAGACACTCGTGTCTTCACAGAGTACGAGCTCGGTGTCTCGTACTCTCCTGATACGGAAGACTGATCCGTATCGACGGCGATCATATCCAAGCCGCCTGCCAAGCGTGGCATGGACGATGCTTTGCGTCGCAGCATCTTTGGTTCATCTGATGAGTCAGATGAACCATCGCCGAAGCGAAGGCGCTCGAGGTCGCGAGACTCGGGCGCTAATAGTGGTGTCGTTTCTCCAATGGACACCACTTCACAGCGAGGTGCCAGTACTTCTGTCGGCACGTCGCAGGAAGAGCGGGACCGCAATGTCTTGCGTCTCGCTCCAGAAAGGAAGGCATGGATGCCTCCTAAATCAGTCATGGATCACTTGTCGGCGACGACGAGTGATCGTTATCGAACACGGTCGTTCGATTCATCAAGAATCCATCACCTTGATCCCAGTGCGAAAAACTATCGCGCTGAACATGAATTCTTCATCGATGCTTTCTTTAGACATCGATGGTACAGTGGGAATCACAAACGTGATGGTCCATTACTACTTCAAGCGTGGAATGCCTACATCCATAACCTTGAGGATGTAGGTCGTGACGCTTGGAACGACAAACTTATCAAAGCTCGTGATAAGTTTGAAGAGCGAACCCCGACAGGTGCACGCTACAAGCTGCATCGTCTGTCAAGGGAGAAAGGATTACCCTGCCTCTCTTGAGGAGACTCGTGCCCATGTTTGTGAACAACTCTGCACGAGCACCTAAGGAGTCTTACCTCCCTAATAGCCCGTGGTGGCGCGTACGTATCTCTACTGAGATGTACGAAGCGATTGACAACCTGAAATCCCTTTACGACCGTGCCGGGAAGACTTTCTCCGGCGGTCCTTCTGCGGCACAGGATGTGCCGCGTCGTACTGCTCAATTCGACCCAGTACGTCAACCATCAATTGGGAGCGGGGCTCCCAAGAATCCCAGGACGGGGGATAGCCGCGCCACCGGACGAGATAACTCGTCCGACGTCCGTTCACGTCGCGGTGGTTCAACAGCTGCTCAACTAGATAGCGCTGGCCACCGCGAGAGTCCTCTAATGGAGGTGGAGGAGGAGGAAAGACGCTCTCCACACGATCATGTGGATCGGTGTGTTCCCGAGAGCTTCTTTGATCGCGTAACGCAAGGGTTACGCGACGATCTCGAGCATGAGCGGAATAGGCGTCTCCAAATGGCGGACACTGCCTCGAAGCATCGAGCTGAGTTTGCCTTTGCTCAGCTTGAGAACGAGAGATCTCTGACATCTCTTCGTGACGAGCTAAGGGTAGCTCGTGGGATTGTTGATCGGTCTCGGGCTGAGATAACTGCTCTTCAGACCCTTTTTGATGCCCACCATCGGGAGCACAAGGCTCTCTGCGAGATGCTTGAGCGCAAGGGCGTTCTTCATCGGAAGAAGCAGCGTACTGATGGTACGGCTTAAGCCGACCAACGTAAAACGTGGGATGCGTTCGCATCTTACGTGGCAACTCGATCGTGTATGCATTGCCTAGGCGGTGCAATACACGAAATGGGCCAATGTACTTGGGTAGTAGTTTACTGCTACCCAAGTTAGACACTACATGCTTTGGTAGATTAACCGTAGACAGTAGGAATAAGTCACCTTTATTAAATAAAAGAGTGTTTGCCCTTCCATTCTTGTCAGCGTTTTGCTTTTGCTTATCCACCGCTTCGGCGATGGAGTCTTCCGCAAAACGGACTACCGTTTCACGAGCCAGTATGAACTCATCTGATGACTCGTTAGCTTCAGTGTGCTGTGAGTGCACTGCAGCAACATCAATCTTTTCTTCAGTGAGGGCTTCCGCACTCTCACTGGAATCATCTTCTTCGATATCGATGTTATCGATATCGGCATCAAACGCAATGACCTCTTCGTCAGAGCGTGATGAGCGTGAGCCAAATCGGTTTTTGCTCGCGCGAGTCTCTCCCCCCTTAAACCAGAGTTACACTCTAGTAAGGTGGGTACACGCGGATGGCGCAAGCCATTTACGTAAAACGGTGTATGTGTCGTGGACGCATGCGCCGAGTTGTTAATGACAAACTTTTCCATTGGTAAAAACTCACTCCAACTCTTAAAGGAGTGTACGTATCCTCGAAGTATCTCTTCAAGGACACGATTGGCACGTTCCGTCTGACCATCTGACTCTGGATGATCAGATGTCGACATCTTCAAGCGCGTTCCGAGTGATTTGAACACGGAACGCCAGAAATCAGCAGTGAATCGTGGATCTCTGTCTGATACGAGTTCACGGGGCAACCCATGAAGTCGGAAGATGGTGTCAATAAAGACACAAGCACAGCCACTTTCCGTGATTGTCTCTGGTACAGCCACAAGGTGTACCATTTTGCTGAATCTGTCAACAAATACGAGAATACCCGTATTCCCGCGTGCGTATTTGGGTAACCCGAAGACGAAATCCATTGAGATGGATTCCCAGCACTCAGCCGGAACCGGTAGGGGCTGTAAAGGTGCACACAGTTAAGGACTTGACTTCACTCGATGACAGACTTCGCATGCGCGAACACAGTTTCGCACAAACTGATACTGGCGGGGCCAGTAAAAGTCTCGACTTACCGTGAGATATGTTTTCTCCCGGCCACGATGACCTCCTATAGGAGCATCGTGATACTCGAACATGATCCGCAAACGCAGATCAGTATCATCTGGAATGACAACACGTGGTGTGTCACCAGAAACGGCTGTATAATACAGTAAACCGTTACGAGCAGTGTATCGATCTGATGCAGATCGATACGCAGACGACAATCGTTTCAACGATTCTCGAGATGGTTGGGAGAGATGTGTCAACAACTTCACTATCTCACCATCTTGGGCGTATGCCCGCCTCACATCATCATACAACGTTGTAGATGGGACTGAGGACGTCATAACCGCAACAGTGACTGTCTCACTGTTGGGTTTCGCGACTGGTTCAAAGTCGGGACGACGTGAGAGTGCATCAGCGACGACATTTAGTCGTTCTGGTTTGTACTCGACCGTAAAGTTGTATTCCGCAAAGAATGACAACCACCGCGCCATTCGTTGTGAAAGGTGCGGGCTGTTCACTGCCGTGCGTAATGACGCATGGTCAGTGTGAACAATGAAGGGTCTATCTCCTAATAGATAGACTCTGAACTTCGCGAGTGCATACTTCATGGAAAGGAGTTCCTTGTCATGCACTGGATAGTTCCGCTCAGCTGGTTGCAGCTGACGCGACTGATAGCAGACGACGCGTTCAACGCCTTCAAGATCGTACTGCATTAATGCACAGCCGATTGCGAAATCGCTGGCATCACAGACCACATGAAATGGCCTGTCCTGATCGGCTATTGCTAGGACTGGGGATTGTATCAAGCTCTGCTTGATACCCTCAAAGGAGCGCTGACATTCAGCGTTCCATAACCACCTCTCGTTCATTTTCAACAAACGAGAGAGGTGCACAGTCATCTCGGCGTAATTGCGTGAATACTTATGCAAATACGCTGCTAGCCTAAGAATTTTCGAAAACCTTTGACATCAACTGGCACAGGCCAGTCGGTGATTGCCTTGATCTTTTCGGGATCCGGACGTACACCGTTCTTACCAACGATGCACCCAAGAAGTGGTATTTCGCTTGCTGCAAATATACACTTCTTGAGGTTTGCATACAATTGATGCTTTCGCATGATTGTAAGAACTTGTCGGACGTGGTACTTGTGAACCTCAACGTCCGACTTTCCATCCATAGCTCGACTATGGATGAATACGTCATCGAAATAACTCGGCGCGAATTCTCGTACTGGCCTCAACAGATGTGATACACACCTGTTGAACGTGGCAGGGGCATTACTAAGCCCTTGTGGCATTACCAGCCATTCTTAGAGCATGCCGCTAGGCGTGCTCACTGCGGTATAGGGTATATCCCGTTCCCGCATAAGGATTTGATAGAAGCCATCCATCAAATCCATGGACGAAAAGATGGTGCTCTTTGACATACCATCAATGATTACGTCCTTCCTCGGTATCGGCGTCTGAGCCGGTACCGTTGCAGCCTTCAACTTGTTGAATGCATGCACAATCCGCCACCCTCCTGTTGCTTTTCGCACACAGAAGGTCGGAGAGCTATGTGGGGAAGTTGATTCCCTCACATGGCCCGCAGCTAAACGATCGGCAAAGAACTTGTCGATCGCAAGTACTTGTTCACGAGGCAGTGGCTACTGCTTCATGACACAGTACTTCGAGCCTGGTTTAACCTCGACCTCGTGTCGAATACCTTTATCATTCGGTAATTCGCACGGAACAGTTTCAGGAATACATCCTTGAATATAACCAAATCTTTATAAAGAGGATTTGTCTTGAGCGATTCCCACGATTGGGAGTCATATCGCTCAATTCGTGTCTTTTCATCTAGGACACTCTCGTCCATCGATGAACTGCTGAGAACTCTCTCGTTCTCAGTAAACAATATTGCTGACCTTATGTCGGTTACACACTCGTCTTCAGCGACGAGTACGCAGATCTGCTTGACTTTGCCACTACGCAGATCACGCAAGAACCTTTTATGTTCGAGCGTTGGCAACTGAGTGATCTCCGAAGTCAACTTCGGATGCGCAATCAGATCAAGTGTATAAGCGCCTACGCTTGACCCGTTATTGACTATGACATTCAATGTCTCTGTCATTTCCTGAGGACTTATTCCCTCAGGCTTCGAAGGACTTATTCCTTCGGCTTCCCGGGGACTTATTCCCGCGGGTTTCGGGGAACTTATTTCCGCCGTATTTGTAATATCGGGACTTATTCCCTTTACTTCCTCTAGCTGGGGTTGCGCAACCACAGCGAGATCCTCTACGAAAGACTCTCCAGTCGATCTAGGATTATCGTTTCGCTTAACCTGAGCGATCGATTGTTTCTCTTCTAGATGTTCCCCGCTAGGGATACATCTTTGTCCCAGTCCACCCGACTTATTCGAGTGGTGGACCTTCGGCGCAGCCTGTGTTTCCTCACAGCCGCCGGAACTTTGCTCCGAAGTGTAACCGTTTGGTACACTAAGGTTTTGTGCAGTCGTACTAACGACCGTACCACAAGTGAGGCCATCGCACTCACTCGTAGTACATCCACACGCTTGTGGACGCTCCAAAACGTTCATCAGATGGCCATCTGATGAACAAGCGGCAGGCATCGTTACTGTCCGATGTTGCCAGTTTACCCGTGGTTCGTACCTTCTGAGCCACGGTATTCCAAGGATGACATCAAATTTGTCATCCAAATCCAATACGATAAAGTCATCGTCATATTGGGTATCTTCAAGCGTATAGTGGATCTTCACTATACGCTTCATGACGGTTACGGATGCGCCTGTCGCAAGACGTACCGTCATCCTCGTAGGAGGTGTGTCACATTCACTGAATTTAAAGTGACCATCTTCCAGCGATTGGCGTCGCACAAAATTGTTGGACGCCCCACAATCGACTAGAGCTCGAAGGGACAACTTATTCGTCACTTCGAGTTTCAAGGTAATGAGTGAGACCTCATTACCTAGAGCAGCAACGCACAACGTTTGTGTGTTGGAAGCAACCTTCATCAAGAGGCCTACAAATTATCTTGACGTTGCTGGATCAGTAGGGTGCTCCGCACCTACTGATCCTGTCCGTTTTTTGACGGTCCATCCCGTTGTTGCGTCTTTGCACCAACAGCGGACCCGCGTCCCTGCCCCTTTCTCATGGGTGGACGGCCACTACGCCCAGTGTCGCGAGACACTGGACGAGGGGAACTACACTCGTAAGCGTAGTGTCCTGTCTTTTGACATCTGTTGCATCTCTGCAACTTCTTGTAGCCTGTAGAGCGAGCCTTCTCGCTCTCTACATAACAGAGTTCCATCGGCTCTGGACCTCCGCTGTCATACCGTCTCGGTTGACGATATGATGTCGTGCTGGCGCGAGCCTGTATCAGACTGAAGTCTTCCTGCTCCGCAATGGTAATTGCTTGTTCTAGTGAATCTAGTTCAAGTCGTAACAGGTGAGTCTTAACGGGACCATCCGCAAGACCCTGTATGAACACCGAAACCAACATGTGTTCATCCACCGGATTGGAACTTATACAACTCGTAAGATGTCGTATATGTTGAGCGTAAGAGTGTACATCACGCTTACCCTGCTTGAGCTTCAAGAGTTCAGTTCGAGCTCTGAACTCAGCTCTAGGCGGTTCAAACGTTTGTCTGAGCCGCGACTTGAAGACTTCTAACGACCCCAAACGCATACGGGTGGTGCAACTTAAGCCCCAGTGACCAAGTCTTGGCACGTCCTGCCAGATTTGATTGGGCAAATGCAGCTTGAATATCCCCGTCGTCGATGCGATGCGCCCTTATGGCGTCATCCAATTCGACGAACCATCTCAAGAGGGAATCTTCTTCGACTCCCCTATACTTTGAGATGTCAATCTTCAAGGTTTCGAATCGACGCGAGTGCATCGACCCGCCTGCAGCAGCCTGCTGCTGTCTCAACAGTTCAAACTGTTGAGCACCCTGTTCTCTCAACAACTCTGCTTGTTGAGAACCTTGTTGGTGAAGCAAGGCTACTTCTCGCGTTCAGCGTCAAGTTCATTTTGAATGAACTTGGCGATAGTAGCATGTTGGGCATCTCTATTGAGAGCCTCTAGCATGACGCTAACAGCATGGATGCCCATGGTTGAACCCATCCGTTCAACCGCATCCCATTCGACATCGCTCAAATGGGAGTAGCCGTCACGCTTAGCGTGAAAGCTTTGGTCATCTTCATCATCTAACATATTCATGTTAGATGTGAACGTGGTCCTTGGACGGACTACGAAGTGCTACCAGGTGTAACGGGGCACCCTCAAGCTTGTTCTTATGACAGTACAAGCTACTTATTCTGTTGACAGAATGAGGCGGTGCCACGTAACCTCACGTACACTCGTACGTGCAGAAGAAGACGGTAAGAAGAAGCGAGTACTTAGCTTGAGTAAAATGTAGGACTGTATTTATAATAGTTAATGTCTGCAATAAATCACTATTTATCTTCATCTAACTATGTCTAAATACAAATGTGTAAATCAACTATCTGCTCACCACTCATTGCGTGCGTCTGTCGTGGCGCGTCTTCGTTGGTTGATATAATGGCCTATATCAACCAATTAGGAACTACTCGTAAGTGCTACAGAATATTTGTCCTTATGACAACATTCTGAGAATATAACTCTTATAGTTATATTCTATTAACAATTTCTTATAAATTGTTATGTAACGATTCACCCCGTTACACCACCTCTGCTTTAACTGATACGGTTCCGTCGCTCCCACACGTACAAACCAGACCTGCAACGAATGACCTTACCACACTGCCAGCTTTGCACATCCAGCGAACGTTGTCTACAAATGGCAATCTGTGAACCCTCAAGAAATTTACAGTGATCTTAAAACTACATGTGCCGTCCAATGTTTATATCTGGTAGCAGTAACCGTCGCCACGACGTCGCCGTCATTCAACACAAGCCGGTTAAACGAATCATGCAAGCTTTGAGCGTACTCAATCGATAAGTTGCTATCTCGCTCCGTCTAATTGAAGCACCGATCCAACAACAGCCTCCGAGCCCATCTCCACGCCCACGTGTCACCCACTGTAAGTCGTCCACAGTGAGCATCCGCTTGTTTTGGTGTCATCGACTTGCTGTCAGTGACCATTTGCTCATGCTGCTATTCAACAGGCGCTGTTTCCTTGGAATCTCAAAACGAAGCCGACTTTAGATGACACGCCAAGGCCATTCCCAGCCTGTACCAATAAAACAAAGTGCTTCGGTCTTGCCAACGCATGTCGTTCTCTGCACGAAATTTGCGCTCAGACTGCTTTTTGATCAGATCTTGTAGCCTGCCACATCTCCTTCAGCACTGCGTGAGGTCTTTTGTAACGGGGTGAATCGTTACATAACAATTTATAAGAAATTGTTAATAGAATATAACTATAAGAGTTATATTCTCAGAATATTGTCATAAGGACAATATTCTGTAGCACTTCCAAGTAGTTCCTAATTGGTTGATATAGGCCATTATATCAACCAACGAAGACGCGCCACGACAGACGCACGCAATGAGTGGTGAGCAGATAACTGATTTACACATTTGTATTTAGACATAGTTAGATGAAGATAAATAGTGATTTATTGCAGACATTAACTATTATAAATACAGTTCTACTTTTTACTCTAACCGAGTACTCGCTTCTTCTTACCGTCTTCTTCTGCACGTACGAGTGTACGTGAGGTTACGTGGCACCGCCTCATTCTGTCAACAGAATAAGTAGCTTATACTGTCATAAGAACAAGCTTGAGGGTGCCCCGTTACACCTGGTAGCACTTCGTAGTCCGTCCAAGGACCGCGTTCACATCCAACATGAATATGTTGGATGATGAAGATGACCAAAGCTTTCACGCTACGCGTGACGGCTACTCCCATTTGAGCAATGTCGAATGGGATGCGGTTGAACGAATGGGTTCGACCATGGGCATCCATGCTGTTAGCGTCATGCTAGAGGCTCTCAATAGAGATGCCCAACATGCTACTATCGCCAAGTTCATTCAAAATGAACTTGACGCAGAACGCGAGAAAGTAGCCTTGCTTCACCAACAAGGTTCTCAACAAGCAGAGTTGTTGAGAGAACAAGGTGCTCAACAGTTTGAACTGTTGAGACAGCAGCAGGCTGCTGCTGGCGGGTCGATGCACTCGCGTCGGCCCGAGACTTTGAAGATTGACATCTCAAAGTATAGGGGGGTCGAAGAAGACTCCCTCTTGAGATGGTTCGTCGAATTGGATGACGCCATAAGGGCGCGTCGCATCGACGACGGGGATATGCAAGTTGCATTTGCCCAGTCAAATCTGGCAGGACGTGCCAAGACTTGGGCACTGGGGCTCAAGCTGCACCACCCGTATGCGTTTGGGTCGTTGGAAGTCTTCAAGTCGCGGCTCAGACAAACGTTTGAACCGCCTAGAGCTGAGTTCAGGGCTCGAACCGAACTCTTGAAGCTCAAGCAGGGTAAGCGTGATGTGCACGCTTACGCTCAACATATACGACATCTCACGAGTTGTATAAGTTCCAATCCGGTGGATGAACACACGTTGGTTTCGGTGTTCATGCAGGGTCTTGCGGATGGTCCCGTCAAGACTCACCTGTTCCGGCTTGAACTAGATTCAATAGAACAAGCCATTTCAATTGCGGAGCAGGAAGACTTCAGTCTGAGACAGGCTCGCGCCAGCTCGACATCATATCGTCAACCGAGACGATATGACAACGGAGGTCCAGAGCCGATGGAACTCTTTTATGTAGAGAGCGAGAAGGCTCGCTCTACAGACTACAAGAAGTTGCATAAATGCAATAGATGTCAAAAGACAGGACACTACGCTTACGAGTGTAGTGCCCCTCGTCCAGTGTCTCGCGACACTGGGCGTAGTGACCGTCCACCCATGAGAAAGGGGCAGGGACGAGGGTCCGCAGTTGGTGCAAAGACGCAACAACGGGATGGACCGTCAAAAAACGGACAGGATCAGTAGGTGCTCCGCACCTACTGATCCAGCAACGTCAAGAGAATTTGTAGGCCTCTTGATGAAGGTTGCTCCCAACACACAGACATTGTGCGTTGCTGCTCTAGGTAATGAGATCTCACTCATTACCTTGAAACTCGAAGTGACGAATAAGTTGTCCCTTCGAGCTCTAGTCGATTGTGGGGCGTCCAACAATTTTGTGCGACGCCAATCGCTAGAAGATGGTCACTTTAAGTTCAGTGAATGTGACACACCTCCTACGAGGATGACGGTACGTCTTGCGACAGGCGCATCCGTAACCGTCATGAAGCGTATAGTGAAGATTCACTATACGCTAGAAGATACCCAATACGACGATGACTTTATCGTATTGGATTTGGATGACAAATTTGATGTCATCCTTGGAATACCGTGGCTCAGAAGGTACGAACCACGGGTAAACTGGCAACATCGGACAGTAACGATGCCTGCCGCTTGTTCATCAGATGGCCATCTGATGAACGTTTTGGAGCGTCCACAAGCGTGTGGATGTACTACGAGTGAGTGCGATGGCCTCACTTGTGGTACGGTCGTTAGTACGACTGCACAAAACCTTAGTGTACCAAACGGTTACACTTCGGAGCAAAGTTCCGGCGGCTGTGAGGAAACACAGGCTGCGCCGAAGGTCCACCACTCGAATAAGTCGGGTGGACTGGGACAAAGATGTATCCCTAGAGGGGAACATCTAGAAGAGAAACAATCGATCGCTCAGGTTAAGCGAAACGATAATCCTAGATCGACTGGAGAGTCTTTCGTAGAGGATCTCGCTGTGGTTGCGCAACCCCAGCTAGAAGAAGTAAAGGGAATAAGTCCCAAGATTACAAATACGGCGGAAATAAGTTCCCCGAAACCCGCGGGAATAAGTCCCCGGGAAGACGAAGGAATAAGTCCTTCGAAGCCTGAGGGAATAAGTCCCCAGGAAATGACAGAGACATTGAATGTCATAGTCAATAACGGATCATGTGTAGGCGCTTATACACTTGATCTGATTGCGCCTCCGAAGTTGACTTCGGAGATCACTCAGTTGCCAACGCTCGAACATAAAAGATTCTTGCGTGATCTGCGTAGTGGCAAAGTCAAGCAGATCTGCATACTCGTCGCTGAAGACGAGTATGTAACCGACATAAGGTCAGCAACAGTGTTTACTGAGAACGAGAGAGTTCTCAGTAGTTCATCTATGGACGAGAGTGCCCTAGATGAAAAGACACGAATTGAGCGATATGAGTCCCAATCATGGGAATCGCTCAAGGAAAATCCTCTCTATGAAGATTTGGTTGAATTCAAGGATGTATTCCCTGAAACTGTTCCGTGCGAATTACCGAAGGATAAAGGTATTCGACACGAAGTCGAGCTTAAACCAGGCTCGAAGTACTGTGTCATGAAGCAGTGGCCACTGCCTCGTGAACAAGTACTTGCGATCGACAAGTTCTTTGCCGATCGTTTAGCAGCGGGCCATGTGAGGGAATCAACTTCCCCACATAGCTCTCCGACCTTCTGTGTGCGAAAAGCAACAGGAGGGTGGCGGATAGTGCACGCGTTTAACAAATTGAACGCTGCAACGGTACCGGCTCAGACGCCGATACCGAGGAAGGACGTAATCATTGATGGTATGTCAAAGAGTACCATCTTTTCGTCCATGGATTTGATGGATGGCTTCTATCAAATCCTTATGCAAGAACGGGATATACCCTATACCGCAGTTAGCACGCCTAGCGGCATGCTCTGGGAATGGCTGGTAATGCCACAAGGGCTTAGTAATGCCCCTGCCACGTTCAACAGGTGTGTATCACATCTGTTGAGGCCAGTACGAGAATTCGCGCCGAGTTATTTCGATGACGTATTCATCCATAGTCGAGCTATGGATGGAAAGTCGGACGTTGAGGTTCACAAGTACCACGTCCGACAAGTTCTTACAATCATGCGAAAGCATCAATTGTATGCAAACCTCAAGAAGTGTTTATTTGCAGCAAGCGAAATACCACTTCTTGGGTGCATCGTTGGTAAGAACGGTGTACGTCCTGATCCCGAAAAGATCAAGGCGATCACCGACTGGCCTGTGCCGGTCGATGTCAAAGGTCTTCGAAAATTCCTTGGGCTAGCGGCGTATTTGCATAAGTATTCACGCAATTACGCCGAGATGACTGTGCACCTCTCTCGTTTGTTGAAAAAGAACGAGAGGTGGTTATGGAACGCTGAATGTCAACGCTCCTTTGAGGGTATCAAGCAGAGCTTGATACAATCCCCAGTCCTAGCAATAGCCGATCAGGACAGGCCATTTCATGTGGTCTGTGATGCCAGCGATTTTGCAATCGGCTGTGCATTAATGCAGTACGACCTTGAAGGCGTTGAACGCGTCGTCTGCTATCAGTCGCGTCAGCTGCAACCAGCTGAGCGGAACTATCCAGTGCACGACAAGGAACTCCTTGCCATGAAGTATGCACTCGCGAAGTTCAGAGTCTATCTATTAGGAGATAGAACCTTCGTTGTTTACATCGACCATGCGTCATTACGCACGGCAGTGAACAGCCCGCACCTTTCACAACGAATGGCGCGGTGGTTGTCATTCTTTGCAGAATACAACTTTACGGTCGAGTACAAACCAGGACGACTTAATGTCGTCGCTGATGCACTCTCACGTCGTCCCGACTTTGAAACAGTCGCGAAACCCAACAGTGAGACAGTCACTGTTGCGGTCATGACGTCCTCAGTTCCATCTACAACGTTGTATGATGATGTGAGGCGGGCATACGCCCAAGATGGTGAGATAGTGAAGTTGTTGTCACATCTCTCCCAACCATCTCGAGAATCGTTGAAACGATTGTCGTCTGCGTATCGATCTGCATCAGATCGATACACTACTCGTAACGGTTTACTGTACTATACAGCCGTTTCTGGTGACACACCACGTGTTGTCATTCCAGATGATATTGATCTGCGTTTGCGGATCATGTTCGAGTATCACGATGCTCCTATAGGAGGACATCGTGGCCGAGAGAAAACATATCTCACGGTAAGTCGAGACTTTTACTGGCCCCGCCAGTATCAGTTTGTGCGAAAGTATGTTCGCGCATGCGAAGTCTGCCAACGAGTGAAGTCAATTCCTTCACTGCGTGCACCTTTACAGCCTCTACCGGTTCCGGCTGAGTGCTGGGAATCCATCTCAATGGATTTCGTCTTCGGGTTACCCAAAGACGCACGCGGGAATACGGGTATTCTCGTATTTGTTGACAGACTCAGCAAAATGGTACACCTTGTGGCTGTACCAGAGACAATCACGGCAAGTGGCTGTGCTTGTGTCTTTATTGACACCATCTTCCGACTTCATGGGTTGCCCCGTGAACTCGTATCAGACAGAGATCCACGATTCACTGCTGATTTCTGGCGTTCCGTGTTCAAATCACTCGGAACGCGCTTGAAGATGTCAACATCTGATCATCCAGAGTCAGATGGTCAGACGGAACGTGCCAATCGTGTCCTTGAAGAGATACTTCGAGGATACGTACACTCCTTTAAGAGTTGGAGTGAGTTTTTGCCGATGGTAGAGTTTGCCATCAACAACTCGGTGCATGCGTCCACGACACATACACCGTTTTACGTGAATGGCTTGCGCCATCCGCGTGTACCCACCTTACTAGAGTGTAACTCTGGTTTAAGGGGGAGGGACTCGCGCGAGCAAAAACCGATTTGGTTCACGCTCATCACGCTCTGACGAAGAAGTCATTGCGTTTGATGCCGATATCGATAACATCGATATCGAAGAAGATGATGCCAGTGAGAGTGCGGAAGCCCTCACTGAAGACAATGATCCCAGTGAGAGTGCGGAAGCCCTCACTGAAGAAAAGGTTATTGTCGCTGCAGTGCGCTCACAGCACACTGAAGCTAACGAGTCATCAGATGAGTTCATACTGGCTCGTGAAACGGTAGTCCGTTTTGTGCAAGACTCCATCGCCGAAGCGGTGGATAAGCAAAAGCAAAACGCTGACAAGAATGGAAGGGCAAACACTCTTTTATTTAATAAAGGTGACTTAGTCCTACTGTCTACGGTTAATCTACCAAAACATGTAGTGACTAACTTGGGTAGCAGTAAACTACTACCCAAGTACATTGGCCCATTTCGTGTATTGCACCGCCTAGGCAATGCATACACGATCGAGTTACCACGTAAGATGCGAACGCATCCCACGTTTTACGTTGGTCGGCTTAAGCCGTACCATCAGTACGCTGCTTCTTCCGATGAAGAACGCCCTTGCGCTCAAGCATCTCGCAGAGAGCCTTGTGCTCCCGATGGTGGGCATCAACAAGGGTCTGAAGAGCAGTTATCTCAGCCCGAGACCGATCAACAATCCCACGAGCTACCCTTAGCTCGTCACGAAGAGATGTCAGAGATCTCTCGTTCTCAAGCTGAGCAAAGGCAAACTCAGCTCGATGCTTCGAGGCAGTGTCCACCATCTGGAGACGCCTATTCCGCTCATGCTCGAGATCGTCGCGTAACCCTTGCGTTACGCGATCAAAGAAGCTCTCGGGAACACACCGACCCACATGATCGTGTGGAGAGCGTCTTTCCTCCTCCTCCACCTCCATTAGAGGACTCTCGCGGTGGCCAGCGCTATCTAGTTGAGCAGCTGTTGAACCACCGCGACGTGAACGGACGTCGGACGAGTTACCTCGTCCGGTGGCGCGGCTATCCCCCGTCCTGGGATTCTTGGGAGCCCCGCTCCCAATTGATGGTTGACGTACTGGGTCTGGTCGAGCAGTACGACGCGACACATCCTGTGCCGCAGAAGGACCGCCGGAGAAAGTCTTCCCGGCACGGTCGTAAAGGGATTTCAGGTTGTCAATCCCTTCGTACATCTCAGTAGAGACACGTACGCGCCACCACGGGCTGGTAAGGAGGTAAGCCTCCTTAGGTGCTCGTGCAGAGTTGTTCACACAACATGGGCACGAGTCTCCCCAAGAGAGGCAGGGTAATCCTTTCTCCCTTGACAGACGATGCAGCTTGTAGCGTGCACCTGTCGGGGTTCGCTTTTCAAACTTATCACGAGCTTTGATAAGTTTGTCGTTCCAAGCGTCACGACCTACATCCTCGAGATTATGGATGTAGGCGTTCCACGCCTGAAGTAGTGAGGGACCATCACGTTTGTGATTCCCACTGTACCATCGATGTCTGAAGAAAGCATCGATGAAGAACTCATGTTCAGCGCGATAGTCTTTCGCGCTGGGGTCAAGGTGATGAATCCTTGACGAATCGAACAATCGTGTTCGATAACGATCACTCGTCGTCGCCGACAAGTGATCCATGACAGATTTAGGAGGCATCCATGCCTTCCTTTCTGGAGCGAGACGCAACACATTGCGGTCCCGCTCTTCCTGCGACGTGCCGACAGAAGTACTGGCACCTCGCTGTGAAGTGGTGTCCATTGGAGAAACGACACCACTATTAGCGCCCGAGTCTCGCGACCTCGAGCGCCTTCGCTTCGGCGATGGTTCATCTGACTCATCAGATGAACCAAAGATGCTGCGACGCAAAGCATCGTCCATGCCACGCTTGGCAGGCGGGTTGGATTCAATTGCCGTCGATACGGATCCGTCATCCGTATCAGGAGAGTACGAGACACCGAGCTCGTACTCTGTGAAGACACGAGTGTCTTCATGACCAGCGCCTGCATCACCAGGTGATACAGGCTGAGTCGATTCAGCAACCGATGGGACATCAGTTGCTGTAGTTTCTGCTTCGGCGTCCGCACAGAGACGTGCAGACGCGCTCTCGGCGGCCTTGCTCGCGCATCGCATGGGCTTGTTTACCATGCGATGAGATGTTGGAAAGTGGACGCGGACCAACAAGTGCAAACCCCGTCCCAAATGATTTGGGACGAGTATCCATTTAGTCAATCAGTCACTAAAGTGACTGATGGTTAAGGGGGGGGTGATGTAACGGGGTGAATCGTTACATAACAATTTATAAGAAATTGTTAATAGAATATAACTATAAGAGTTATATTCTCAAAATATTGTCATAAGGACAATATTCTGTAGCACTTCCAAGTAGTTCCTAATTGGTTGATATAAGCCATTATATCAACCAACGAAGACGCGCCACGACAGACGCACGCAATGAGTGGTGAGCAGATAACTGATTTACACATTTGTATTTAGACATAGTTAGATGAAGATAAATAGTGATTTATTGCAGACATTAACTATTATAAATACAGTTCTACTTTTTACTCTAACCGAGTACTCGCTTCTTCTTACCGTCTTCCTCTGCACGTACGAGTGTACGTGAAGTTACGAGGCACCGCCTTATTCTGTCATCAGAATAAGTAGCTTGTACTGTCACCAGTACAAGCTTCAGGGTGCCCCGTTACATCTTTCATGAGCCACATAACGTTCAATCTGGATGGTTCAAGAACTTGTACACGTCACATCGCCGCGATGCTTGCTACCCGAAACTTCCATCAAAGACGGCAGAAGAGCAGCAAAACAACAACACTGTCGGAGGTTGCTCGATCGTCCCCTTTTTTCACGGCGTCGACCTCGAAAGCACGATATGAGATCGTAGAGAGAGAGGAGATACCAGAAGGTACTGCAGCTCCTATCGTTATGCGTTGCTACAAAACGCAAGGAACACAATTCGGTCGCTCTCCCGCTCAATCGTTCGTTCGTCCAGTGCTGGGATCCTAAGATGTCGTACTAAGTGCAATTTAGTCTGTCGCCTCCTGTCTATGTGCCATGACAGGGTTCTCTCGATAGGCGCTTACCGCACCCACCCATAGCCTTAAAGCCTCACGCGTGGGTGGGCTCTACCCACCCACACCCACTCCTTCATTCATTTTTTAGCTTTAGCGAACCCACCCACGCCGATCCAAATTCTTTTGCCCAGTTGTCATCAGATTTACACTGTACATGTAAGCCTCTTCGAGCATCTCCAACATACGATTCAAAAAATTTAAGTTATGACAAACATGGTGCTTAATAATATAAGCTTGCGACGTCGTGCCCCTCAAACTTGGTGCTTAAAATATAAGCTTGCGACGTCGTGCCCATCCACGCCCGCACATAAAATGTTGGTCACATCCATGACCGTAAAAAGAATGGGTTTTGCTAGTCGTGTGTGTGTTCGTGATGCTTGGTTTGCATGTGCAAAAGTAGTTAGAAGTAAAGTAAATTATATTTAGCATTAAATATCTCCTTTGCCAACACTGCAACATGCACCACAAACTGCACTGCAACTTGACCAAGTACCTGCCTGATGGTGTCCGTCTTTCCTCCTTACCTCGTACGTCAGTGACACATGCAGACGCATCGTCTTGTGCGAACCGTTATGTTGTCAGGTCGCTGTCCCACCTGTCAAGTCATCGCCCTGTATCTCCCTGTCCCATCTGTCCGATCGTCTCCTCGTGGTCCCACATGTCATCTGGTCTGACCACGACCAATCAGAATCAGGTGAGACCGTCACATGGTATATCCTTTGAACCTTAAAACTGCCAAACATGATATTTCCAACACTCCTCCTTGGTGTCAGTGTATCGGGGTAGCCCGTTTCATGATATTGACAACAAACGGTGTAAAAAGGGAGATTGTCTAACGTGAAAATTCCCTACCAATATTATCCGATATTGATAAAATTCAAGCGCTGCTCAAAGGTTGGTTGATAAAGACATATCAGCCTATCGCAGATAACTACCAATCGTTGCTAGACGCGCGCATGAGTGGTGAGCAGGTTGTCGTCATACGACAATGTAGATTAATTTAGTTTGATAAAAATCTGAGTTATATTGAACGCTTAACTATATAAAATAAAGTTCTCTGTTTACCTCAACTCAAACTAGCGGTTTGAGTAATTAAGCTTCCTCCGCACGTTTGAGTGCACGTAAAGTTTCGTGGCACCCAAGGAAGAGGGTGCCCGTCACAAGTAACGTAAATTAGACCTTAAACGACGTACTGAGTGCGATATGGCCTACAGTCATCCCTCTGTGGTAAAGCGAGTATTCGAAAATGATGGACTTAAGGGTCGATGAGCCAGACGGACACGGGACCTTGCGACCGGGAAAGGTACCGGAGACTTGAGGGTCACAGGTAAGGAGCGGCCGTTGTGTCTAATCGTGACGAGCGGTTAAGGTTACGGCTAACAGAGTCAAATTGACCGACGGTTCTATTTAAAAGTACCTATCTGGATCGTTCTCAACCACTCGTCGGTCGTCTTGGTCGCCCAAGGTGGACCTTGGTTCCCCGTAGGCCGACCTGGCCATCCATCGTTCGGCCTGGTCGCCCAAGGTGAGCATCAGTCACCTGTAAGCCGACCTAACCAACCAATCGGCCGACCTGGTCACCCTCAAGGTCTGAAGGCCCCTAGCCACTCATCAATGCGAACCCAGGAGCAAGGCAGAAATAGAGTAAAGGAGTTTAAAGGATAGGATAACGTTAAATACTACTCAATTTGCGATCCAAGTTGCACGACATGTCGTGCGCTAAGAAACGTGTAAGTCTACCGACCTGTTTCGAGGGATCAGTATTGCCCACCCGTCGAATCGACAGTTTTCAGTAAGACACAAGCGTAAGTAGGATCCCAGGGAGTATATTGGCTTGTGGGTTCGTAGAGTAGCACTCCCCACTCGATCCCGCTATACGAAGCGGTCTCCATACCCTATTTGTAAGGGAGAAGACACACTAAGGCCAGGCGGTTAACATCCCTGAGACAAGTAGAGGCCAGGCGCCACCAGCACCTAAGACAACTGGTTATACGACCACTCTCGACTACGTCGATCGAGTGGCCGCCTACATCGGACCCAGACTGAAGCATATCTGCTCGCCCCCCCCCAGGTCGATCTCCGTTAAGGCCGACGCATACATGGTCATCGCCAATTCCTCCGAAAAGTGAAACTCGCCAATCCGACGGTACACAAGTGATTCAAGGTCCACAAGCGGCATCGGGGTACCCCCTCCGACGGTAAGCATTTCGGCACAGTGAGTGGTTTAGAATCTCGTCAAACAGTTTTGACAAAACACTCTACCACACCTCCGTATAGCGGGCCCAAATGTGTGGCGTGTTTGCCTCGTTTCTTTACATTACGCTCATCCATGGAGGGTGAATCTGAACTCATTCTAAGAAATTTATCTATGGTAAAAATGAGTCTTATTCATCAATCACTGCTTATAACGTGCTCAGCCACACTTGCCAGCCTCTTGGTCAAATCGTTGCTGTCATGCTGTAGCAAAAGAATTGATGACAGACAGAGACAGCATTCTGGAGCATCGGATGGCCCAATCGTCACCTCATCAGCACTATCGTCATTTTATCGTTCTCAAATGCCTTACGCTCTTTCACTTCTGAGTTGCACTCGATCGGCTCATCATGCGCACGATGTACTCGAAGGCACTGACGCCGCAGGTCAAACCTTTTATGAGCTTAGTTAGCTCTCTCTCTCTACATACCGATCGATACGTTCGTGTTAGTCGCGTGTTGGTTTGATTCGGCCATCGTCACTGCCTCACGATAACACACTTCCTCCAGCAAATGCGAATTACTTGCTCGGGTACCTCCTCCCAGCTTGATGTAGTGAAGCGCTCAGCCTCCGTGATATTTAACTTTCTGTCTATTCAGGTGTGTATTGCGTCCAGTAGCCATCGAACAAATTGATTTTTGAACCGCGCTTTATGATAGCCGAATAATTCCTAGAAGAAGGAAACACGCGAGAAATTGCTGGTCATGGGAACATTCATTCATACCTACCTGCGTCGAGCGGTTTCAAATGTGCTGTCATGTTTGCGGCAGGAATACCAGCTTGATATTGTAGCATTCGGCTGCGCCATAGTGACACGACGCGTTGTATAGCAGGAATAGCACTCGCCTCTCGTACATTTTGGCATCGATAAAGCCGGCGCCACTCAGCAAACTTTGAGCTGTTTTTCCACACGTTCTGGTTGTTGAATTACAAATACTTCATTTTATAGGCGTTGGTTTTTGAAATGCTCGTCGTTGCTATGAATTTCATATGACAACGAGATCCATATTCTTGATTCCGGTCATGTTGTAGCACATTTCGACCGTGATACGATCCTTCTCGGAATTCTTTTCGTCGCGCTTGACCTTTGCCAGTGTATTTTTGGAGGTAGGCTATATAGGAGTGCTAATTCTTTATCACCACGAGATGAATTGAATACATCTTGAGGTAATTCTTGACTAATCAAATCTTTAAGCTCATTTCGATTCATTTATAGTTAAGCACGATCAACGAGTATGCCTTGCCGAGAAGCTCATGCATCTGGATACCATTTCGATTCTTAAAATTTTGTTGCCACCCATTTTAAAGCCGCATGTCTTTCACGTTCATCATTTTCTGGCTCGGATTGAGTGACCTTCTTCTAGTAGTAGCTGGTCTGTGAGAGTGACTCTGTCGTCATTAGGACGATAGAATGCGACGAACGCAGCCTCAAATGCTTAAAACAGCACCTTTCGATTGCTCTACCTGCCCGTGGAATGAAAAGTGTTGTTCTTTTGCTTGAAGAATCCGTTCTGCTGCCGGTGTGTAGATCCAAGGCCAAGCTTCTCTCTGACCCATTCTTGTATTTGAGTCGATTTTTATGCTTGGTGTGCGTGGGATGTGTACCTGCCCTAAAGCTTTTTGTCCATCGCGAGTACATTGGAACGGAATCAAATGTACACATCGGCAGGTAGTGCGCGACTGTTTCAAGTCCAATGTAGAAGAAAAATGGTGGTTGTTGAGCGCTGCTTCAGTACCCTTTTTTAATTTTTTATAAAAAAGTCAACAAACAAAAAAGAAGTGACTCAGTTTGGTGCGGGACACGGGGTTCCTTAAACGGGTATTTGACCCACGATAGAGGTTTTTGTACGGAATTACTACTGAATCTCCTCCTCATAGGCATTTGCACACCCCTCTAAAGAATTTTTTGTGCAAGCAGCAATCTTCAGCTAAACGTCACAGTGTCGTCGAACGTTAAAAGATAAAGAAATTTGTATGCCGTCCATAAGCGAGTAAGATATTTGCCACAAAAAAAAACGCTCGACCTTTGAGTGGAAGCCATCTTTTTTAGACTCACTACCCCCACCCTTGCTGATACATAAACACATGTTATAAGAAGAGCAGAAAAGTCAAACAGTTGCACGAGATTTTTCGTGTAAAGGCACGGAAAAGTCTTAGAAAGGTTCCAAGTGCGGTACGCTCTTAGGCCTTTCACTTGGCTTGGTAAGAGAAAATGCTTAACTACCACGAAGTGTGTGTCACACACCAGTGAAGTCGCTACTTGACGGCATTGAAATATGTCAGGACCGCGTTTTTTTTCCAGTTTAAGCACGCTGTAAAATCGAATTTTGATCAAAGCGCGCACCTGATCTTTTGTCTTTTTAGCCAAAAACGATAAAAATTTCTGTTAGATTCATTAACGAGAAATCAGTTGTAATATCCAACCTTTGTCACGTGTGTGCCGCAGGACGGAAACCCGCATCTGAACCGCACACACACTACAAGCGTACTTCTATAGATGATCCAGTCGAAAGACGCCCACTCGAACCTCGCCACACGCAATAGAAAACCGTAAAGTCGCCTCTCGCAGGTGCCTGAAGGTGTGTGTTAATGTAGTGAGTTGCAGCTCCAAGGGCTCGCCTTAAGTATGTGACAGTTGTTATAGCATTAAGCTCGCCATAACATTAAGCCGATTCAGCACCGTCGCATGACCTCGAACGTTACCTAAGACGAAGATAAAAAGCATGTTCTTGTATAAGAAGCCGTGAAGCGCAGTGAACTGATGACTTCATGACGAATAGTACAGACGACAAAATCTGATAATGTTGAACGGCGAAAGATACTGAAAAAATTTGAAAGCTTCATATTACTTTGCTACACCACTGATCCAACAAGTACAATTAAGAATATCACGTCTTATCACTATGAAGCCCGCGCAACCAATAGGTTGAATAATAGAGTATCTTTCTCACTAGAGCAAAAGTACAAAGTCTTTTAACACTGTAAGAACGCCCAAATATCCGCTTTTTAATAGTGCATAAGTATGTGAGCATTCAGTTCCAGATCAGCGTTGCAAATCAATGGAGCATCGACTCATAGCCATTCGAAAAATTGACTTAAAAGGATTCAATCTTTACGTAAACAAACGACGTGTGAAGTACTCTGGTTTTAAGTAGTTGCTGCAAAACTTCTTTCACGACCGCCAGCGTAACGGGATATCCGAAGATCTGGTCCTGTAGAAAGCAGCCCGACTTTAACTGAACTTGACAATTTAAAGTTCACGTCTTTACTCTTTCCAGATGCTGGCTTGGGAGATTTTAGAATCCAAGTAACATCTAGAGCCGCACATTCGCCGGCAAAATCGAGAGCTTAAGCATTAAGGAAGTGCAAGCAGCAAAGTCCGCGACTAGATAACTTATTAAGAAATATTCTACAAGTGATGTGTCTAAATAAAAGAGAAATCACTATTTTTACTTGCCACCGAACGCATACATTATCCACAGTCTGAAACAACATCAAGAAGGAGCGCAAAAGTACGGATGGTAGTCTCTCTGTGCTGCAACACAAGTGTATCTGACAATATGGACCCATTAACTTTGAAAAACAATAAAAGGTCAGGATTCTTAAGGGTGTATAATTTGCGAAGTGCGGCATCCTATACGCTGCAAAGTCGAATGCCTGGATAACTGTAATCATCTGTAGCAGGTTAATGCATCAATTCAATATTTGAATGCATGGTCGCAAAGTCCTACTTTTTCTCGATAACGCTTCCAATCGCAAGTCCGAATAGAACTTTACAACATCGTTGTAGTCTCACCCCCACCTGACATGACCTCCAACATCAAGCCGCTCGATCCAGGTACGTATTTGTAGTGATTGTTTCTATATAAGCTTCTTAAATCTTTGCAAAAAATTTCCCCACATATGTGGTACATAGGCACCATCGGGTCGTTTAAATCTCGCTGCAATAATTTGTATATGCGATCGCGCATGAATCGTATTGTAACACATATATAATGCAGACTTACTGTCCTCAGAGCCAAGGCTGATGCATCTGGGAGCTGGAACAGCATTGGTGATCTGATCGTTCGGAGTTTTTCGATCAAGATTGAGATTGACGAAGTGTCACAAGCTGCGGATTTGCGTGCAAAAAAGATTATCGACGTTTCAGCTTCGCCTTAAACAAGACTGCTGTGATATGACTGATACAATTAAAAAGCTTAATGTACGCTTTGGTGTGATGGATTATGCCCATATCTAGAGCAACGAGCAGATTAGAGAACTACAGTATTCTCTGATTAAAGCATAGCTCGCGGAAGTCAAAGAAACAAAGATCCAGCACCAGTCAGTTTAGAGGAGCACAAAAGTGCTGCCTGCTTTTGCGCTTGTACCTCATAAGCTCAGATGTATACTTCAGTAATAATTAGTAAGATCTGTATGACATGTCATCTGTTTTTTGCAAGATCCGGCACGCTGGATTGAAACAGCTTCGACATGAAAGACTTTATATCTTGATCAAACACTTAAATTTTATTGTATTTCATACATGTAATGCAGCCTTATTTACATACCGTGATAATCATTTAATTAGTCGTTTTGTTAGCATGCAACTTTTTCTCGTCTTGCTTGATACGACACCCACTTGTACATTTATTTAAATGCAATATCATCAGGAAATTCCGTTAGAATCCTGATCTCACAAATGGCAAATGATTAAAAAAAAGGATCCACCATTTGCAGTCAGTTCAATTACGTAAACAGCAATTAAACGGCGAAGGTTCGAGATTCTACATCGTCACCTCAATCGGCTTCGACTCTTTTTCGGATGCCCCTCCTATAAGGCTTCTTGTAGCGATATATAAAAAAATATTTCCGAGCTCCATCACCATGCGCTTATTGCAACTTTATTAACAAAGTATCACGACCTTTAGTCTCGCCCCAAGTTTCTTTTCCTCCGCCCACCAGACAAGCCATTCTGAAAGCAAATTTGGAAAAGCCGGACATGATTTCCTCCATCGCATCGTTTCTAAAGCTCTCACAAGACTCGCGACCGGCTCCAGTCTGGGGAACCTACGTTCTATTTAGGGTAATGTGCTAGATGCTGCTACAAATTCAGTCACAAAGGAAAGCGAAGCACCCACGGCGAGCACGCATGGATAGATCGATGTCATGGTTGGTTATTGTAGACCAAGAACGGATGATAGTTGTGGATTGAAAAAAATGAAATGTGAGCTGCTGAAACGGGTTACGAATCTTTCTTACAGACGTACACTTGTTTCGGGGAAGCTTGAAAATTAAGGTCTAAGTACACGAAAATTTGCTTTCTTCTCATTTTTCAATATTAGAGTGAATGGTGTTTCTTTACTCACGGAAACTACTCACTCAATCGTCGACATGTAATTAGCTAAAAATGGGCTGGGAAGTTCATTCTCGTCACATGCGTCGTGCAACGAATGTTTAATTCAATGTAACTTACCTTCTTATACAGCATATGTATTGAGCTTCTTATAAAATGGGATGAGCTAAACCAGCTAAACAAAGAGAGAGCTTTGCGGCTACTTCGGACATAAATATTACTTCTTTTTCGGTCTGTGAAAAGGTGGTCTCTGTTTGCTGTGGGGGGTACCAGCACGGATATGATGGACCAGATTATTAAGTGGGAAATGTTGAAAAGCAAGTACTTGCAACCGAAGTGTTAACATACTTGACCATGAATGAATGCTTCAAGATACAATCTTTTAGCTATGTAAGGCTAAAGTCTTGTTACACACGGCTATGTCGACACTGAAATCTATTTTACGGAGCTTCTAGCACTGGAAACATTTTCCACGATATTAAAGGCACTCACCGGGGTGTCACACCTGCTTGAGAATATCTTACGATTGGTCAAATGAAGCGTTAATGCCATCAGTTTGCACCAAAGCAAACTTACCATAAAGCATAGAGCACGCGCATCCACACTAGGAAGAACGCATTTTCCCACTATAATAAAAAAAATGTACTATTGCGCTTAAAAAGGAATGTTAATCGTTCGCAGCCCCGACTTTTTATTAACCAGACCCACTCACAATAATGAGCATAGAAATATGCTACTTTGTCACATTATTATGGGTCTTCACGCTTATGGCTCGCGTTTCGACACAGTCGGTATTTTTAACGAATATACCACCAGCAAAAAGTGTGCATCCTGAAGCGGTTTGAGCATGTTTTAGCGTCCATTTAACTGCAAACTGTAAATTTTGAAAATCGAACTTCGCATTTGTCGGATTGTTACAGAGGCTTCGGTTATTTTATAGTAATGAAGGCAAAGGTGTAAATTTTTATCGGACAAGACATTTCAGTCATCTTGAAAGCAGCGCGGCAACCTAAGCAACAGTTTTAGTACTTCAAACTACAGAATTATTGTAAATAGAAGTGATTTTTTTATTGGCGGAATGTGTCGATTAATGATTAAATCTTAAATTATACTAGCCATTAGAAAAACACTCATTTTATCACTATTTTAATTTTTAAAGGCTACAATAAGCCCTTCTTTCCAAGATAGATACTAATCATGAACAAGCTCAAAAGCGATCGGGAACGACGAGGGAGGCGCTCCACGTGTAAAGCGATCTTTTAAGCATGCGACCTCCAAGAAGTATTGTCAAGCTCGTTTTTGCCGGCCAGCCCTCACTACAATACATGTAAACAACTTGTCTGTGATGATAATTCGCTAAATAAATTAAACTTAATAAACAATTGAGTTTTAGCCAGCGATGTTAATAATTTCGCTCACATTTATTTTAGTCCATAACACATGGGACGGAGTATTATTCTTTTTGGTAAATTTTGATTTAGTTGTAAATTTAATATTGTTGTGCCTTTTCATCGATTATTTTAAATATCACACATCTTTCAGTAGAATAAAATTTTAATCTTTTTATCAAAATGTAGAGCATATTACTTGCGACACTAAAGGTGTATCATTTATCAAAAAAAAGTTACCATGACCCCACTTAGTAAGGTTACTCTGCAGAAACATCAGCATTAACAGCAACGACCGCAGTCAACTTTAAATTCGCATCGAAAAGTAGTTGTTCAGCGCCTGGAGAGGTGACGCTTGCAAAAGTAGCAGGTTAGATCTTGCAATTGCAGCACATGCGGAAAACCGCTTGGTCGTGATCAAACACGCTGAGAAATAAAGTTTATTGCTGGCTTTAAATAATTTAAAAATAACTTGGGAACAAACGCGTGAAAATTACATCAAAATGTAGGTATTTACAATCTTTTAGCAAAGTTTCATTCCAAATTTTAATTTTGCCGAATGTAAGACAGCTGGTAGCATTTACTATTCATGACTATGTTCTTATTGTCACTCTTGGCTTGCATCAATTACTGAAGACTCTTCAGCGTGAAAACTGCTTTGCTTCTACTCCCTGTGACGCCAATCTTGACTTCGATTTTACAGTCACCACCATCACACACTTCACGCTTCGCCTTATCCACATTATTCACACGTAAATGTGATGGATATGGTGTTCTTAATTGAAACGATCCTAAAATCAACAACGCCATACCCATTACTATTTCAATTGCTAAAAATCAATGACAGCGACATATTGATACTTACCAGAACTATCCCACGGCGTTGATGAGGTATTAAAGCATTTTTAGCAGAATATTACGACAGAAATTATATATGCACTTCACGACGACATTATCGTATATTGTCGCGTACTCAAAGGCCATCACTAGTATTCCCGATGTACGTCCGATGAAAATTATTGTAGGGGTTTGCTAATCTCCGAAACCGTCGAATTATCTCGTTTGAATTCTGTAATATTGTTTTGGAAAAGACGAGCACTAAATAGTGTCCTAGAATCAGTTTTTATCATCTATCGGACACTAAATGTAATCAAGAGCAATAAAAGCGCTCGAATATACTCTCCTTTACTATATTCATCAGATATTATTATATATACAGACTACGTCACGATCGGCTAATTTATTATCCACGTTTTATAGCATTAAGAGCTAATTAACACAAATGTGAGGGAGAGTTCACAGGATAAGGTAGCGTGGTAGTGAGGACGACATTGCATTAACATTCTCTCTAGTGTAACCTGGCGTTTACTGCAAATTCGTTCCGTCGGGATAAACCTGAAGCTCAGAAATTTTGTTCAAGAAAAATCGCTTTACCGTAATCGAATTTTACCGGGCCTTATGTGTAATGGGGTCAAACTATTACAGTCAAGGAAACACATGATAGTTGCTAGCTTTTGATACAAAAGGTAGGTAGTATTTAGAACTATCATGATGAAGGGTAACATCCAGATGCAGTCACCTGTTGGCTAATATGAATGAATACATCGGTCAACTCTAGCGGTCCAATTGTCGATGGATGCGCGCAATGATCGTGAGCAAGACTTCGGAATACATTTTGAAGATAGATATATTTGAATTAGGACCAGGTCTGAAATAAACCCGATTTTATAAAAAGGCAATCGAGTGTTGGTTTAATGTATTATAAAACGGATTTTGGGCAAAAAACCGTTGTTTGACTTGGCTTGATGAGCAGGCGACTAATGGGGAGAGATACTGCCGGAATCTTTGTCTTCCTCGTGCATTAAGTCGTAGAAAGCTAGCAAGTTGCTCTCAATTATAGTCTGTTCGTCCCCTAATTTTGGAATAGGGTAGTTTCTCAGCCTGAGTGAATATCACCGCAATCACAAACTCAGTCAACGGAATGCTAATGGTCTGTACTCGTGTTTTTTATCGACTAGGTCGTGAAATTCATCGTCTATACAACCTTAAACAGAACGTCCTCCAGTTAAGCGATTGCCCGTCGGCTTTCCAACGTCTATAAATCACAAGAGTTGAGGTAAACATTAGTACTTCCGCTTTTCTTATCATTTACAACCAGAGACAAAGTATTGGTGAATTAGTTCCAGACTAGGCTAGGAGAGCAAACACGTCTCCGTTTTTGGCCCCGGTATTCCATTGTGATACTTTTAATAATGATCATTCTGAAGTCTAACAAGTAGATCTGCGCGTCTCGCCGCTAAAGGTAGCGAACATTTTTCGTTAAAGTAATCGACACGCTCGTCAAACTGGCTGAAATAAAGCGTCAATTTCGACATCTTAGTAAGAAACGATGGAAGGTGCTAATTATTATAATGTACTGACGATCGATTATGCCTGTTGGCTTCCTTGTAGTTGCAGTGACCGAGAGCCGACCTGATAGTGCTTTAGTCACACAAACACCAGGTAATTAAACCAAATGAAACAATTCTTGAGAGATCACAGGCTGTCAGGTTCAATAAAATAAAAATACCGAATGAAAAAAAAACCTTTGTGAAAGCCCTGATTATGTACAAACACAGGTAAATAATTTGTACATCATAATGTTTTAACAGTTATCCACCACTATGATCTAACTGTATACTACTTGGCATTTCTACGTACGTACCGCGTGCGTGACGTGACGCGCGGCACTGCTTACAGTGTGTGTAGGAATTGGCCCATTGCCAAATCCTATATAGTTCTGTTGTGTTTCTTCTCATGAGCACTGCTTGCTCTTCTACTTGCTCATGGCCATGTTTTCGACAATGCCGACTTCTATGCTTATACCTGGAATTATTTACAAAGTGCAACCTCTGCCCATACAATAACGCCGACAATTATCAAGCCGTTTCACTTCTCCTATAAACCTTTCGGAATAGTCCAATTGTTTTCACCACCTGTCGTCACCTTGTCCAAAAAAATTTCAGTAAGTTAATTGGTACTGGATCAGTACAAGCTGACCGTTTCATCAATCCATGCGTTGCGGAGTCAACCTTTTGTAAAGGTGAAGGCAACTTCTGGACATCAAACTTTGACGCACGAGAAAATTACGAAGTCAACATTATTCGTACAAGAAAAGTGTACCCTTCTGTTTTGCGCCTAAAAACACTTAAACGCGCTGTTGCACGGAGGGCAAGATTATCAAATAGTAACATGAGCGCTGCGGTTCACATACTGTATTGACGGAACATTTAATCCGGCTGTTCTAGTCCAGGTCGACCCTTCGTGTGCCCTACAGCTAGACGAATTAAAGAGCTAATAACCATGTGGCAAAGGTTGCCGCAACATTGTGGCACTAATGTTAGTTGCTTGAGTATCCCAGAATAGGAATTATCGAAAGTTGGTCTAAAAGCGAAAAAACGGGCCTTTATTCATGGAATAACATCTAACTTTCTCCAGACTAGCCTGGTATCGCGAATGAATTTTCCGTTGATTTGTGATGCGCTGCGCTCCGCAGTTTTTGTATCTTCACCGCCGTTCTAAAAGTTAATGTAGCCTTTTAGCACACTGCAATAACTTTAGATTGAAAACATGTTAAGTCAGAGTTAGGTTGGCGTTAAAATATCCCACTTTTAGCAAATTCTATTCGATAGCTATGTTAGATTTGCAACGTAGGTCTCGTCTCGACGATGTTTTATTTCTTTGTCGGGCAAATTGCTATAATGATAGGTAGTGTAACAAGTCACTGTCCATTGATACTGCATCAGCACTTGTGCACATACACTGACAACATTATAGGTAGTGCCACGCGTCACGTCACGTACACCGTACAACGCACGGGCAGAAGAAGTCTAGTTTGTATACGACACGTTCAATAGGAGTTGAAAGTAAAACTGTTTGATATAATCAAGTCATGATCATTAACCTATGGTTTAGTCCCAACTTGATGATATTTATCTACAAAAAAGTGAATACTAAAGTCTTGATCACCACTCATTGCGCACGTCCATCATTATTTGGAAAGCTAAAGCTGGTAGATACGATGGCCCATATCAGCCAATCGGTGAGTGTTTCTGAACATGACCCTGTTTTGTAATTTTTACGAACATTATCATCATTTTTGTTATAATCTATTAAACATGTATCAAAGTTAATTGCATGTAACAGGCTCACCTCGTTACAGTAGCCTACTAGTGTAACGGATGCAACTAACCAGAGTAGTCGTACTTGCCGCAGACAATCAAAGTCTGCAGGAATCATAAAAGAAGCGTGTTTTTTTTGAGTCGTGAGTTGCATGTAAGCGCAGGTTACGGAATCTTCTATCACACAAACTCGTAAGATTATGACTTCTTGGTCCGTGTTGTGGCTTAGGCTAAATTCTTGATGAAAGTGTAGCTTTGAATGTCGATGAGAAGCACAGCCATGATCGAAACTAGGATATGCATACACCACACTACGGTAAAGCTTTGAATGGATGGAGATCTGAAGTCGCAACTCGACACATCAACATAAGAAGACTGCTTCCTTTGGTCGCGACTTTTGTATTAATGTAGTTTAATTTAAAAGTACCAGCTAGATACACAGCCCGTTTGTCTTTCTTTACATGCTTATGAGCTTTGTAATGCCAAAATTTGTTACGAAAAATAGAGAGGTTCGCTCCATTTAACGAAATTTCACCGGCGAAATGTTACAACATTTTAGGAATGACTACTTTTCCTAAACTAAGTCATTAGCTTATAGTTGTGCCAATATTTTCATACTCCCTTTCGATGCTGCATAGTCAAATCCGCATCCGCTTTTACGTATGCGCGATACTGTGATTGCATCTACGCTTTCACATGTTTCGCTACCCTGGACAAGATGAAGATCTGCTTAAAAACACATTTGCAGTATCAGCTACGTGTGCCTATAACCTTCTTTAACAAAATTCTTGAGAAGAAATTCGTTTTTTGTAATTAGCTCCGTATCGAAAAAATCAAATATATATTTAAGTTTGTTTTTTATTTGAAGCATAATTAAAAAAATGGGTGATAAGATGAAATTTACAATTAAAACTATTAAAATAAACTACGTTTATTGCAAATATGCAAATGCTGATCTGATCTCTGCGTCTATCAGATGTGAGGTCAAATGCAATATTGCTAAAGGCAAATATAATGTATGACAAGATTCGGCCCTTGGCGCTCTCTCATTATGTTTTTCATTGCACAATATGTCGCCCACTAATTCTTGTCATTCGTTTTAGTTTTAAAGAGATGATTATGTACTAGAAATGCATTTTGACCAAGTCTGCTTACATTCAAGCTTCTACGTCGTGACTGGCCTACGGCAATAAATCCGTTTTGTACAATACTATCAAGAATAGACGAAAGTTTTCGGGATGCTCTGTAGAATAATGTGGAAAGAGGGAATCTTGGCCGCTGACAATTTCCAGGTGAGACTAGGGGACAAATTAGGGCGGTTATCACCATCCGTTTGCTCAAGGATAGGTGCAGAACGTGTACAAAACAGTAGACGTGAGGAGAATTATAGCTAGCATATCAGGATGAGAGCGAGCAACAAGTGACAAGCAATAGGCAGAATCGAATCAGCCTCTTTAATCATCAACGCACGTTTGCTCATCGATAAGATGTACGGGATAACATGAAACGATACGGAGCATGTCGAAGTCGCGCGTGTACACCCCCATTATAGTCTGCTGTTGTTGATCAATAAATTCTTTTTCATTAATTAATCTTCTATTATATTGTGGTATGCTTTTGCAAAAGCTGAAAGAATTTGGTAAATCCGTTTCTTCTTATTCAGAATTTATAATTATAATAGAGCAATTGCATTAAAACCGACGTCTTCGAGTTTCGTCAGTTTTTCTATAATGCAATTTCTTCGAATTTTAATATCTCTGATGTGTATCCTGTAAAAACATAAAGTTTTTGCCTCGACGAGCGCTCGTCGATGAGATTACGCGTGCTGCGACAACACCGTGTACTGTCATGTGGCATTCAATCGTTAAACACGATATTTAACGTGAGTCAGTTTGATTGAAAAAATAGCCCACCGGAATTTTTTTTGATGCTCACATATTCCAACTTCACTTGCGCTTCTTGCCTTGCAGGAAAGTTTTACCAGTATGCTCTCCATACTGCTTTATTTTCCTCATCAACCGATACCCTTGATGTATTATGCAAGAAAGGATAGACGTGAGATGTAATAGGTGATTAGATTCTGTGTTCATCTCTCGCTTCTGTCGCTCGTGCTGTCCTAGCTAGCTGCAATATCTCTGCATTAACCACTCTCTAGCTTTGCCCTCAAATCTTCAAAATTATGTTCTCTTCCTTCTATGCTTCGCCTAGCGCTTCCGAAAAGACGCGTTCTTGAGCGTCGCCGGAAACTGCTATACAATTTAACGTGCAATTTATAAAACTCCTTTTCGTGAGTAATTGGCTACGCAACTGGCTCATACGCAGCAACATACTACTTTGTCGCCCACGTGTGTCACTTCACGCTTCGCTACTAGTGTTACCAGCACATATTTTTTGAGCAGCGTCATGGTTGTCGCTCGTACCCTGTCGACTCTCCGCGCCCATTTAGCTGTTCGTGCATCGCGCTTCTCCAGCTGCAAAGTCGCTTACGCCATGCTCATTAAGCCGCGTAGTGTCGCGAGCTTGACAGCGTCCATCGATTTCGTCGTCAGGTCTGCGAGCATTTGCTCGGAGCGGACGTGCTGCACCCAAATGATTCAGCGTTGCGCGTAGACTTTTACAAGCTAGTGCCGTACGTCGATGCTCTTCGCCTTGCTCATCGATGCTCATTCCCTATCTGGCTAACATTAGCCTAATTGTCACATGCAGGATCATGAGTAGTACCAGCACCATGCTGAAATTTATCAGAAGCTGACGCAGGACCATGCTATCGCGCGCGGTCTCGCTCGCAGGCACGGTCTTCGCCTCCATATTAGATAGGGACACGCCGCATTGCTTTTTGACGTACCACGACACTGCCATGCTGTTAAAAAGGATCATTTCTCCGGTGAGAGACTTGCATTTGGCTTTGTCGGCCGTGAGGTCTGCGTTTCTGTTTGCCTCCATCAGCGGGGCGTCACGGCTCGCTTGCGATACCGCAATCGTGAGATTGAGCGTCGCAATTCCTTTAAATTACCTGGCAATTTGCTTCGTAAGCTCCCAGTCGTGGATGCGCGGTGTGTAACGGGGCACCCTCAAGCTTGTTCTTATGACAGTACAAGCTACTTATTCTGATGACAGAATAAGGCGGTGCCTCGGAACTTCACGTACACTCGTACGTGCAGAGGAAGACGGTAAGAAGAAGCGAGTACTTGGCTTAAGTAAAAAGTAGAAGTGCATTTATAATAGTTAATGTCTGTTAATAAACCACTGTTTATCCTCATCTAGCTATGTCTAAATACAAATGTGTATATCAACTATCTGCTCACCACTCATTGCGTGCGTCTGTCGTGGCGCGTCTTCGTTGGCTGATATAATGGCCTATATCAACCAATTAGGAACTAGTCGTAAGTGCTACAGAATATTTGTCCTTATGACAACATTCGGAGAATACAACTCTTATAGTTATATTCTATTAACAATTTCTTATAAATTGTTATGTAACGATTCACCCCGTTACATCACCCCCCCCCAACCATCAGTCACTTTAGTGACTGATTGACTAAATGGATACTCGTCCCAAATCATTTGGGACAGGGTTTGCACTTGTTGGTCCGAGTCCACTTTCCAACATCTCATCGCATGGTAAACAAGCCCATGCGGTGCGCGAACAAGGCAGCTGAGAGCGCGTCTACACGTCTCTGTGCAGGCACGGAAGCAGAAACCGCTGCAACCGATGTGCCATCGGTTGCTGAAGCGACTCAGCCTGTGTCACTTGGTGACGCAGGCGCTGGTCATGAAGACACTCATGTCTTCACAGAGTATGAGCTCGGTGTCTCATACTCTCCTGATACGGAAGACAGATCCGTATCGACGGCGATCGAATCCAAGCCGCCCGAATAGCGTGGCATGGACGATGCTTTGCGTCGTAGCATCTTTGGTTCATCTGATTCATCAGATGAACCATCGCCGAAGCAAAGGCGCTCGAGGTCGCGAGACTCGGGCGCTAACAGTGGTGTCGGTTCTCCTATGGACACCACTTCGCAACGAGGTGCCAGTACTTCTGTCGGCACGACGCAGGAAGAGCGGGGCCGCAATGTGTTGCGTCTCGCTCCCGAGAAGAAAGCATGGCTGCCACCAAAATCCGTCATGGATCACTTGTCGGCGACGACGAGTGATCGTTATTGAACACGGTCGTTCGATTCGTCAAGGATCCATCACCTTGATCCCAGTGCAAAAAACTATCGCGCTGAACATGAGTTCTTCATCGATGCTTTCCTTAGACATCGATGGTACAGTGGGAATCACAAACGTGATGGTCCCTCACTACTTCAGGCGTGGAACGCCTACATCCATAACCTTGAGGATGTAGGTCGTGACGCTTGGAACGACAAACTTATCAAAGCTCGTAATAAGTTTTAAAAGAGAACCCCGACAGGTGCACGCTACAAGCTGCATCGTCTGTCAAGGGAGAAAGGATTACCCTGCCTCTCTTGGGGAGACTCGTGCCCATGTTGTGTGAACAACTCTGCACGAGCACCTAAGGAGGCTTACCTCCTTACCAGCCCGTGGTGGCGCGTGCGTATCTCTACTGAGATGTACGAAGGGATTGACAACCTGAAATCCCTTTACGACCGTGACGGGAAGACTTTCTCCGGCGGTCCTTCTGCAGCACAGGATGTTCCGCGTTGTACTGCTCAACCAGACCCAGTACGTCAATCATCAGTTGGGAGCGGGGCTCCCAAGCATCCCAGGACGGGGGATAGCCGCGCCACCGAACGAGATAACTCGTCCGACGTCCGTTCACGTCGCGGTGGTTCAGCAGCTGCTCAACTAGATAGCGCTGGCCACCGCGAGAGTCCTCTAATGGAGGTGGAGGAGGAGGAAAGACGCTCTCCACACGATCATGTGGATCGGTGTGTTCCCGAGAGCTTCTTTGATCGCGTAACGCAAGGGTTACGCGACGATCTCGAGCATGAGCGGAATAGGCGTCTCCAAATGGCGGACACTGCCTTGAAGCATCGAGCTGAGTTTGCCTTTGCTCAGCTTGAGAACGAGAGATCTCTAACATCTCTTCGTGACGAGCTAAGGGTAGCTCGTGGGATTGCTGATCGGTCTCGGGCTGAGATAACTGCTCTTCAGACCCTTGTTGATGCCCACCATCGGGAGCACAAGGCTCTCTGCGAGATGCTTGAGCGCAAGGGCGTTCTTCATCGGAAGAAGCAGCGTACTGATGGTACGGCTTAAGCCGACCAACGTAAAACGTGGGATGCGTTCGCATCTTACGTGGTAACTCGATCGTGTATGCATTGCCTAGGCGGTGCAATACACGAAATGGGCCAATGTACTTGGGTAGTAGTTTACTGCTACCCAAGTTAGACACTACATGCTTTGGTAGATTAACCGTAGACAGTAGGACTAAGTCACCTTTATTAAATAAAAGAGTGTTTGCCCTTCCATTCTTGTCAGCGTTTTGCTTTTGCTTATCCACCGCTTCGGCGATGGAGTCTTCCACAAAACGGACTACCGTTTCACGAGCCAGTATGAACTCATCTGATGACTCGTTAGCTTCAGTGCGCTGTGAGCGCACTGCATCAACATCAACATTTTCGTCAGTAAGGGCTTCCGCACTCTCACTGGCATCATCTTCTTTGATATCGATGTTATCGATATCGGCATCAAACGCAATGACTTCTTCGTCAGAGCGTGATGAGCGTGAACCAATTCGGTTTTTGCTCGCGCGAGTCCCTCCCCCCTTAAACCAGAGTTACACTCTAGTAAGGTGGGTACACGCGGATGGCGCAAGCCATTTACGTAAAACGGTGTATGTGTCGTGGACGCATGCACCGGCTTGTTAATGGCAAACTCTACCATTGGCTAGAACTCACTCCAACTCTTAAAGGAGTGTACGTATCCTCGAAGTATCTCTTCAAGGACATGATTGGCACGTTCCGTCTGACCATCTGACTCTGGATGATCAGATGTAGACATCTTCAAGCGCGTTCCGAGTGATTTGAACACGGAACGCCAGAAATCAGCAGTGAAGCGTGGATCTCTGTCTGATAAGAGTTCACGGGGCAACCCATGAAGTCGGAAGATGGTGTCAATAAAGACATAAGCACAGCCACTTGCCGTGATTGTCTCTGGTACAGCCACAAGGTGTACCATTTTGCTGAATCTGTCAACAAATACGAGAATACCCGTATTCCCGCGTGCGTCTTTGGGTAACCCGAAGACGAAATCCATTGAGATCGATTCCCAGCACTCAGCCGGAACCGGTAGAGGCTGTAAAGGTGCACGCAGTGAAGGACTTGACTTCACTCGTTGACAGACTTCGCATGCGCGAACATAATTTCGCACAAACTGATACTGGCGGGGCCAGTAAAAGTCTCGACTTACCGTGAGATATGTTTTCTCTCGGCCACGATGTCCTCCTATAGGAGCATCGTGATACTCGAACATGATCCGCAAACGCAGATCAGTATCATCTGGAATGACAACACGTGGTGTGTCACCAGAAACGGCTGTATAATACAGTAAACCGTTACGAGCAGTGTATCGATCTGCATCAGATCGATACGCAGACGACAATCGTTTCAACGATTCTCAAGATGGTTGGGAGAGATGTGTCAACAACTTCACTATCTCACCATCTTGGGCGTATGCCCGCCTCACATCATCATACAACGTTGTAGATGGGACTGAGGACGTCATAACCGCAACAGTGACTGTCTCACTGTTGGGTTTCGCGACTGTTTCAAAGTCGGGACGACGTGAGAGTGCATCAGCGACGACATTAAGTCGTCCTGGTTTGTACTCGACCGTAAAGTTGTATTCTGCAAAGAATGACAGCCACCGCGCCATTCGTTGTGAAAGGTGCGGGCTGTTCACTGCCGTGCGTAATGACGCATGGTCGATGTAAACAACGAAGGTTCTATCTCCTAATAGATAGACTCTGAACTTCGCGAGTGCATACTTCATGGCAAGGAGTTCCTTGTCGTGCACTGGATAGTTCCGCTCAGCTGGTTGCAGCTGACGCGACTGATAGCAGACGACGCGTTCAACGCCTTCAAGATCATGCTGCATTAATGCACAGCCGATTGCGAAATCGCTGGCATCACAGACCACATGAAATGGCCAGTCCTGATCGGCAATTGCTAGGACTGGGGATTGTATCAATCTCTGCTTGATACCATCAAAGGAGCGATGACATTCAGCGTTCCATAACCACCTCTCGTTCATTTTCAACAAACGAGAGAGGTGCACAGTCATCTCGGCGTAATTTCGTGAATACTTATGCAAATACGCCGCTAGCCCAAGGAATTTGCGAAGACCTTTGACATCAACTGGCACAGGCCAGTCGGTGATCGCCTTGATCTTTTCGGGATCCGGACGTACACCGTTCTTACCAAAGATACACCCAAGAAGTGGTATTTTGCTTGCTGCAAATATACACTTCTTGAGGTTTGCATGCAATTGGTGCTTTCGCATGATTGTAAGAACCCGTCGGACGTGGTACCTGTGAACCTCAACGTCCGACTTTCCATCCATAGCTCGACTATGGATGAATACGTCATCGAAATAACTCGGTGCGAATTCTCGCACTGGTCTCAACAGATGTGATACACATCTGTTGAACGTGGCAGGGGCATTACTAAGCCCTTGTGGCATTACTAGCCATTCTTAGAGCATGCCGCTAGGCGTGCTCACTGCGGTATAGGGTATATCCCGTTCTCGCATAAGGATTTGATAGAAGCCATCCATCAAATCCATGGACGAAAAGATGGTACTCTTTGACATACCATCAATGATTACGTCCTTCCTCGGTATCGGCGTCTGAGCCGGTATCGTTGCAGCGTTCAATTTGTTGAACGCATGCACTATCCGCCACCCTCCTGTTGCTTTTCGCACACAGAAGGTCGGAGAGCTATGTGGGGAAGTTGATTCCCTCACATGGCCCGCAGCTAAACGATCGGCAAAGAACTTGTCGATCGCTGTGACCTGTTCACGAGGCAGTGGCCACTGCTTCATGACACAGTACTTCGAGCTTGGTTTAAGCTCGACCTCGTGTCGAATACCTTTATCCTTCGGTAATTCGCACGGAACAGTTTCAGGGAATACATCCTTGAATTCAACCAAATATCTTCGTAGAGAGGATTTGTCTTGAGCGATTCCCATGATTGGGAGTCATATCGCTCAATTCGTGTCTTTTCATCTAGGACACTCTCGTCCATAGATGAACTACTGAGAACTCTCTCGTTCTCAGTAAACAATATTGCTGACCTTATGTCGGTTACACACTCGTCGTCAGCGACGAGTACGCATATCTGCTTGACTTTGCCACTACGCAGATCACGCAAGAACCTTTTATGTTCGAGCGTTGGCAACTGAGTGATCTCCGAAGTTAACTTCGGAGGCGCAATCAGATCAAGTGTATAAGCGCCTACACTTGATCCGTTATTGACTATGACATTCAATGTCTCTGTCATTTCCTGGGGACTTCTTCCCTCAGGCCTCGAAGGACTTATTCCTTCGTCTTCCCGGGGACTTATTCCCGCGGGTTTCAAGGAGCTCATTTCCGCCGTATTTGTAATATCGGGACTTATTCCCTTTACATCCTCTAGCTGTGGTTGCGCAACCACAGCAAGATCCTCTACGAAAGACTCTCCAGTCGATCTAGGATTATCGTTTCGCTTAACCTGAGCGATCGATTGTTTCTCTTCTAGATGTTCCCCGCTAGGGATACATCTTTGTCCCGGTCCACCCGACTTATTCGAGTGGTGGACCTTCGGCGCAGCCTGTGTTTCCTCACAGCCGCCGGAACTTTGCTCCGAAGTGTAACCGTTTGGTACACTAAGGTTTTGTGCAGTCGTACTAACGACCGTACCACAAGTGAGGCCATCGCACTCACTCGTAGTACATCCACACGCTTGTGGACGCTCCAAAACGTTCACTAGATGGCCATCTGATGAACAAGCGGCAGGCATTGTTACTGTTCGATGTTGCCAGTTTACTTGTGGTTCGTATCTTCTGAGCCACGGTATTCCAAGGATGACATCAAATTTGTCATCCAAATCCAATACGATAAAGTCATCATCATATCGGGTATCTTCAAGCGTATAGTGGATCTTCACTATACGCTTCATGACGGTTACGGATGCGCCTGTCGCAAGACGTACCGTCATCCTCGTAGGAGGTGTGTCACATTCACTGAACTTAAATTGACCATCTTCTAGCGATTGGCGTCGCAAAAAATTGTTGGACGCCCCACAATCGACTAGAGCTCGAAGGGACAACTTATTCGTCACTTCGAGTTTCAAGGTAATGAGTGAGATCTCATTACCTAGAGCAGCAACTCACAACGTTTGTGTGTTGGAAGCAACCTTCATCAAGAGGCCTACAAATTCTCTTGACGTTGCTGGATCAGTAGGTGCGGAGCACCTACTGATCCTGTCCGTTTTTTGACGGTCCATCCCGTTGTTGCGTCTTTGCACCAACTGCGGACCCGCGTCCCTGCCCCTTTCTCATGGGTGGACGGTCACTACGCCCAGTGTCGCGAGACACTGGACGAGGGGCACTACACTCGTAAGCGTAGTGTCCTGTCTTTTGACATCTATTGCATTTATGCAACTTCTTGTAGTCTGTAGAGCGAGCCTTCTCGCTCTCTACATAACAGACTTCCATCGGCTCTGGACCTCCGCTGTCATATCGTCTCGGTTGACGATATGATGACGAGCTGGCGCGAGCCTGTCTCAGACTGAAGTCTTCCTGCTCCGCAATGGTAATTGCTTGTTCTAGTGAATCTAGTTCAAGTCGTAACAGGTGAGTCTCGACGAGACCATCCGCAAGACCATGCATGACCACCGAAACCGACGTGTGTTTATTTACCGGGTTGGAACTTATACAGCTCGTAAGATGTCGTATATGTTTTGCGTAAGCGTGCACATCACGCTTACCTTGTCTGAGCTTCACGAGTTCAGTTCGAGCTCTGAACTCAGCTCTAGGCTGTTCAAACGTTTGTCTGAGCCGCGACTTGAAGACTTCCAACGACCCCGACGCATATGGGTCGTGCAACTTGAGCCCCAAAGCCCAAGTCTTGGCACGTCCTGCCAGATTTGATTGGGCAAATACAACTTGTAACGGGGCACCCTGAAGCTTGTACTGATGACAGTACAAGCTACTTATTCTGATGACAGAATAAGGCGGTGCCTCGTAACTTCACGTACACTCGTACGTGCAGAGGAAGACGGTAAGAAGAAGCGAGTACTTGGTTAAAGTAAAAAGTAGAACTGTCTTTATAATAGTTAATGTCTGTTAATAAACCGCTATTTATTCATCCTCATCTAACTATGTCTAAATACAAATGTGTAAATCAGTTATCTGCTCACCACTCATTGCGTGCGTCTGTCGTGGCGCGTCTTCGTTGGTTGATATAATGGCCTATATCAACCAATTAGGAACTAGTCGTAAGTGCTACAGAATATTTGTCCTTATGACAATATTCGGAGAATACAACTCTTATAGTTATATTCTATTAACAATTTCTTATAAATTGTTATGTAACGATTCACCCCGTTACATCACCCCCCCTTAACCATCAGTCACTTTAGTGACTGATTGACTAAATGGATACTCGTCCCAAATCATTTGGGACAGGGTTTGCACTTGTTGGTCCGAGTCCACTTTCCAACATCTCATCGCATGGTAAACAAGCCCATGCGGTGCGCGAACAAGGCAGCTGAGAGCGCGTCTACACGTCTCTGTGCAGGCACGGAAGCAGAAACCGCTGCAACCGATGTGCCATCGGTTGCTGAAGCGACTCAGCCTGTGTCACTTGGTGACGCAGGCGCTGGTCATGAAGACACTCATGTCTTCACAGAGTATGAGCTCGGTGTCTCATACTCTCCTGATACGGAAGACAGATCCGTATCGACGGCGATCGAATCCAAGCCGCCCGAATAGCGTGGCATGGACGATGCTATGCGTCGTAGCATCTTTGGTTCATCTGATTCATCAGATGAACCATCGCCGAAGCAAAGGCGCTCGAGGTCGCGAGACTCGGGCGCTAACAGTGGTGTCGGTTCTCCTATGGACACCACTTCGCAACGAGGTGCCAGTACTTCTGTCGGCACGACGCAGGAAGAGCGGGGCCGCAATGTGTTGCGTCTCGCTCCCGAGAAGAAAGCATGGCTGCCACCAAAATCCGTCATGGATCACTTGTCGGCGACGACGAGTGATCGTTATTGAACACGGTCGTTCGATTCGTCAAGGATCCATCACCTTGATCCCAGTGCAAAAAACTATCGCGCTGAACATGAGTTCTTCATCGATGCTTTCCTTAGACATCGATGGTACAGTGGGAATCACAAACGTGATGGTCCCTCACTACTTCAGGCGTGGAACGCCTACATCCATAACCTTGAGGATGTAGGTCGTGACGCTTGGAACGACAAACTTATCAAAGCTCGTAATAAGTTTGAAAAGAGAACCCCGACAGGTGCACGCTACAAGCTGCATCGTCTGTCAAGGGAGAAAGGATTACCCTGCCTCTCTTGGGGAGACTCGTGCCCATGTTGTGTGAACAACTCTGCACGAGCACCTAAGGAGGCTTACCTCCTTACCAGCCCGTGGTGGCGCGTACGTGTCTCTACTGAGATGTACGAAGGGATTGACAACCTGAAATCCCTTTACGACCGTGCCGGGAAGACTTTCTCCGGCGGTCCTTCTGCGGCACAGGATGTGCCGCGTCGTACTGCTCAACCAGACCCAGTACGTCGATCATCAGTTGGGAGCGGGGCTCCCAAGAATCCCAGGACGGGGGATAGCCACGCCACCGAACGAGATAACTCGTCCGACGTCCGTTCACGTCGCGGTGGTTCAGCAGCTGCTCAACTAGATAGCGCTGGCCACCGCGAGAGTCCTCTAATGGAGGTGGAGGAGGAGGAAAGACGCTCTCCACACGATCATGTGGATCGGTGTGTTCCCGAGAGCTTCTTTGATCGCGTAACGCAAGGGTTACGCGACGATCTCGAGCATGAGCGGAATAGGCGTCTCCAGATGGTGGACACTGCCTCGAAGCATCGAGCTGAGTTTGCCTTTGCTCAGCTTGAGAACGAGAGATCTCTGACATCTCTTCGTGACGAGCTAAGGGTAGCTCGTGGGATTGTTGATCGGTCTCGGGCTGAGATAACTGCTCTTCAGACCCTTGTTGATGCCCACCATCGGGAGCACAAGGCTCTCTGCGAGATGCTTGAGCGCAAGGGCGTTCTTCATCGGAAGAAGCAGCGTACTGATGGTACGGCTTAAGCCGACCAACGTAAAACGTGGGATGTGTTCGCATCTTACGTGGTAACTCGATCGTGTATGCATTGCCTAGGCGGTGCAATACACGAAATGGGCCAATGTACTTGGGTAGTAGTTTACTGCTACCCAAGTTAGACACTACATGCTTTGGTAGATTAACCGTAGACAGTAGGACTAAGTCACCTTTATTAAATAAAAGAGTGTTTGCCCTTCCATTCTTGTCAGCGTTTTGCTTTTGCTTATCCACCGCTTCGGCGATGGAGTCTTCCACAAAACGGACTACCGTTTCACGAGCCAGTATGAACTCATCTGATGACTCGTTAGCTTCAGTGTGCTGTGAGTGCACTGCAGCAACATCAATCTTTTCTTCAGTGAGGGCTTCCGCACTCTCACTGGCATCATCTTCTTTGATATCGATGTTATCGATATCGGCATCAAACGCAATGACCTCTTCGTCAGAGCGTGATGAGCGTGAGCCAAATCGGTTTTTGCTCGCGCGAGTCTCTCCCCCCTTAAACCAGAGTTACACTCTAGTAAGGTGGGTACACGCGGATGGCGCAAGCCATTTACGTAAAACGGTGTATGTGTCGTGGACGCATGCGCCGAGTTGTTAATGGCAAACTCTACCATTGGCTAGAACTCACTCCAACTCTTAAAGGAGTGTACGTATCCTCGAAGTATCTCTTCAAGGACATGATTGGCACGTTCCGTCTGACCATCTGACTCTGGATGATCAGATGTAGACATCTTCAAGCGCGTTCCGAGTGATTTGAACACGGAACGCCAGAAATCAGCAGTGAAGCGTGGATCTCTGTCTGATAAGAGTTCACGGGGCAACCCATGAAGTCGGAAGATGGTGTCAATAAAGACATAAGCACAGCCACTTGCCGTGATTGTCTCTGGTACAGCCACAAGGTGTACCATTTTGCTGAATCTGTCAACAAGTACGAGAATACCCGTATTCCCGCGTGCGTCTTTGGGTAACCCGAAGACGAAATCCATTGAGATCGATTCCCAGCACTCAGCCGGAACCGGTAGAGGCTGTAAAGGTGCACGCAGTGAAGGACTTGACTTCACTCGTTGGCAGACTTCGCATGCGCGAACATACTTTCGCACAAACTGATACTGGCGGGGCCAGTAAAAGTCTCGACTTACCGTGAGATATGTTTTCTCTTGGCCACGATGTCCTCCTATAGGAGCATCGTGATACTCGAACATGATCCGCAAACGCAGATCAGTATCATCTGGAATGACAACACGTGGTGTGTCACCAGAAACGGCTGTATAATACAGTAAACCGTTACGAGCAGTGTATCGATCTGCATCAGATCGATACGCAGACGACAATCGTTTCAACGATTCTCAAGATGGTTGGGAGAGATGTGTCAACAACTTCACTATCTCACCATCTTGGGCGTATGCCCGCCTCACATCATCATACAACGTTGTAGATGGGACTGAGGACGTCATAACCGCAACAGTGACTGTCTCACTGTTGGGTTTCGCGACTGTTTCAAAGTCGGGACGACGTGAGAGTGCATCAGCGACGACATTAAGTCGTCCTGGTTTGTACTCGACCGTAAAGTTGTATTCTGCAAAGAATGACAGCCACCGCGCCATTCGTTGTGAAAGGTGCGGGCTGTTCACTGCCGTGCGTAATGACGCATGGTCGATGTAAACAACGAAGGGTCTATATCCTAATAGATAGACTCTGAACTTCGCGAGTGCATACTTCATGGCAAGGAGTTCCTTGTCGTGCACTGGATAGTTCCGCTCAGCTGGTTGCAGCTGACGCGACTGATAGCAGACGACGCGTTCAACGCCTTCAAGATCATGCTGCATTAATGCACAGGCGATTGCAAAATCGCTGGCATCACAGACCACATGAAATGGCCTGTCCTGATCGGCTATTGCTAGGACTGGGGATTGTATCAAGCTCTGCTTGATACCATCAAAGGAGCGATGACATTCAGCGTTCCATAACCACCTCTCGTTCTTTTTCAACAAACGAGAGAGGTGCACAGTCATCTCGGCGTAATTGCGTGAATACTTATGCAAATACGCCGCTAGCCCAAGGAATTTGCGAAGACCTTTGACATCAACCGGCACAGGCCAGTCGGTGATCGCCTTGATCTTTTCGGGATCAGGACGTACACCGTTCTTACCAACGATGCACCCAAGAAGTGGTATTTCGCTTGCTGCAAATATACACTTCTTGAGGTTAGCATACAATTGGTGCTTTCGCATGATTGTAAGAACCCGTCGGACGTGGTACCTGTGAACCTCAACGTCCGACTTTCCATCCATAGCTCGACTATGGATGAATACGTCATCGAAATAACTCGGCGCGAACTCTCGTACTGGTCTCAACAGATGTGATACACATCTGTTGAACGTGGCAGGGGCATTACTAAGCCCTTGTGGCATTACCAGCCATTCTTAGAGCATGCCGCTAGGCGTGCTCACTGCGGTATAGGGTATATCCCGTTCCCGCATAAGGATTTGATAGAAGCCATCCATCAAATCCATGGACGAAAAGATGGTGCTCTTTGACATACCATCAATGATTACGTCCTTCCTCGGTATCGGCGTCTGAGCCGGTACCGTTGCAGCGTTCAATTTGTTGAACGCGTGCACTATCCGCCACCCTCCTGTTGCTTTTCGCACACAGAAGGTCGGAGAGCTATGTGGGGAAGTTGATTACCTCACATGGCCCGCAGCTAAACGATCGGCAAAGAACTTGTCGATCGCTGTGACCTGTTCACGAGGCAGTGGCCACTGCTTCATGACACAGTACTTCGAGCTTGGTTTAAGCTCGACCTTGTGTCGAATACCTTTATCCTTCGGTAATTCGCACGGAACAGTTTCAGGGAATACATCCTTGAATTCAACCAAATCTTCATAGAGAGGATTTGTCTTGAGCGATTCCCATGATTGGGAGTCATATCGCTCAATTCGTGTCTTTTCATCTAGGACACTCTCGTCCATAGATGAACTACTGAGAACTCTCTCGTTCTCAGTGAACAATGTTGCTGACCTTATGTCGGTTACACACTCGTCGTCAGCGACGAGTACGCAGATCTGCTTGACTTTGCCACTACGCAGATCACGCAAGAACCTTTTATGTTCGAGCGTTGGCAACTGAGTGATCTCCGAAGTTAACTTCGGAGGCGCAATCAGATCAAGTGTATAAGCGCCTACACTTGATCCGTTATTGACTATAACATTCAATGTCTCTGTCATTTCCTGGGGACTTATTCCCTCAGGCTTCGAAGGACTTATTCCTTCGTCTTCCCGGGGACTTATTCCCGCGGGTTTCAAGGAGCTCATTTCCGCCGTATTTGTAATATCGGGACTTATTCCCTTTACTTCCTCTAGCTGGGGTTGCGCAACCACAGCAAGATCCTCTACGAAAGACTCTCCAGTCGATCTAGGATTATCGTTTCGCTTAACCTGAGCGATCGATTGTTTCTCTTCTAGATGTTCCCCGCTAGGGATACATCTTTGTCCCAGTCCACCCGACTTATTCGAGTGGTGGACCTTCGGCGCAGCCTGTGTTTCCTCACAGCCGCCGGAACTTTGCTCCGAAGTGTAACCGTTTGTTACACTAAGGTTTTGTGCAGTCGTACTAACGACCGTACCACAAGTGAGGCCATCGCACTCACTCGTAGTACATCCACACGCTTGTGGACGCTCCAAAACGTTCACTAGATGGCCATCTGATGAACAAGCGGCAGGCATTGTTACTGTCCGATGTTGCCAGTTTACCCGTGGTTCGTACCTTCTGAGCCATGGATTTGGATGACAAATTTGATGTATTCCAAGGATGACATCAAATTTGTCATCCAAATCCAATACGATGAAGTCATCGTCATATTGGGTATCTTCTAGCGTTTAGTGGATCTTCACTATACGCTTCATGACGGTTACGGATGCGCCTGTCGCAAGACGTACCGTCATCCTCGTAGGAGGTGTGTCACATTCACTGAACTTAAATGACCATCTTCTAGCGATTGGCGTCGCAAAAAATTGTTGGACGCCCCACAATCGACTAGAGCTCGAAGGGACAACTTATTCGTCACTTCGAGTTTCAAGGTAATGAGTGAGATCTCATTACCTAGAGCAGCAACGCACAACTTTTGTGTGTTGGGAGCAACCTTCATCAAGAGGCCTACAAATTCTCTTGACGATGCTGGATCAGTAGGGTGCTCCGCACCTACTGATCCTGTCCGTTTTTTGACGGTCCATCACGTTGTTGCATCTTTGTACCAACAGCGGACCCTCGTCCCTGCCCCTTTCTCATGGGTGGACGGTCACTACGCCCAGTGTTGCAAGACACTGGACGAGGGGCACTACACTCGTAAGCGTAGTGTCCTGTCTTTTGACATCTGTTGCATCTCTGCAACTTCTTGTAGTCTGTAGAGCGAGCCTTCTCGCTCTCTACATAACAGACTTCCATCGGCTCTGGACCTCCGCTGTCATATCGTCTCGGTTGACGATATGATGTCGTGCTGGCGCGAGCCTGTATCAGACTGAAGTCTTCCTGCTCCGCAATGGTAATTGCTTGTTCTAGTGAATCTAGTTCAAGTCGTAACAGGTGAGTCTCGACGGGACCATCCGCAAGACCCTGCATGAACACCGAAACCAACATGTGTTCATCCACCGGATTGGAACTTATACAACTCGTGAGATGTCGTATATGTTGAGCGTAATCGTGCACATCACGCTTACCTTGTCTAAGCTTCAAGAGTTCAGCTCGAGCTCTGAACTCAGCTCTAGGCGGTTCAAACGTTTGTCTGAGCCGCGACTTGAAGACTTCCAACGACCCAAACGCATGTGGGTCGTGCAACTTGAGCCCCAGTGCCCAAGTCTTGGCACGTCCTGCCAGATTTGACTGGGCAAATGCAACTTGCATATCCCCGTCGTCGATGCGACGCGCCCTTATGGCGTCATCCAATTCGACGAACCATCTCAAGAGGGAGTCTTCTTCGACCCCCCTATACTTTGAGATGTCAATCTTCAAAGTCTCGGGTCGACGCGAGTGCATCGACCCACCAGCAGCAGCCTGCTGCTGTCTCAACAGTTCAAACTGTTGAGCACCTTGTTCTCTCAACAACTCTGCTTGTTGAGAACCTTGTTGGTGAAGCAAGGCTACTTTCTCGCGTTCAGCGTCAAGTTCATTTTGAATGAACTTGGCGATAGTAGCATGTTGGGCATCTCTATTGAGAGCCTCTAGCATGACGCTAACAGCATGGATGCCCATGGTTGAACCCATTCGTTCAACCGCATCCCATTCGACATCACTCAAATGGGAGTAGCCGTCACGCGTAGCGTGAAAGCTTTGGTCATCTTCATCATCCAACATATTCATGTTGGATGTGAACGTGGTCCTTGGACGGACTACGAAGTGCTACCAGGTGTAACGGGGCACCCTCAAGCTTGTTCTTATGACAGTACAAGCTACTTATTCTGATGACAGAATGAGGCGGTGCCACGTAACCTCACGTACACTCGTACGTGCAGAGGAAGACGGTAAGAAGAAGCGAGTACTTGGCTTAAGTATAAAGTAGAAGTGCATTTATAATAGTTAATGTCTGTTAATAAACCACTGTTTATCCTCATCTAGCTATGTCTAAATACAAACGTGTAAATCAATTATCTGCTCACCACTCATTGCGTGCGTCTGTCGTGGCGCGTCTTCGTTGGCTGATATAATGGCCTACATCAACCAATTAGGAACTAGTCGTAAGTGCTACAGAATATTTGTCCTTATGACAACATTCGGAGAATATAACTCTTATAGTTATATTCTATTAACAATTTCTTATAAATTGTAATGTAACAATTCACCCCGTTACAGCCGCTTTGGCCGGCGCCTTCCGTTCAGTTTGCTCTAGCGCATCGATTCGCATCGTTACCACACAGAAGTTCGTACCGAGCGCCGATGCGGACAAGCCACTCTCGATGGCCCCACGCATTTGCTCGTCTTCATCGAGCTTGAGCTGGCTCGCATCCATGCTCTCCATGCGCTACGAGAGCGCATCGAGCATGGCAAAAATCTTGTCTTCCTGCCGGCCCCTTCCGTGGGCCTGCGCATCTTCAATGACGGCGGCAGCACGAGGCGAACTCGCTGGAGATGGTCCACGTCCCGGTGAGGCTCTCGCTTGACCTGCTGTAGTCGGTGTTGCGTTGGCGTCTTGTGGTCCAGCCATTGGGCTCACAACCTCTAAGAAAGGATAGGCGTGAGGCGTAATAGGTGATTCGATTCTGTGTTCATCTATCGCTTCTGTCGCCCTTGCTGTGCTAGCTAGCTGCGATCTCTCTGCAGCAACCACTCTCTAGCATCGGCTTGACTCTTCACACACCTCTTTACTGCCTTCTTTGCGTCACCTAGCGCTACCAAAAAGACGCATCCTTCCGCGCCGCCAGAAACTGCGATACGACTAGACATGCAATTTCTAACAGGTTTCATCTAAATTAGTGGGCCCCTTCGCTCCGTTGGTCATGGTTGCCAATGTTTGTGAGATTTACTGTAGCTATGTGGTCAAGTCCGCTCTGCTTTCAAGAAGTCACGTCACATCTCAGCCACGACTTAAATGTCCGTCATCTTTATGTCAGCTGTGATATCCAAAAACAGTCATATTGTATTGAACAATGGCTCACGTGCAAGCAAGTAGCCCGAGCTCTCCTAGTTGTTCGTGACCCTCTAAACCCCGATGTCGGGCACGAAAACAATTGATGGTTGAATTTAGCTTAAACTACTAAAAATAAGATTTGCGCAATAAACCTGCGAAACCGGATACCTCTGTTGGCACCCACGCACTTCGCGATGGTCTCCGCGTCGAGCGGCTCCCGCAAGACGAAGAAAAAGAATGGCAAGAAGAGCAGCAAGCGCAAGCCCGTGAACATGCAGGCAAACTTCAACAGTAAGTGCTCGTTACCTGGCACTCGTACCACAACCCTCGATGCCTCACTGGGAGCGATAAGTGACGCCATGTTCCCGTCCAATGATCACCATCACGCGGCGGTTGACGCTCTTGATGCAGATGGCTTTGCCTGTGGAGACTTCCATTTGCACAGGTGTGGAACAGAAACCGTCACTCGTTATACTCGCTGAAGAACTCCCTTTTTTATATTGGTAATTATGCTCGTGTGGATTCATAATCAAAAACGTTCCGTGCAAGTAGCACCTGCAGTGATGGCAAGCTTAAGCCCAGTGAGGTGATTGCCAAGGCTGTGGCCAATGGCGTGACTTTTATGTCGCTCACAGACCATGATACAATGGCTGGAGTGAGTGAGGCTATTGGTGCAGCGCAGAAACAGGGCGTCTTGGTCTTCCCTGGTGTCGAGATCAGTGCTGAGGTGAAAGGTGGAGAGAACCTACACATCCTGGGCTATTTCTATCCCGGATCGAATAGTGTCGAATTGGAGGAACAGCTGCTCAAGATCCGTACGGGGAGGTACAAGCGTGGCAAAGGAATGCTCAAGAAGTTGGTGGGTGCGATAGGGGGAATGGTGGCTTGCCAACGATACTTTGTGACAGAACTAATGATTGGCATCGACTTTAGGAGGCGATGGGCATCAAACTCGAGTGGGAACGAGTACTGGAAATTGCAGGAGAAGCGGCACCTGGTCGACCACACGTGGCTGAAGCTCTTGTGGAAGGCGGGCATGTCGTTGACTTCCGCCAGGCTTTTGCACGGTACCTGCATAATGACGGTCCTGCGTACGTCGAGGTACGCGATGCTGTATTTTATTGCATACACAGGGTTGTATGGAGGCAATACGTAATTGTTGCTTGTTGTTTTGTACTAGGGTGAGAACTTCCCACCTGAAGAAGCTATCAAGCTTATTGCTAGCGCCGGCGGAGTCTCTGTTCTTGCCCACCCCTGGTGCTGCAAGGTAGACTTATACAAACATCTTTGAGGTTGCTAGTTGCTAGACCGCAGTTCTCTCATGTAACCTCTTTGCTCGTAACAGAACCCGATGACGCTAGTTCCAGAACTAGCTAAGCTAGGCATTCAGGTACGTCACGCACACGATGCTACTTTACGGTCGAAAGACATGTACTGAGGTGTTGCTTGACGGGTGCTCTTCAGGGCATTGAGGTTTATCATGATGTGAATAAAATTGACATGTATGGCGCCTTGGCGAAGGAATCCGAGTTGCTAAGAGTACGTAACGACACAAAGTAGGCAGCATTGTCGCGGAACTCATATTTGTACGTGCTTGCTCTATCAGATGGGTGGATCGGATTTCCACGGCATTAACCCAATGACGGAGCGTGCACCTGGTGCTATTCCTTTCCCACGCTTGCATGTTGATCGTTTTCTTGCCCACGCTTTACAAGTGTGGGAGCGTCCGCTTGTAGAGCGATTGCAGTCTATTACGAAGTCCATCAAGCTGGCAGGTCCGGGTGCGCGTGCGTCGGAAGAGTTGCTTATTTGGAGAGAGCAAGAACCACTGGCGCGCCGAACGTTAAACGATCTAGGCATGACAGCGGAGATAGTGGAGAGCCCATGTATGCATGCCCGGGTCACCCCCCTCAATGGCAGCATCGATAGCGACAGCCACTACCGAACTATTCGCGTTTCTTCTCGTGGTGAAAAAGGTGTCTAGAGTTTACGAATGCAAGGCAAGTATTCTGTATGTTTCAGTCAACAACTTGCCGTTTAACACAAGAGCTAGCACTTGCAGTGTTTAGCGCCGCTTCAGCAGTTCAAAGACCAATTCGACGTTGGTCCGACCCATGTCTTCGAAAGCTTCGGTTTTCGTCACCGCGTCGAAGTTGCTGAGTATAAAGGTGATGCACTGGTCTCGCAGCAGTGTTGCATTGTGCAGATCTGCAGCATGAAAAATGCTAGCAGCGTTCTCGGTGCACAACGACCCAAGCATTTTACCTTCGCAAATGCGCTTCAATCGCTCGACACCATACTATTTCACACAAACTCAAGCGTATGTTAGCATATGCATAAGTTAGAGTCGTCTTGAAAGCGCACGTACCCGATCCGCGGTAGCAAACAGCTCCATTGCAATGTCCACGGCTACGTCTAGATAATCTGTATACAGGTACTCCATCAACAAAAGAAAGACTGGCCGACGCACTTCGGTGATAGAAATCTCGCGGGCACGGCTTTCCAGCATCTACAACGCCATTAGCAGTTAGTTCGTACTCTACCACCGTCGCAGTACTCACATGCGTTACCTCTCCTGTAAGCATTGCATTGAAGTAGTAGCAGCGGATGCACAGAATCTTGTGTCCGTAAACGGGAATTCCCTCAACTGTAGTAGACACAGCATATTACACATAGCGGTGTAATCAGTGCTGACAAACTTCCGCAGCAATAACGTAATCATCTCGCTGTGAGTACCGATAAACGTGACATCACTCATGATGTCGTTGTTCACCAACATTCTTAGGTCATTGGTAAGCGTGCCCTCAGGAATATCCAGCTGAAACTGCGTCTTCTTGAAGCGAAATTGCTGGAAGTCATTTAACCGCCTATTTCCATCGTAGCCACCAAAGATGATCAGGCTGGAATCATAAACGGTGCCGACGTGACAAAAGCGGTGTTCCGGCGGCTGGCCGTCGAACTGCATTGGTCGCCAGGTGTTCGACTCTTAGTTTAAGCGAACAAGCAGAACAAGTTAGCGCCAGTAGTCGGATATCCATATGATTGGGCCACTCACCAAAATTGAGCTGATAAAAGTCGTTCACTGCAGTGCCCGTGCTGCCGCCAAATATGTACATGGAATTTAAGTGAACACCAGCAACATGACTATCACGAGCAGCGGGTGCAGGTCCCTGGGTTGTAAGCCATGACCAGACCCGCGTATCTGATGTTTGAATGTCAACGTGAAGCACATATTCGCCTGTTAGTAGAGTACACTTCTTACACGGACTTCCAGACACGTACCAAAGTCAAACACGTGGATATCATCAAGGTGGTGAGACCCATCGTGGCCGCCAAATAGTACGCATGTGTTGTTATGCAGCACCAACGATGCTCGATATCTGGTGGAGTAAACGGTGCAAAGCCGTTCAATTCGATACGCCATCAGAACGAGTCGAGCCAGAGCTTACCGAGGTCGAGGAAAAAGCCCTGTTGAAGATACTGGCGACCAAACATTTGTTTCTAAACGAACAAAACCAAAGCAGTAAGCTAACACGGCAACTACGCTATCCACGGCTGCAATAACTCAAAGTTGAACGCACCAAAGTTAAACTCGTGGAAGTCATTTCGGTAGTTTCCATCGTAACCTCCGAAGCAGAACATAGACTCGCCTGGTTGACACATTCCGAACCATGCGGCTATATCAGTGAGACAATCATCTTGTCGCCCGTATCTAGGCCATAAACGTACCGTACACGACAGCAGCATGACTGTGCCGCGCTGTCGGTGGCATTCCAGCAGTCACCATAACATCTCTCCATCGTTGCGTAGCTACAGACAAAAATGTTTACCACCAAAAGGTTTGTGTCAATAGCAGTATCTCACAATGCACCACTTCCAGTCGATAAAACATACAGAAGTTGTACTCGACAAAGTCATTGACGCGCGAGCTGCCGTCGAATCCCGCAAATACAAAAAAAGAGTTCTTGTAGACCACCGCCACATGGCGGTCACGAGGACTCGGAGCAGAACCAATTGCCAGCACGACTGACCAGAGCTTGCGGTTGAAGTTGAATTCGTAAAAATCATTCGTCCGATTCGATCCATCGTATCCTGAGCCAAAAGAGATGCAGCCATCGATCATGGAGAGAGCATCCAGTGAGCAACAATGCGGTGACGTCTAGTAGGGTCTTGTGCCCAAGCAACTTCCTCCAAAACTGATCTGAGCCCACCTCCGAAGACGTAAAGCGAGTCTTTGCACACGGCACACGCGTGTAGCGATCGGTGTCGAGGTGCAGCTGAAGGGTTGTCACAGGGTACAGGAACCCAGGAGCGTGTACTCGACTGCATCGTAGCTCGCGACGCCCTGGACAAGTAACAGCACGATCGGTACCTTTACTGTGGAATAATGTGGATCGAATTGATTGTCGTGTCGATATTGTGCACAGAACTGATTCTTAGCGTTCCGATTGTATTGTTGACATGTGATTGGCTCGAGTGATTTTATCGCGACTTTATGCCGATCAATTTTCATTTCGAAATTCCAAGACTTAGGGCATCATGGTACGTGCGGTTCCCGACTGCAGTCGTGAAGCTCGTTATAAAAGAGACTGACATGACGGATCTCGGCTTTTTCTCGTGCTTTGCAGTCAGGCATCGGCGGCAAGGGCGGAAAAGGAGGCAAAGGGGGAAAGGGGGTTACGTCCAAGCGGGCACCGCAGTCCCGGTCGCAGCGCGCCGGCCTCCAGGTATTTATTGCATGTACCAGCACTACCAGTCGCCTAATACTATGCACGATCCGTGACATATCGCTCACACCTCCTCGTTCTGCTACTGATAGTTTCCCGTGGGTCGCATCCATCGCTTCTTGAAGAAGCGTGTCGCCAATAACCAGCGCGTGGGCGCCACCGCGGCCGTGTATGCCGCCGCTATTATGGAGTACCTCACAGCTGAGGTGCTGGAGCTGGCGGGTAATGCATCTAAAGACCTCAAGGTCAAGCGCATCACACCGCGTCATCTGCAGCTTGCTATCCGCGGAGATGAGGAACTCGACACGTTGATTAAGGCCACGATCGCCGGGGGTGGCGTCATCCCGCACATCCACAAGAACCTCATTAACAAGCAAAACAAGAAGCGAATGCCGCTGTAGAAGCAGTCGAGACCCGGTCTTCTGAAGCAAGTGACGCCGATGCTTGACCGTATCCCTAGTCCTTTCGCAATTGCTCGCGCTCAGCTCGATGCGTACATAACTAAGTATGAGATTCTCCTCCTTCTTCTATTCCAGGGGCGCGATAAGTTGACATTTACGCGCTTTCCTTCGAGCGACATTCACATTCCAACGCGCTATATCTCCATTTTTACGAATACTTCAGGTATAATTCATGTACCATTTCTAACAAAAGACGTACTAATGATACGGATGATAACTATGACCTAAAGATCGATTGGGTACGCTACGAGAGGGGTTTGGTGCAACCTTGCGTCAACCTCACGCGGATCGCACACTTCCCCCTCAGGACCTTTGACAAGTAAAAGACAGTCAGTCAGTCAGTCAGTTAATCAAGTTATACGTGGCGCATGGAAAGCAGTGCGGACGGCGCGACGGCAGCGCCCGCCGTGGCAGCTCATGTGTTACCCGTGAGCGACTTCCAGCGCTACCTTCTGGCCACTTGTATACCGCTCTTTGGTCAAGACTCGGCGCCCTCAGTGGCTACTTTCAAGGCCGACCTCCACAATGCGGAAACGACCATCACTCTCGAGCAATTTGTCTCTGATTCGGCAACACGCGTGCTGCAGGTGCACTGCTGTCCAGTGCGTACCCAAGACCAGGACGTTGCAGTGGACGCGTTGACGTACGGCGTGCGCGTGAACTTGGGCATCGAGTACGTGCCTGGCAAGAAGAGCGGCGACGACGCGGTGTGTTTTATCAAGCGCTTTAGTGCCCCATTGGCGAAGGACCAGACGCTAAGTCATCAGCTGCAAGTGATGACGCTGGGTCTCGGCTCAAAGGCGAAGGGAGGAGACAAGGCGGACGCAGACACAGCCACGAGCAGTAGTGGGGAGACCGCAGAGGAGAAACCCAATGACAGTGGCAATCTACTTAGTGTCGTGTACAATTACGTGCACCAATCGTTCTCGCCACTGATGATTGAGTACTCCAAGGTGCACCAGCCTCAAAGTGAGACAAGCAACGTGAGTGAAGGCACGAGAGGATTGCCAGCTATTCGCCGGAGGATGAAGGAGCTCGAGTTGGCCTTGCTCCAGTATCAGCAGAATATCGAGATTCCTGAAGTAAACTTGGTCTTTCACCCAGTGATTCAACAAGCTGCTGATCTGGTGCGCGAGAAAAGCGTGCCGATCGATGTGGAAGCACTTGGTCTTGCAGAAAAAGTGGATGATTTAGTTTTTGTGAATACTCTGCAGGGAGGAGTCAGTAAGTGGATTAAGGAAATCCAGAAAGTCACGAGGCTGATACATGAGCCGCTACCTGGCACGGCAATGCAGGAAATCAATTTTTGGTGCGATTTGAATCGCGCGCTGCTTGCTGTCCAGGAGAAGCTTGAATCACCAGAAGTAGAGATTACGCTTGCGATGCTGCAACGGGCAAAGCGTTATTTGGCCACTGTAACGTTCAGCGCTGACCATGGTCTTGGCACAGCCATTCAGGTCGTATCCAGTATCATGACCCTAATGAAAGATTTCCCGATGCACTCCATTTTGTCAGCCACGGATATCAACCAGCTTAATCAAGGGGTAACTCTTGTCTTTACGCACCTGAAAAAAGTACGTGTAGCCGACTCTTATAATTTGGTGCGGCTACTACATTTCATGGAAGTGGTATCGAGCGACCTGACGCAGCAGGTTGTCAGTTTGCTGCGCGTGTACAGCCTTATTCAAGTTCCATTCAAGCAGTTCGTCCAACTGCTCTCTTCTTGTAAGGAGCTTTTCTCGAACTGGCACCGCCAGATTACAGCACTCTACGATCTTACAAAGGAGCTTTTTAAGCGACGAGGCGGGTCGATCAGTGCTGGGAGGCTTCCGTTGCTCGCAGAGTTGCAGATGGAGCATGTTGCAATTGAAGAGCGTTTGCTGGAATTGTATGAGTTCCGCGAGCAGCACGAAAAACTACGTGATGTGATCCAGAGGGTGCTGGGCGCTCCGAACGCTATTGGGCTCGATGGTCCACGCGTAAGTGATGGCACGAACGATGCACTCACTGAAATCGATTCGGCCTACTTTCAATTGAATTCGCTGGATCCTCTTGATATCTCGGGTGAAGGTGTGACTGCGTGGAAGAACCTGCGCAAGGCGTACGATTTGTGTATTGATCGCGTTGAAGGCCGTATTATTAGCAGTCTTACTAGCCGACTGAGTGCTACGTCGAACGCTGATGAAATGTTTCGTGTGTTTTCTAAGTACAACGCACTATTCTTCCGTCCTCGTATTCGCAGCGCCGTCCAGCAATTCCAGATGCAGCTGATTGAAAATGTTAAAGAGGATGTGAGCAACCTACAAGCTAAGTTCCGTTCCCACTATGCCTACTCGGAGGCGTCTCGCACTAGCAAACTGCGTGACATTCCTCCCATTGCTGGTGCTGTGATGTGGGCGAAGCAAATAGAGCGCAAGCTCAAAATGCTACTGTCACGTGTCGAGAGTGTACTAGGTGTAGGCTGGGAACAACATGTGGAAGGCAAGGCACTAAAATCGGCGGCCGAAGCATTTATTGCAAAGTTAAACCCGCAGCTTATATTCGATCAGTGGGTGAATGATTTGGCGTCAATGCCGATTTTTGACACCAAAAATATCGTCCTAAACATTGTCACGGAAGGCACGCCACAAGGCGAAAGGAAGAAATTGGTAGTAGCGTTCAACCAGCAGATCGTGACGTTGTTCAAAGAAGTGCGTAACCTGGAATGGCTTGGCTACCGAGTGCCTTTCACGCTTAAAATGATTGCCGAAGATGCGAAGTCGAAATACCCGTATGCAACGTCGCTGGATGCCAGTATTAAGACGTATATGCGCTCGTGTCGAAACATCCAGCCAGTCTTTGAAGCCTTGACAGCTGCATATATTCGTGATGTCCGTGCTACTGTTGGAAAAACGTTCTCGAAGGGCAATGAAATGCGATGGCACGCAGACGGTCTGGGCGAATATGTCACAGACCTTGCCACAAAAGTAGAGTGCCTGCACGACAAAGTGGATAACTTATCGCAGAAGTTGACTGACATTGACACGCTTCTGGATAGCATCCGGAATAACTCAGACTTCCAGGCCGCTGAAGCTCGAGCGGTCTTGGTGAAAGTTCAAATGCATGTCGACGAGCTGAGCTTGGCCGGATATGCAAATTTGCACGTGTTTGTTAAAAACATAAATGATATGATAAGTGAGATTCTGGGCGAAAAGCTCGGCGTTCTATTGCAGCGTTGGATTGCCTGCTTTGATCCCGAGCATGATGAAAAGTCGTTTCAAGCGACTCTTGTCGAGGCCGGGCTTACTTTATCGACTCATCAGATTCTGCTCAAAAATCAAGTGCTGTATTTGGAGCCTTCAGTTTGTGATGCTCGTCGGGATTGGTTGGCGCGGCTTCAAGACTTGCTGAATTCTGTGTGCGACTTGCCTAAGATTCAAACATCCTCGTATGATAACTTGTATGGAAAGTCGACGGTAGCTGCTACATTGTCACCGCCCCGCGAGAGTGCTAGTTCTAGGCGGCGAGATGCTGTGTTCAAGGAAGCTTTAAAGCAAGTATCGTTGGATCTGGTCACAAAAGCATACAGTGTGCTGGATGTCACGGTAAGCGATGTGGACAAATATGCGTCAACTTGGCTTCAGTATCAAGCATTGTGGGATATGGACGCCCATACTGCCTTAAGTAGCGTCGGAGAGGACGTCCTGAAATGGCAACAGATTTTGATCGAGATTAAGAATGAGCGCAACGCATTCGATGCAGTCTTTCACACGAAACGGTTTGGTCCCGTGGTGGTCAATTACCAACAAGTGCAAGCTCAGGTGAATGTGAAGTATGATGCTTGGCACAATGACTTCTTGGCGTACTTTGGTGATCTGCTACGTGATCAAATTAATTCGTTCTATTCGACGATTTCATCGAAGCGGACGCTACTGGAGCAGCACGCACTCGAAGCTGCAACCGCACAAGTCGTTGCCGCAATTACTCTGATCCAAGAACTGCGTCAGATGCGTTTCCAGTGGGAAGAAGCTGTGGAGTCATTCGTACAGGGGGAGCGCTTGCTGAAAAAGCAGCGATACAGATTCTCAGTGGACTGGCCGTCGCTTGCAAACGTGGAAGGAGAATGGGAAGCATTTATTCAGTTGCTAGAGCGCAAGACCCTCGCGATGGAAAGTCAGCTCCCGCAACTTCAGGCAAAAATAATGGAAGAGAAGAGCGCGCTGGACGGTAAAATTGCAAAGGCTGTGGCCGAATGGGACAATGCGAAGCCATTACAAGGTGACCAATCTCCTAGAGTGGCCACAGAATCACTCATTGTCTATGACAGTCGGTTCAAATTACTATGCGCTGAACAGAACAAGACGAATGCCGCACTGGACGCTTTGAATATGTCCTATGTATCAGGTATGGGAGGTTCTTCAATTGATGACAACCGCAGTTCGAGTAATGATCTTTCAAGAGCCATGGAGGAACTCTATGGTCTAGATGAGGTCTGGAAGAGCATATCTAAGGTTTGGATTCATGTTGATGAGCTGCAAGATACGCTATGGTCCGCGGTCCACCCCCGCAAAGTCCGGAAACAGCTCGATGAGATTGTTGATGAAATGCGCCGCTTTCCTTCTCGAGTGCAACAGTACGAAGCTTTTGAGCATTACGTATCGGTCATCCAGTTTCGTAAGTCGATGAATTCTGTGCTTTCGGAATTAAAGTCAGACGCTATTCGGGATCGGCACTGGAAACAGATCCTGCAGCTGCTTGACATATCATCCCCGTTCACGGAATTAACCTTACGCAGTTTTTGGGAATCTAGGGTCTCTGCCAATGACGAAAAGCTTACGTCGGTCATTCGTACGGCCCAAGGCGAAATGGCACTCGATGAATTCTTGCGTCAGGTGTCAGACTACTGGACCAACTATCAGCTTGAACTGGTCAACTATCAAAATCGTTGCCGAGTCATTCGTGGCTGGGACGAGATTTTTGCGAAACTTGATGAGCACCTCAATAGTCTGAGCAGCATGAAGCAGTCGCCGCACTACCGCGTGTTCGCTGAGCTAGCTACCAGCTGGGAAGACAAACTAACAAAGATTCGTAGTATTCTAGACTTCTGGATTGATGTCCAAAGACGCTGGGTGTATCTAGAAGGCATCTTTTTTGGGTCGGCGGACATCAAGCAGCAGTTGCCAAAAGAGTTCGCTCGTTTTCAAAGCGTTGATAACGAGTTCACTTCGACAATGAAGCGCGTCGCGCACAAGCCAATGATTGTAGATGTTGCCAACATCCCGAATTTGTACCATTCGTTGGAACGTCAGCAAGACATGATGGGCAACGTCCAGCGCGCTCTCGGTGAATATTTAGAGCGCCAACGAGCTGCATTTCCTCGCTTCTACTTTGTAGGTGACGAAGACTTGCTGGAGATGATTGGCAACAGTAAAGAGCCGATGCAAATTCAGCGTCATCTTTCGAAGATGTTTGCTGGCATATCCTCGTTAGAAATGGACAGCAGCGCCAACATTATTATGGGAATGGTGTCGCGAGAAGGTGAGGTCGTACGGTTCAAGGAACCAATTATGACAGCAGACGATACGCGCATCGATGTTTGGCTCGGCAAGGTAGAGAGACAAATGCGTACAACTCTATCGTTTCTTTTAGAGCAAGCTGTGTGCTCTTACCCGACAAACGACTGTGCCGATTCGTATTCGGGGTGGGTATCAGAATATCCAGCTCAAGTGGTTATTCTTGCCACTCAGGTGCAATGGTCAGGCGAAGTTGAAAGCGCTTTGAAGGCTGATGGGTGTAATTTATCGTTGCTTCTTGAGCAGTTAGATAAGCTGTTACTCGTCTTAAGCGAGCGCGTTCTAACGGATGTGAAGAACGACGAACGGAAAAAGTATGAACAGCTGATTACTGAATTAGTGCATCAGAAGAGCGTCACTAAGCGCTTGTGTCAGGCCGGGGTCAGTGGCATCGAGGACTTTCGTTGGCTATACCACATGCGGCACTATTTTCAAACAAATGAATCGGATCCACTCAAGAAGCTTACGATCCGGTTATCAAATGCAAGCTTTGCTTACGGGTTCGAGTACTTCGGTGTTGGAGAGCGACTCGTGCAAACTCCTCTTACAGAACGTTGCTACCTAACACTAACTCAGGCATTGGACTTTGGAATGGGTGGAAATCCATTTGGTCCTGCCGGGACGGGCAAAACAGAGTCAGTCAAAGCCCTGGGATCCTACCTTGGCCGCTTTGTGCTGGTGTTCAACTGTGATGAGCATTTTGATTTTCAAGCGATGGGACGGATATTTGTAGGCCTGTGTCAAGTTGGCGCTTGGGGCTGCTTCGATGAGTTCAATCGCCTCGAAGAGCGTGTGCTTTCTGCTGTGTCCCAGCAAATTCTGGCTATCCAAAGCGGTGTGTCATCACTAAAGGGTGAGAAGGCGTCTAATAGCTCGCCTGCATCAAGGAGTGGAAGCATTTCAAGTACTTCGATTGAACTGCTTGGTAAAAGCGTCAAGTTGAATCCCGATGTGGGAATTTTTGTGACAATGAACCCAGGCTACGCTGGGAGGTCGAATCTACCCGATAACCTAAAACAATTGTTCCGCAGCATCGCAATGGTTGCTCCGGATCGCGAGCTGATCGCGCAAGTGATGCTGTTTTCTCAAGGCATTACTACTGCTGAGCAAATCTCTGCAAAAGTCGTACTATTGTTCAACCTGTGCGAAGATCAGCTTTCGAAGCAGCCTCACTATGATTTTGGTCTTCGCGCGTTGAAGAGTGTACTTGTGAGTGCTGGTCAGCTCAAACGAAAGATCAGCCAGGCACAAGATCGTTCAAGGCTAGCAAACATTGAGGAGGTTGAAAAGAAGGCGCTGATCGGCTCGATCACTGATACGATTTTACCCAAGTTGGTTTCAAATGACGTTCCTGTGTTTGAGACATTGCTACAGGGAGTATTCCCAGGTACCGAGGCTCACTGCAGTGAAGAAAATACTCTTCGTACAAAGATCGTGGAGCTGGCAAAGAAAAGCAACTATGTTGCAACTAAGCAATGGGTAGAAAAGGCGTTGCAGCTTTACCAGGTCATGCACCTCCGCCACGGCGTAATGCTTGTTGGCGCGTCCGGGACAGGGAAATCGAGTGCGTGGCGCGTGCTGATGGACGCTATGGGACTTGTTGATGGTGTCAAGGGTGAAGCATACGTAATTGACCCGAAGGCTCTATCAAAAGAACACCTCTACGGTATCCTCGATAACACGACGCTAGAGTGGACGGACGGTGTGTTTACTTATTTACTGCGTCAAGTGCTCAACAGCGTGAGAGGTGAAAGTGAAAAGCGTCACTGGATCATATTTGATGGCGATGTAGACCCTGAATGGGCTGAAAACTTGAATTCTGTGCTAGACGATAACCGACTGCTGACTCTTCCGTCCGGGGAACGTCTTGAGATTCCGTCAAATGTGTGGATTGTGATGGAAACAGAGACACTGCGGTACGCGACACTGGCGACTGTGAGTCGCTGTGGTATGGTGTGGTTTTCACACGATACAGTCAAGACCTGCCATATCGTCGAGCACTATCTGCTGAAAATGCGGGATGACGTATCTGTCGTTTCTTCATTCTCCTTTCAGCCTAGCGAGAGTGAGCTGGCAACGAAGACTGCTCATACCTACGTTGCTCTTCTCCGAGGTTTGATTGATCGTGGAGATAGCATGCCTTCGCTGATCGAGATTTGTTTAGAGCAGGCAATGGGCCAGGCACACATTATGGAAGTCACAGCGCTGCGCCTACTGATGTCAATGTTTACGTTACTCGGACGAGGTTTGTCTCGTATAAATGAGTACAACGAAGGTCACTCCGATTTCCCAATGACAGATGATCAGATGTCCCGCTTTGTACCGAAATGGTTTGTGTTCTCGGTTCTGTGGGGTTTTGGAGGCTCCATGGACTCTGCGAATCGCATTGACCTATGTAATTTCGTGGTGCAAACGCTTGAAAATCGCTTGACATTTCCCACGTCTGGGTCGTCGAGCCCAGACAATAGTCTGCTTGAATATGAAGTTGATATCGGTGACGGCAAATGGCGTCAGTGGTTGCGATCAATTCCCCAGCTAGACCTTGAGAGTCACCAAGTGTTGGCGACAGATGTCGTAGTAACCACAGTGGATACAATACGTCATGTTGAAGTGCTGCGGGGATGGCTTTCGCAGCATCGACCGCTCATTCTTTGTGGCCCTCCCGGTAGTGGTAAGACGATGACTTTGACCTCAACGATTAACTCGCTTCCTGAGTTCGAATTCGCAAGCCTCAATTTCTCGTCTGGAACTTCACCTGAGCTCATTTTGAAAACATTCTCTCAGTATTGTGAGTACAAGCGCACCTCAAATGGAATGCTGCTAGCGCCAAAGGCACCAGAGAAATGGCTTGTTGTGTTCTGTGATGAAATCAATCTACCAGAGGCTGATCGATACGGAACGCAGCGTGTGATTACGTTCTTGAGGCAATTAATCGAGCAAAGCGGGTTTTGGTTAGGTGGCAAGAACACGTGGGTGCGGCTGGAGCGGATCCAGTTTGTTGGTGCTTGTAATCCACCAACAGATCCAGGACGCGTCCCAATTTCACCGCGTCTACTACGCCATGCACCTATTCTCTTGGTTGATTTCCCGTCTTATCCTTCACTAAAGCAAATCTATGGAACATTTAATCGTGCTTTGTTAAAGCTGACACCGTCGCTTCGATCCTATGTGGAGCCGCTTACCAATGCAATGGTTGATGTGTACGATAGCAACCAAAAGCAGTACACGGCCGAGATGCAGCCACATTACATCTACAGCCCTCGAGAGCTATCAAGATGGATGCGTGCTCTATACGAAGCCATTGAGCCACTGGAGTACGAAATAGACATCGAAACACTGGTAAAATTGGTGTTTCATGAGGCATTACGACTTTTCATGGATCGTTTGGTGACGTCTGAGGAGCAAAAATGGTGCTTTCATATGGTCAAGGAGACTCTGAGAAACTACTTCCCTCAAAGCGCCACATCTCTAGAGGTGGTCGAATATGGTGGTCAACACTCTATCTTGTTCAGTACGTGGCTATCGAAAAACTACGCTGAAGTCACAACGGCTTTTCTGCGCAAACATATTGAAGCCCGCTTGCGCGTCTTCTACGAGGAAGAACTTAACGTTCAGCTCGTAGTTTTTGACTCTGTGATCGACCATGTCCTCCGGATCGATCGCGTTCTCCGCCAACCCCTTGGACACTTGCTACTCGTTGGCGAAAGTGGTGCGGGAAAGACTGTCCTGTCTCGCTTCGTTAGTTGGATGAATGGAATGTCTGTGTTCCAAATTAAACTCACGTCAAATTATACATTGGACAACTTCGATGATGATCTGCGCATTGTGCTGAAGCGATGTGGTTGCGAAGCTGAAAAAATATGCTTCATCTTCGACGAGTCAAATGTGCTTGATTCGGCTTTCTTGGAACGTATGAATGCGCTACTGGCATCCGGTGAAGTGCCAGGTCTGTTTGAAGACGATGAATACTCGTCACTCATGCATGCTTGTCGTGAAGCTGTGCAGCGCGATGGAGTGATTATAGAAAATACCGAAGACGAGCTGTTCCGGTACTTCACCAAGCAAGTGCAACGCAACTTGCATGTTGTGTTCACGATGAATCCGGCTTCAGGCGGCTTCCAAAACCGTACTAATACATCCCCCGCCCTCTTTAACCGATGCGTGGTTGACTGGTTCGGTACTTGGAATGATCACGCACTCGCACAGGTGGCGTTTGAGTTTACAAACACACTAGATCTTGCTGGGTCTACGGACTTTGTCATTCCAGATGATGCCGTAGATGTCCTGGCGAAATTAAGCCCGCACATCGCTACAGGCACTTTTCGTGATGTACTGGTCGGAAGTATTGTCCATTTTCACCACGCTGTCCTGCTTCACATGCGTCGACTTCAAAAGCGTCACATGAAGCACAATCATATATCTCCGCGTGACTACTTGGAGTTCATTCGTCACTTTGTGTCGCTCTATTCTGAAAAGCGTGCCCAGCTAGAGGATCAGCAGCTCCACTTGAACGTTGGTGTGCAAAAACTGCAGGCTACCCATGGGCAAGTGGCAGAGCTACAAGGTCAGCTCAGTATCAAAGAGAAAGAGCTTAGAAAAAAAGACATTGAAGCTAACGAAAAGCTTCAGCAAATGGTGCAGGAGCAGAACGAGGCGCAAGAAAAAAAGAAAGACGCAGAGGCTCTTGCGGTTGATCTCGCAAGCAAGGACGAGGAGATCCGCACAAGGAAAGAAGTTGTTGAGGCCGATCTCGCTCTAGCCGAGCCTGCGCTTTTAGATGCTCAAGCGTCCGTGAACTCGATACGTAAGGCGCAGCTCGATGAAATTCGAGCACTCGCACGGCCTCCTGCTGCTGTCCGTATGACCATGGAGGCTGTCGCAGTGATGCTTGGCGAGTCCAGCCTGGAGTGGGCTGACTTGCGTCGCTTCATTCGAAAGGACGATTTCATCTCTCAAGTTGTTCACTTTGATTCTGAAAAGCTGACAGCTCGCCAGCGACACACCATTAAGATTAATTACGTTGACAAGGTTGACGAATTCGACTACGAAAAGGTCAATCGTGCATCGAAGGCGTGTGGTCCGTTGTACAAGTGGATCGTGTCACAGCTCAGCTACACAAATATCCTGCACAAGATCCAACCGCTACGAGATGAGGTGCAGACACTGGTTGACAAGTCAGTCGATCTGCGCGCGAGATACGAGCAGGCCAAAACGACTATTGATGCGCTCGAGATCCGAATCGAAAACTTGAAGCACGAATATGCGGCGTTGATTAATGAGGCACAACTAATAACCAACGACATGGCTTCGGTATCCAAAAAAGTAGAGCGTTCTGTTGCGCTGCTGGAAAGTTTGTTACAAGAAAGTGAACGATGGGAAGCCGGCTCGAACGACTTTGACACCCAGATGAAGACGCTCGTGGGAGACACACTGTTGTCCTCTGCTTTTTTAACATATATCGGTTTCCTTGATTTCCAGCAACGAAAGATTCTGGTTCAAGATTGGCGCGATATTTTGGACTCAATGGGTATCGGCACGAAACCTCAGTTGAGCTTCGTAGACTACCTGTCGCGTCCAAACGAACAATTGGAGTGGCAGATGAGCGGTTTGCCCTCAGACGAGTTGTGTTACGAAAATGCCATCATTTTGCAACGCTTCCATCGCTTCCCACTAATTGTAGATCCATCTGGGCAAGCGAACAATTTCATTATGAAGTATTGTAGTCTCACGACCAATACGAAGATCGCTCAGACTTCGTTTCTGGATAGCTCGTTTATGAAGGTGTTGGCTAGTGCAATTCGCTTTGGTACAGCTCTGTTGGTTCACGAGGTAGAGAACATTGATCCAATCCTGAACCCCGTCTTGAATCGAGAGCTTTACAAAACGGGTGGGCGTGTTTTGATTCGTCTCGCAGGAGAGGAAATCGACTACTCTCCGGATTTTCGACTCTTCTTGATTACAAGAGATCCGTCGTGTCGTTTCTCACCCGACGTTTGCAGTCGTGTGACTTTTGTCAATTTTACAGTCACGCCGAGCTCTTTAGAAAGTCAGGGATTGAGCATTCTGCTCAGAAGCGAGCAACCCGAAGCGGAGGAAAAGCGCAATAATCTACTAAAACTGCAGGGTGAATATCAAGCGAAGCTGCGTGAGCTGGAGGATTCTCTGCTGCAGCAAATCAATAACGTGCAGGGCAATATATTGGACGATGATCGCGTCATCAATGCTTTGGAAAGCATGAAAGCAGAAGCTGCCCATATTACACAGCAAGTGATAGAAACAGAATCCACCATGGCGATTGTGGAGGCAGCTACAAATCGCTACCGTCCACTCGCGAGGGCAAGCTCACGGTTATTTTTTGCACTGGAAAACTTATCATCGGTCCACTTTCTGTATCAATATTCGCTCGACTTCTTCCTCTCACTGTTGTCCAGGGTATTGTCCCAGCCAAGTGAAGGGGGAGAATCGGCGCGTCTTACCAGTATTTCTACTGGGCTCTTCGTGCAGCTTGCTCGACGCGTGAGTAGAGGTCTTGCTGAAAATGATAAACTGATGTTTGCGCTCCGTCTATCCCAGATTTATCTGGAGCTCGAGCAGCAAAGCACAGCAGTTACAGGCGTGAAGATGTCTGGAGATGATGACTTTGCTTTTGACGGGCCTACCGATGAGGACGTCAACTTGCTGCTCGGAAGCGGTTCAAATGTCCCTAACTACGAAATTGCTCAGCGCACAGAGCTTGAACAGATGATGCCAGCTTTCTCGAAGACTGAGATGAATCAATTGATACGATTGATGAAATTGTCAACGTTCAAGCATTTAGAGACGCATGTGCGTGATCATGCAGCTGAATGGAACATCTTTATTGAGACTCCTCTGGCTGAGGAGACCCTTCCAGTAGACTGGGACGCACAGTACGCAATTTCTTCAGCAAGGCCTCGTCTCGCTGCATTTCGAAACATGATAATTATTCACTATCTACGACCCGATCGGATCATGTTTGCGTCTGAGCGATACATCGAGCTGGTGTTCACAGCTTCATTTCCGTGGCGTGGCGACATTGAGCTCTCTAAGAACGTCGAAGATGACACTCAAGCAGCACGTGGTGTGCTTTTGTGTTCAACGACGGGATTCGACCCAAGCGCTCAGATCGATGAGCTTGCGGCTGCCCAGCGAAAGAAATATAACTCAGTGTCCATGGGCTCATCCGAGGGTTTTGACGCAGCCGAAAAAGGTTTGAACACAGCCTTGAAGCACGGCTCTTGGCTATTGCTTCGCAATGTACATTTATGCCCATCCTGGCTTGTAAGTGTGGAGAAGAAGCTCTACAATGCGCGAGAAAGTGTTCACCCGAACTTTCGTCTCTTCCTGACAAGCGAGATCAACCCGAACTTGCCAGTAAATCTCGTGCGCATGTGCGATGTCTTTGTGTTCGAGCCGCCCAGCGGTATGAAAATGAGTATGATTCGAACGCTTGACACGGTGACAGCTGAGCGTATGAACTGCTCACCAGCTGAACGGTCTCGGCTGTATTTGCTGCTCGCTTGGTTTCATGCGTTGGTGCATGAGCGATTACGCTTTGTACCTATCGGTTGGTCTAAAACATACGAGTTTAGTCAATCTGACTTTCGTGGCGCTTGCGATGTGATTGACCGCTGGGTCGACTCTGTGGCCTGTGGCCGTGCCCACGTCGCCCCTGACAACATCCCGTGGACAGCGATCCGAACGACACTGAAGGAATCCGTCTATGGTGGTCGTGTGGACAACACGTTTGATCGGGAATTAATGGATACGCTTTTGGAACACGTTTTCACGGCGGCCGGCTACGAGAACACCTTCGAGCTCGTTGCTTCTGATGATGGCAAGGATAATGGACTGGTGATTGCAGAGGGGAAGACTAAGACACAGTTTATGGAGTGGATCCTGGCTCTTCCCGCCACCAACCCACCTTCATGGATGGGTCTTCCTCGCTCGGCCGAAACGATGGTGCTTATCAGTCATGGTGTGCGCATGCTGCGTAATTTGCAGATAATGCAAGACTTTTACGGAAGCGACAGTGGGGACGATGACACTGGGGCAGATGAGGATAGCAAGATGGTTCTAGGCACTGCTACTGGAGATGGCGAAGACATGCGCCCCAAGTGGATACAAGACCTGGACTGCCGTATTGGCGTGTGGCTCTTGTTATTTCCCTCAGAAGAAGAGCTCCTTGTGCATACTGTGCGCGATTCGGTGCACTTTGGCAACCCAGTCTATCGCTGCATGTTCCGTGAGTTAGAGCTCGGCGGGAAATTCCTGGACGACGTGGGTGGCTTGTTACGTACGGTACAGCAAGTATGTGCTTACAAGGCCAAGCCTTCGAATGAAGTACGAGAGGCGATGGGTACGCTATATCGCGAGCAGGTGCCTGAGCGATGGAAACAGCTGTACCGTGTCTCCGCTGAGCTAAGCTTGAGTGAGTGGCTCACAGACTTCTCTAGACGCATACACCAGCTGAAGGAATTAGCACAGGTTGCTCCAACAGATATTCTGCAAAAACCCGACGGTGTTTGGCTGGGCGGATTCTTTTCGCCTGAGGCTTTTGTGACAGCCGCCCGTCAAAGCGCTGCTGCGGATCTTGGGTGCTCGCTTGATGAGCTTCATCTGCTTGCCAATGTGGACGACTCCTCGGCTTCATCAAGTAGTGGTTTTACTGCTCGCGGACTATTACTCGAGGGCGCCACTTGGGACTCCACCGGTTTTGCGCCGTCAGACCAAATCCGGAACAGCTTGCCAGCTTTGCGTCTTTGTTGGACACGTCAATGTGTGGAAACAAACAACCTTCGACTGCTACCAGTGTACTCGAACGGCAAACGCGAAACTCTGTTTTTCTCCGTGGCGGTGGATGCTGGTGGTGATTCCGCATTCTCTCGAACCAAGTGGGTGCAGCGCTCGGTCGCACTTGTGCTATGGGAGTTTCAGGCCTAGACGTGGCGATGATGACCCGGAGTAATCGAATCGATTGCCTTTTCAACCTGTCTTGACTATTTCTGGTTCGTTCCTGGGTATTCATTCTGTAGATGATTTATGCCATGTATACAGCTGGCGAATGACGCTATGACAATTAGCAACTACAATGACGAAGTTGTGATGCTTAATGCGCTCATCATACTCACCGCATGTTTAAGTGTACAATGTTATGCTTGATTTTTGTTGCTCATCGCCAGAGCTGGAGAACTCCTATCGCAGGTAAGATAAGTCTACACATCCTACGCGTTTTAAAGCGACGAAACGCATTTTAAAGTCATCTTTGAGATGACAGTTTTCATATTTGTTGTTAAAAGTGTTGACATCGCTTTTAATTTGCCTGAATGAAGATATCGATCTAAAATGCTCGAGTCACTGCATTTTTACAAAAGTGTCGAGAAAGTGGCTAAAACCCACCTAGCTGCTAAATTTGATGCTTAACTCGTAGCTGTTTAAAATATCTTGTAAGAAGGTAATTTAGTAGTATAATGTCAAAGAAAACAGAAAAAATGACTTTAAGTTTATCAGCGTAATATTTTCTCTAATACAGAATACTGAAGGTATATTGCTCTTAACGGGGGATATCGAGCATGTTGTAGGTAGGATTGACAGGTCGTTATGCTTGTCTAAATGATACTGATGTTAAGGTGAAATTAGGTCTGCTGCAAAAGTAAATTTGTGAGCAAGCGCTTAGCCCAAATGTTAGAGCGCATACCACAGCTCGTTAGCCAAGCTCCATGAACACTACACCATGAACGCAGCTGCATACGAGCGTGAGTGCACCAATTAAGTTACCTTTTCGTGCGACCCGCGACACCGGGCTCGCGGCTCTCTTCCACGAGCATCGCTTCACTGCCATCCCATTGACCTCAATGCCACTTCGACATCCCAATACACCGCTGCTGCATCAGGTTGGCAAGCACCAATCGCAAGTTGCCAACAGTCAGTCTGGTAGAGCAAGCTCCGTCGTCCTTCGATTGTTGTTGTTGGTATTTGCTGCAAGACAAGGCAGTTCGGAGTGCTCTTAGAACATGGATCACTTCCACATGAGCTGGCTTCAGCATGAGCACGACATTCAGCTCCGTCGAGCTACAGTGACTTGTGCAATAATCCAAAATTAGGAGATAGACAGCTCTCGAAGCCGCGAGCCAAATCTGAACCTTTTCCTTCTCCCCGTCATCGCTGGAATTTGCCGTATCTTGCAATTCCTTCAGTAGCAACAAAAATTTGCGCTTGCTTTCTTCGTAAAGGTGACATTCCAAAAGCGCCCTGCATGCTTCAGAGTGGTAGCCACAGTAGCTCAACAGATCTGCGTAGGCTAACAACGATGATCTAGCCCCTTGATCGTCCCCGCGCTTCTTTGCTCGAATCACTTTATTCGTGAAAAATTTTAAAGGCGGGAAAAGTGTCAGCGCCCGCTCTGCATGGGACCGAGAGAGAGATTGATGCCCAGTTAACCAGAAGAGCCGAGGACAAAAACAGTCGACGCATCGGACGAATGGGAGCACCGACCCAGGCTCGTACAGTAGATACAATCGGCTCATCGATTCCAGGTACATGTGCTTCGAAAACGAAGACGCTGCAACGTGGCAGAAATCGGACAAGACTCGCTCACTATGAAACAGCCGATGACTAGGTGCCATCTCCGCTCGGATCACACGACGAGTCCCACTAGATCGATGTTTATTCTTGAAAGCGACACCGTCTAATAGAAAAGACTCAAGCTGCAACAGCCACTGACGTCCTTGCCGTTCCAAGCTAGTGCTACAACCACCGGCGAAGCGCAAACTGCTCATGGGCCGCAATTTTCGACTCAGTCGGAAGTTGCGCGTATCCTCTGGGTCCAGTATCGAATCCTTCCGCTGAATACTGTGCTGCCTGTCATGCGCAATCGACAAATCGTCTTCGTTAGCGAGTACACCAGTCAGCTCGGTCATCGCTGAATACTGGTGGGTGCTCGCACATCGATCCGACGATTCAGTCATTGGTGGAGTCGGCAGATTACTACCAGCCGTTTCCAGGCAAGCAAGCTTGCGCTTGGCCAGGAAAATCCAGTTAGAGAGATGGTGCAGTGACTCCACATTAGCAGGTGTCAACCTAAGCAAAGGGTTTTCATTTGTTCTTGGAGTTATCGGATCACTCAGTCCTTCGGGTGAGCGAATGCTACTCGCAGCAGCATAGATCGAGGCTACGTGCCGCGTAAGTTCATGAACAATGTGCTCAGATTCAGCCCAATTGTCAAGAAGAGCCAAGACTAGTGCTGGACTTGACACAGCGTGCCACACTGTTTCCCACACTTCGGGAGAAATATGAGTCGGATTCATCGCCGAAGGAGTCAGTCTCGCCAAAATGTCAAGGCCGTACCGCACCGCATCCCAATGCGAATTACCTGTACCATAGTCCTTCACTGCTAGAAACGATGCATTGGGGAACTCACGTTTGTCTTTTTGCTTATCAGACTGCGGTTGACGCAAAGCGGCTGCAACCGCCTCTGCTGGGGGCAACCGGATTGTCCAGAATCCACACGGAGCCCATAACCCTACGGAGCTTGCCCCGCCTGAAATCGTCCAGAACTTGCATTTCTCACCTCCACGTCGCTGAGAAGAATAGGCCAATACATTTGGCAAGCTCACTGTCTCGAGAAGCTCGCCAGTGATCAGTGCGTAAACGTGAAGCACACTACAAGTGAGCACGAGGAAGACATGCCGGTGTGCGACAACGTCTCGCACATCAAATGCTTGGTCATCGTTGCATAGCGTATCACTACTGGACTGCTTCCAGGGTGTCAATGTAGTTATCCTTCGTACGAAAAGAAAAGTACACGACTCGTTATCATGCGTGTCACCGCTGAATATAGTGGACGTATTCGGAGACTTCGGTGTCACAATGTAGATTCCTCCAGACTCCCGATGTAAAATCACGAGTTCACCAGTCACACTGTGCAGACACAGAACAAACTGGGACATTTCCAGGGCTATGCTTTCTTCAGGCAAAAAAAACTGATTCCAATTTAGTGTCACAGTCTTAAGTGAAGATACCGAGCTGCGGAAGAACACCCCCTGCGATCGCGAAATCACAAAAAGACCCAATTTTGAGCTCAGTAGCTCAACAACATCATTACAGAATGGCTTCGGGATAAACGCATTCCCAACAACCACATCGGTTGCCCGCAGTGCATCAGTTGCGCGTTCGAAACGCAGTCGCCGAATTTTGAGCTTGGGCTCGTGCTTTGTTGCTCTTGACCACCAAATGAATTCCGTCGCACCACTTGGACCACTTTCATTGCCATTGCCACCTCTAGTGTTCAAACTTAAGGTCGACAATTTGCAATCCAGCGGTAAATCGCTCGTCGTAAACGCCACAACTGGTCTTGTCCATTTCAAATTCGGATTCTCAAGGAAACAAAGCTTGTTTAGAAACACCCACTGGAACAAATCTGCCTGCCATTCCCACAAAAACGCCATGCCATCGTCCCTTGCCACGACACATCTTAGCGGGGCTGCAGTGCTAATAACTCTTGAGGACGTGGTCGCTCCTTGCAATGATGACGAACCAGAAGACGCCGAAGCAGAATAACGGCCTCTGCTGTCTCCTCTTCGAAAAGATGTTCTCGGCAGCTGATAATAGTTTGCCGCACTCCGGATAAACTGAATAGAAACCACGCGGCAGTCGAATCGAGCACACAGTAGCGGAGCTTCGATCAATACACTGCCTTCTTTGCCCCCAGCAGCTCGTGTATGAGGTGCAAAGAGCTCTTGCAGCAGCTCCAGCTCGTCCACGTGCTGCAGCGGCGACTGCGCTCCCAGTGTACTCGTTTTTCTCCGGGTCTTGTCGTCCTGAGGTCCCCGTCTGGAAGGTGGAAGTGCATCCAGCACGTAGACAACACGTGGATCAGCTGGAGCTGGTGTAGTGGCAGTCGAAGACGGCGTCGTATTGCCATCATCCACAGAAGGGTCCAATGAAGCTCCTGGGGTGCGTTTCACCAATACTAGAGCCAAGTGACCGGCTGTCGGCACGCAAAGCTCCAGTTCATACGGAAACTCAGATCCTTGTCTTCGGTCATTTTCAGTTCCTTGATCTCCTTCTTCTTCGTCTTCGTGGCAACTGACTGGCGTAATGGCTTCTAACAGACGTGCGCCACGCACTGCTGGCCACTTGAGACCCCCACGCACCACGCGCGTGTGGTGGAAGGGCGCAGCGCCAGCGCTTGTCATGGAGCTAAGAAGCGAGACTTGATGTCTTCGGTGACTGCTGCAATTAGAAATGCAAATAGAAATAGCGTGCCTTGATTACGCTATCGATCGATCAACGGAACAATATGGATACTGTCTCGAACAAGAGTCCAAAAAAACCTGAAAGTAAGTATGAAGGCTTTTCACTTTCAAGTAATGAACTAATTGCGAGCCCGAAGGGCGGGGCTATTTGTGAGCCGAACTTTTTGTGAGCGTGCGCAAGGTGAATGCCGGACTTTTAATCGTGCTTTTCTGCCTGTCTGTCGGTAAAAGATGGGGGGCAAGCTCTGGAGCTCGCCCTTCGATACAAGTAATCGAGTTCGGAGGTCTGAATCAGGTTGCACAACAGTAGTACTAGTATACAACAGCAGTCATTAATGACTCAGTATGAACTGTAATTCATACAGTCCGGGCCGTAAATATAGAGTATCGATATTTTCACCCCCACTTTTTACGATTTCCCCCCCCTATCCTAAAATCAGATTCGTGTTTTATATTTAAGATAGGGGAGCAATGCTGTGGTTCTCGCCCTTTAATAAGGTAATTCAGTTCATCAAACTGAATCAAGATGCAAAACAGTATACAACAACAACAGCCACTGAAACATGTGTGATGCTGTTAGTGCCTGCATTAACCTAGAAGTATACTCAAGTAACACGACCACCCTTTGCTTATCGGGTCACGATTACTGTCACCTTTATTCGATTTTAAGCCAATACTGTACCTGCATCACACAGCGACCTATCCAAAGAGTATCTTCAAATACACCTACACCTATGAGAAGGGGGCAGGTTTGATCGCACTTAGTACGTGTCAGGTACACCTAAGCCGCGCTATTTACAGGCACACAGACAGATAAGTACGATTTAAAAAGTTCGGCATTCATCTTGCGCACACTCACTGATAGCTTCACCCTTCGGGCTCGCAATAACACATCGCGATGCATAAGGCCACGCATTGCCTAATTGCCACTGTACACTTGTTCGGAAGACGGAGGCTTTTACTTTAGGTTAAAGCTGATCAATATGAGCTCAATGCTCCTAAGAACGAGGAAGTTGATGACGCGCACAGCTCTAAAAAAGCTGCAGTGTTGGCCTTTTGCGTCACCTATCTTTATAGCGGCAGGTCTTCACTTTCTTCTTGTCGAACAGCACTTGGATCGGCATACGCCAATTTCTGTAACTTTTGTTTTTTTCATTGTAAATGTACTGGCTTACGCTGCAAAAGGCCGGAAATTTCTGTCCGACGAACTAGATTTGCTCTTTTGACTGCATAATGCTCTCTTGAACCAAGCGTGCTAGCTTTGTTGCTTAAATTATTGATAATTTAAACCGAGTATACAATGCTAAGGTCTCTGGGCATTCCATGGCTGTGCGCTTCTTAATATCACATCACCTTCTTCAGCTTGTCGATGCTGATCTGTCGAGGTCCAGGTCTGAACTCTCATCCTGTGAGCTTTGTATCGATCTTTCACTCGACAGCAAAAGACTTGCACGATTCTGCTCCATCGCATGCAACGACCGTATTGCCCTTTTATTGCGGTCGGACCTGAAGACTGAAAGCGAAGATAAAGTGCACGCGCTTTCAGTTGAAGATCCTCAAAGTCTCCTTCTCTGACGGAAACTTGACTTCGAAGTAACCATTCGATTCATTATAATTTCGTCCAGGCTGTGGTGGAGTTGCAGTGTTTTAGTGTGAATGGTAGTGCGTAGGACTTATCAATACAGTTTCCATAAAACGATTATATACAAGTTGTAAAATACACCCTGTTTTGGATTCAGGGAGTGGAAACAATAAAAATGGGGGGTGAGAATATCATTACCCTGAATAAAACCCCATATTCTTACTCGTAATTCTATAATAGTACGACTGACAACTCTTTATTAGTGCGAATGAACCCTACTTTTACTTAAAATTCTATAATAGTAAGAGTCGGGCGCTATTATTTTTTTTTTTTTCGAATATGTTATTCGCAAAGCCTTATTACATACTCCTCATGTGTTAACGACCCCATTTTTAAAGTTGGTGGCATAGCTCACATGCAAAAACCGCTTGTGGCACGCAGCCAAAGTATACGGCCATACCGATCGTACAGATTTCAATTCTAAAGTAAAGTTTGTGATCCTCACGCATTCTTGTATACCTAAAATCTGTAAGAAGCGCGAAGTAAGTCGAAGTTATCGAAGCATGTGCGGCATTCTTGTCGCATTTGACTACAGAATAGTATGCTGTGACCACGAGAGTAGCTGAATCATGGTTGTGCATAACGTAGGTGTTCTTGCTTGCTCCATCAAGCGTGTGAATATACGCTCCCGTGACGATGCTTTACGTGTTTGAAAAAGCAACAAAAGCGATCATTTTAAGTCGCTAATATGTCTGATCGTGTGATCGATCGGTTCAATCAATCGGTAGCGAGGCTTGAACTGGCAAACTCGAGCCTTTGTGCATTGGTAGTACTTGCGACATAAATGATATGTCATTTAAAGGGGAAACCGCTAAATTTACTGATTCTTACATTTCACAAAAGAAAATCGGAAATTCACGTCACTTATCACTTGGCTAATTCATAGAATTTGTCTCCACCATGCCTATAAGTTATCTGAGGAACGACCGTACTTCGACCAATGGAATGATCACCTTTCATTACAATTGATATTTGGACGCATTCTCTCAAGTAACAGACGATCAACCGTCATGTCACGCACTTGGCTTATTTAAAACAGATTGTAGCCCTTAGATCCTACTTCCGAATGCGTCGTATTGATAAAAAAACAATCTTTAATACGTAATATTCACCAGGAAAGTAAGTATTAGCGAAAGCTCCGAAGGTTACCATTAATCGAGTGATACAGTTCACAGATCTAAATCTGACTTTGGATTAAGCTTTAAGCACGACGGCTTACAAAAATCCTGTACTCTGTCCATGGTATCATCGTACTTGACTGCACAACAATGTCCACTATTAAATGCGATACACGCCTTCTCATCCTATCTTCTTCCTAGCCGTGGGTGTAGCAAAATAACAGCCTGTATAATACCAATTGTCAAACAAAAAACACGTGTCTTAGATTTTCTCCCAAATATATGCAGTTCGCATTACCATTTATAGACAACGCTGCATTAACTTCCTTTGATATCTCTTTAAGAGTTCTACTTATTTCACTAGCACCAATAATGCCACTCACGCACGACTGTTTTCGCTGATCACGACGACAAACTATTGTGGACCGATTTAGTGGTCAACCTCTTTGCTGCTTGACCGATATGTTGCAATGAAAGATTAAGATTCCATTGCCGATAGCATCATTTACACAGCACAGTACGTGTCAAAATAATTAATGTCAGGCCAGCTCATGCATAAAACTTATCAGGACACATCTAAACCAAACTGAATGTGCTCGACGACAAATCGATCCCACCGGACCGTCATGTTCTCAAAACTGTAAATTCCACTGCGTAGCTAATTGATGCTGATGAAGATGGCGAGTTTGTGTTGAGATATGCCACCCGGCATCTATCCTAGCGGCATCTGCTCGCGGATCTCTGCATCGCTTGCTACGGATCCAATCGGTACAGCTTCTCAATACCTTCAATGCTGTCACCTCTCTGCTTCACGCGTGCTGTAGTTGATGTGTACTTTCCGGACCCTGCGTCACGGTCTTTGCGATGATACCTCGACTAAAACCACCAGCACGTATTGTGTGCTCCTGCGGTGCTAACGGCATACATTCAACCATCAAAACATATTTTCAGCAACAGATGCAACAGAAATAGTTCAACAACGCCGGCAATGGTTTCAACAACCTCTGCACCGTACAACATACGCCATACTACCACTCTTTTGATGTTTCAAGGACACAGGAATTTGAAGTCCGCGTCCATCCATCTAAACAATTAGGTGGTCTTTGAGGATGAGACATACGACACCTGTATCACCCAGATAAATTAGAAATCAGGTGGTTACTGAGGCTGGGACTAGGTCACCATAACTACACAAACAAGTCAGAAGGTCAGCGAGTAGTCTATACTACTTACTGACTTTAATCTATACGGGGTGGTCAGTCCGTAAAATTGACGGCTAACTAAGCACTTTCCAATGTTCCTTCATCTAACAACATGAATTCAAACCGTGATTGATATACTAGCCCATCGAAAAATAGTTCTTAATGGAAAGTCCGGCTTCAACATTTGCCTTTACAGCATCCAAAGCTCGTACAGGTCGGGGCCACCGATGAGAGCTGTTCGAGTCTCCGCAGACGTGGTGATCCTCATTTTAAAAGATTTGTGGTCATATTGATAACACCGGCAATTACTTGTGCTGCTTTGTCTGTCGTTAATGTAATGCTCACGATTTTTCTATTTGTGTACCAGGGTGACATTTATGGGAGCTGCTTGTTTATGTGCTTGTGTCGCTATTATCGACGAAGATCGTTGTACAAGGGTTGGTCACTCCTGATAAGTGTATCGCTAATTTAGTTTTTGTTGTAAAGCTTTTTAATAAAATTCGATGTCAGCTAAAGGAGTTCATCACGATTTACAGTCTATTCCAAACAAATATATCACTAATTAAGATTCTGGTTTAAATATGTTCAGCTAATTGGTTGATGTGCAATCCAAAGGCGCCACACGACGACCGAATGTCTGTTCCCAAAAAAGGTACAAGTATTTTTAGGTATGATCAGAGGCTTTTTACACCATTTTTCATTTTTCCTGTTTAAACGTACAACTTGCATCAAATATGTCAATCCGAATTCCATTTCTAATGCAATTTAGACTTCACTCATTCGTTTGCACATTATAGTCATTCCCCGGATAACTTATATCCACAACTCATATAACTCATACCATATACGTGCCACTATGATCATTCTATGGTCGCTTACTCATAACTCGTAGGTAATATTCAGACGATTATACTTTTGGGCTAACAGAATCATTTTCATTTCTTATAAATGCTTAATTGAAAGGGGACTAAGCTTATGAGGGTACTAAACGAGTGTAACAAAAAAGGGTGCTCCGAGTGGTGGCAGCCAAAAGGATGGACATCTAAAGTACCATCCGCATTGGCCGTGAAGGCAATAGAGATCCGTTCGTGAATAAAAAGGAAGTGAGTGAACAGTTTCTGAGCTACGAAATTCTAACCAATCTTTTATTATTTGTTCAGTTTTGATTTTTTTCTTGAGACCCCCACGATTCAATATCACTCGCTATTGAACTGTCTACTCTGAATTATGTTGAAATAAGACCTAGATAACTTTCGGCATTGCATAACGTTAGCCTAAATCGAGACTCCTTAATCCTCGCACAATAGCTTTCTCCCACGTTGAAAACATCTTGGGGTTCTAGGCGGGCAATTGCAGCCTGAAGTCCACGCAATGTTGCATTCGTGACTATCTTTGTTGCTGAATCCCTCTCGTGGTAAATCCTCAAGGCGTGCATACTGTTGCACTTCTGGGAGCGTTGCAACTATCCACAGAAGAGCTTGATGGTGTCATCAGAAGGCTTAAGCGTCCAGAAAATACATGGCCTTGACCTCAGTGATTTCTCCGATTGGTAAGACATTCCTTGTTCGGTATTTAAGCACTTAAGTTAACTAGGTTTTCCTTCAGCTTAAATTCAACGCACATCTCGGGATTTTGGTGGAAAGCTCGTCATTTGTCATAGATTCTGGGTCAGTGAACTTCTTGATGTGAGAAAGATAATTTTCTGGCATAAAATACAAACTTGCCGGAAGCCCAATTTTTCGGAACATTTTGGCTCAGGTTTATTTATTGGCCTTGTGCAGACAAATCACGAGCATTGTGCGTTATTGATAGTATTAGGACATGATTATACAAAATTTAACAGGGGAACCGCTAATTTACTTAATTTTTTAAATATAAATAGGAAATCCATGTAACTCATCACTAGGCGAATTCAAAGAAATTGTTTCCATAAAGCCTACGAGTTACCCAAAAAATGATTTGACTAATGTAGGTCGACTGGCTAGATTGCACCTACTACGTGACAGGCACACCAAGCAGCGTTATTTACACAATCGCAGAATATTACCATTTAAAACTTTGACATTCACCTTGCGCACATTTACTTATAGCTTCACCCTTCGCGCTCTCAATAACAAGGCTAAGTGTACCTGACTCATAACAAATGTAATCTAGCCTATTCTCCCTCATAGGTGTTTCGGCATATCCGAAGTCAATCTTTGGCTAGGCCACTATTGTGACGCACGTATGTGATTGGATTAAAATCGATTGATGGTAGAAAAGATTAGATAAGAAAAATTGGGCGCTCATAAGTAAAGGCTGATCGTGCTGAATGAGTATACTAATGGGTAAATACAGACATTTATAGCATCGTGCTCATACCCAGTTACTTTTACTGTTGTATTGTGTTTTAAAATTTGATACAGCTCTCCAAGCAAAACTTTTTATGTTAAAGGTCGAACTCAGAGCTTCCTTTTATATTTAAATGTCTAAGTACATTTTAAAATCTCCCCCCTCTCATTATTAATATGTTACCACGCGTTTGGCTTGCATTTTTTACACAACCTGTTTTGCAGGCGAAACTACCATTATCTTATGTATTTTGTTCTAAAGCGTTTTATGTAATTTTTAGAGTCCATTGAGCTGCAGATACAGAAGAAGTAACCTGGTGTGTGTCTCATCGCTTTAAGAAATATTAAGTTTTTGACGTAGTGAGTTTAAAGGTGTGGATATAACTAGAACAAGAAGTTTCTGTCATCCGGAAAGCAGCATGAAAATCTCATCAACTAGATTAACAATAAAAATTGCATAAATGATGTAAATACTGGGTCCCCGAAAGAATGTCGTGACAATTAAAGATTCTATCATTCTCCTGGGTGCTCAGACCGATGCCGTACGAGCATACAATCTACATTTAAATGGTAATGGCACACATTTGCTTCAGCGTCTTAGCCTGTGTTTTAGAGTATTAACGTCCGCTAACTTGAGAGGTAACGTGTTTGATATTGTGGTAAAGCCGATCGAGATCGGGTCTAAAAGCCTAGGCGATTCAGCTAAGTACGAGGTGGTATTGGCTGAATCGTTCGTGGGATGATACCCAGCTATCTGGATGTTACCGTTGGGAGGACCCAACGGGCTAAGACCCATCTTATCTACACATTACCAGACTGTAGAAATATCAGAGGAACGCCATCAAGGGACCGCGATCCAGCTTGGGCCACGTGATATCGAAGGATTGCAAATCTTTTCGGCATGGAGAAGACACGTGGCGGTCAATCCTGACATACATAGTGGGCGTGGTTATAGTTTTGAGTTTTAATTGGTAGAAATTAAAGATATTCGAATTTGCTTCGAAACACACACGTGTCGTAGAGTGCAACCCGCCCCACCGACGGGTGCACAAGGTGAGGAGGAAACAAGTTCAAGCGGAATCGGAATACCCCCCCCGTCCGTTAATCGGTTGTCTGGGCGCCAGTGGAGAGTCAAGATCGCCTCATAGAACGAGCGAACCCTACTCCACCACAATATCGTGGTGTAAACAAGTTATTAGCCCTCTGCCAGTATGCGATGAACTGGTCGAATAAATTCCGGCAAGTCGTGGCTTCTTGTAGCAAATCAAGTCTCCGATTTTCGGTATCATCATGGTACGAACGGCGTGTGCCGCTGATATTTTTACAGCGATTCAATTATACTATTACAATACACTAAATATTGAATGCCAATATGTACAACTTTTTGTGTCGCATCCCAAGTAGTTATTTGCATGTGTTGCCCCTTAAAGTATACGAAATTGCGAATGTTTACACACATAGGGTTTTCCGCCAACATAGTACAACCATATTGGTAATTAGCACTCCCTTATTCGTAAAACTGAACGAGCAGTGAATACAAGTATCGGTGAACGATATCACCTGGCGCGAAAATTGCTAGCCTAAGCTTACTATCAAAATACACGTGATTAATCACCACATCACGCATTAAAGTTGGTATAGAGCATTTGAGTGATCTGCGGTGTAAAATTACCGCTCTCACTCACTGCTTATTAAAAGTGCTGCGGTCATTGGCCACTTGACTTCAGAAGATGTTTCAATCTCTTGGACACTACATTTTAAGCATATTTGCAAGTTACTTTATCGTTGAAATGTAATTTATAGCAATAATTACTTAGGCGACATTCTCCCGGATGCAGTGGTGACAAATGTCGACATAATCAGTATCACAGCCTGCCTTTCTCGCGATCCAATCGTACCTCTGTTATCTTTTTAGATCCACTTTTTACCTCTTTTTTGACCGAGATACTTAAACATCGCGCAGATGGTACTTCCTGGGTGCGAAGCCTATAGCCATGCACTCAGTCTCTGCCGAGTTTACATCCATCGTGCGTTTATACTGAACCTGAACTAGACTTATGCGCCACCGATCATCATTTTTGTCCATAAAACCGAGCATAGATCTCCAGTGTTGATACACCAGTCCGCATCCGCGTATGCTGTTGCTTGTAACTTTCTATTGATGCCGTCGTAGATTATGCTGCAGTCCCTTTTCGTCTTACATATTGAAAACACAAATGGCTGCCTTCCAATATTGATGAGCTGGATCTCCAAGAAAGATGACAGCCGTGTGATGACATACGCCATCTCGGGGCGTGCATATGTTGTGATGTAAATTGCACAACCTAATAATGACCTTTAAGGCTTCGACTGCATTTTTTTCTCTCTCAAGCTCTAGCGCTAGCAATTTTATCTTCGACAGCTTCAATCCTGACTTACAGGGGTCGACCGCTGACTTGGTTTTCTCAGGTTTGGAACGGCTGACCACATGATCGATGTAGCGAGTCAGTCGAATCATCAGTGTACTGACGTTGTCGTCATAATTGATTTAAAATTCAAGAACAAACGTGGCTTTGTCCATCTCTTTAATATTGACCGAATGCTTCAAAACTACCTTGACCTCCTTGATCTGATTTTGTTCTTAGCGGTTATCAATATATCGCCAACGTAGAGGCACACATGAAAGTAGTTGTGATCTTTATCCATCACGTAGACTCTAGTTTGTTATAATGATTCGAAATACAATCAGCAAGAACATATCCTCGATAGCCGTTTCCCTTTCACTCGCTGCTTGCTTTGGACCGTAGATACCTTATTCAGCTTACACATCATCTTCTCGGCTTTCATGGCGAACATCACATCCATCACGACCATATCAAGTTAATTTTAGCCATAAGCGAGTTCTTCTCAAAGAAGTCGGCACCGAAATTATGCTCAAACCTTCTAGCAACACGTCGGGACTCGAAATGCAACAAGTCAGCCTACTCGTTTTACTTTTTGGCAAGCACCAATCGTCAAACGATAATTGGAACGTATTTTTTATTCTTGGCACCAGTGTACAGGACCCATTGTCTGCATGCGCCTTGAGATCCGCTCAAATCCACTTGCAATTGTTGTTGATTTTTGCAACTTGATTGTATGTGATGAAGCATCATTCACCTCATAAACAGTCGCAGCATGGGTCAATATGGCTGTAGCAATAAGACAATCATAGTCAATTCTGACACGCTTCGGAGAAGGTGAGCCATCTCTACCTTCTGGCTCTTCTTCACTGTCCAAAACATTCTTTAAGATCATCACTCCGTCTTGTGAGCATCTCGATCGATTCATTTCAAGTTGGAACCAACCAAAATACCCAGAATACCTTTCTTCGAGCTTAGGATTCCAATATCTCGTCCCCTCTTTCTTCTAGATGTTCTCAAGCTTTTTATTTGTGGTAAAGTGATACCAGCGAAATGAGCTATGGAAGATGTCTAAGAAAACGCACCGTATGTCGCGGAGGACGAGATGGAGCCGTTTTCATCTCGTCCTTCGCGTCATACGGTGCGTTTTTTCGACATCTTCCATCGCTCATTTGATCGGGCGGGCAAAACTGAAATCACTTCTTTATCAGTGTCCTGGATATGCTTAATGACTAGTTCCTTTTCTGGTACCTTCGTGTCATATATGACATCAACTTCCAGCTCGTCCGGCTTAACAGAGCGCAAAATGACAACCTATCGACCTTTTCAAATCGAACACTCTATGCCCCTTCGTATTCTCCGCGTTTCAAGTGTTGAGTACGAGGATCAACACTTGAAACGCTTTGGCTCCAGATTATTCTACTAAAGTTATCGATATGATTCTATCCTTACAATCCAAACACACGCAAAAAAATAGATCCTGGCTTCATCTTGTAACTTAACTCTAAAGATGTGACGTCCTATTTTGAAGCACTTATGCATCGGTTGGTAAGTTGCACAGCAGTGTTGACCGCCTCTGCACAATATTGTGTACCGACACACTTATAAATAAACTTGGCTCTTGACTTTTCCATTATCGTACGATTCGTGCGTTTCGCAATTACAGTTACAGGAAATACGGCACAGTTCTCTGGTGCATGATGCCATTCTGGTCCCATATGTTGACAATATTTTTGTTGACGAACTCAGTTCCGGTGTCCGACCAAATGAACTTTATGCGCTTGACACATTGATCCTCGTAGAGTGCCTCGAATTCGCTTAGTCGGTTGAAAAATTCGCTTTTGTGCCTCAAAAAGGATGCCACCACAGATCTTGAGTAATCGTCCACAAATGTAAGCACGAATCTTGAGCCACCCTCTGAGCCGTTTTTCATCGCTCCCATTACATAAATTTGCACTAGCTTTAATACGCGTGATGTCCTTGTCAGCCACTGATACGGAAATCGATCGACCATCGGCTTGCCTTTCACGCATCCACAGCACAGCTTCTCGACAAAACGCTCGACCGCCAGCGTACCACATGTAGCGTGCTATGTCTTGTCCATACCAGCCTTTCAAAGGTGTACCAAGCGAGCGTGCCAAAACTATCACCCACTTTCGGCCTCTGTGTATTCAACAAACCGCGTTTTTCACTCTTACAGTGCAGTAAGTACGCTTTGGTATTTTTTCGCCACTTACAATCACCCTTTTGGAACTCCCAAATGACGCAGAATGAGTTTCGAAACTTCGTCTTCATGCCCCTTCTTGGCAGCTGGCCAAATGAAAATAGGCGTCCATCGTGTCTTAGCATGTGCAGGAACTCGACCATCTTGATCCGTCGACCGTTCAGACCATTTAAATGGACTGTTCTCACTCCGTCAACCTCCATCTTCTTGCATCATCAATTTAGACTTCTATACTTCAACTCCATATAACAAAGCGATTGCTACTATGTGCTATTATGTATTAAGCACCCCCATCGTTGGTGAGCTATTCTTCACACCACACTATACCAGCAGCATATGCAGAACCGTCCTTCTATGTATAATTATGCTTAAATGTCCCGCTCATACTTTCCGATGTGGCCACTCTTTTCGCACTCACCGTAAATTCCAGCATTACTCTTCCATAGATGGTTTTTTAACGGACATTGACTTGGCTTCTCACCGTTAACCAAAAACGTTCAAAGAAACTGCCTTCCGTCGTTTTTTTCAATTACATCCGAACATGTTTCTTCAACAGCTTTTCTTTAACCTTCAAGCGTGATGTCATTGCAATTATCCATAATTGACCAGCTAAGCTTATAACTATATTGTAAGACTGCTTAATAGGACCACTAGCTTCCGGGAGCCATGAACGGCCTAAAAGGTGTCTGGGAAACCGACAGCAATCTCTATAAAAGCATAAAAGTGGCTAAACATGTTCGAATATCTCTTCATCTTGTGCTCAATCACTCAGAAGGCATGCCATATTGACACGGTTATGAAGCGTGGTGCGGCTGCATAAGCCCTGCAAGATAACGCATGCGTGCATCGCCGTCGTTGCCAACCAAATCTTGGTCTTTTGCTGCCGTTCGATGACTTGTTTGATGATGCCCAGCGCCTTAAGGTCATTGAACAGCCAGTGTTCAGTAATCTTCTCCTTTTTAAGAATTCGGGCATCCGCCAGCAGCCCCTTGCGCGCCCACTTCATGCGCATGTAGATCTCACAGGAGATAAATTCTGCTACCTAAAAATAATTCAATTTTCTTGCTCTTCATTGTATAAAAGGCACTGTCGAGATCGGGCGGCTCTTGCAAGGCTTTTAACCGGATAAGATGATTTGTTAAAGCAAAGGGAAAATATAGGGTGAGAAACGGGGCACGCTTTGCTTGAATGCCACGAGACTTCACGTACACTAGTACGTGCAGAGGAAGCTAATCTACTAAAACAGCTAGATTGAGTAAAGACTGAAAAAAGAACTGTATTTTATATAGTTGAACTACCAATATAACTTCAGCATGTATCTAACAATACTAATCTACATTGTTGTATGACGACAACCCGCTCACCACTCATTACGCGCGTCTAGCAGCGATTGGTGTTAAGCTTGGTTGATATATCTTTATCAAGCAATGTTTGAGCAGCACATGAATATTATACTACACGGGAATAATATTTCTTCAATATTATCCATCTCGGATAAGATTGATAGGAAATTGCCACGCTAGACAATCTCCCTATTGACACCATTTGGTGTCAATTTCATGTAACGGGCTACCCCGATACATCACCCCCCTCGACCATCATATACCCGCTGATTGAACAGAATTAATCGGAGACAGATTAATCAACGTTGGATCACTCTGGGAAAGGGATCACTTGTTGGTCAAATTTTAACTTATTTGCCAATTCATAGCATGGTGTCAAAGTCCATGCGGTGCGCTGCTAAAGTATCCAGAAGAGCGGTTGCACGCATGCATACAGCCTAATATAGTACTTCTTAAGCCTCAGCAGCAAATAATTGTTCGCCTGCTGTTGCAAGTGAGCAACAGGCAACGCCTGTTGCGACTAGTCCACGTAGTGAGTCACCACGTGCGACAAATGCATCCGCTTCGTCTGCAGCGGGTGCCGTGACTCGTAATTTGGATGAGCCTGAAATAGAGCTCATCTACTCTGGAGAGCAGGATAATGCATCCTACTCGAAGGCGGCGCCTCCCGCCTCCGGATCACCCGGGGCGTACACTACAAGAGCCAGGATGACTGGTTCTAAAAATATGGTGGGATCATGTCCGAGATCTTCGGACTGAGCGATTCGGTTGACGAACCCTCATCTCACGCAAGTCCATCTTATAATAGGACGCTTGGTGTTAGTGATGACGTACCTTTACGTCACAACGAGATTTTTTTTTGAGGAATCGAGCTGCCACTGGTTTCAGTGCTCATGCTGACACCAATCAAGAGGCCAGGGACCGAAATGTCCTGTGCCACGCTCCTTAAGTGGAGTTTTCTTAAATGCCATCTTTTAAGGAATTAGATCGAGTGGTCGGTATGACCACCGAACGGGATCGAATTCGGCTGTTCGACTGTAGGAGGATCTGTCCTCCTTATTCCAGCACGAAAACTATCCGTGTTGAGATAGAATTCTACACCGATCTGTCTTTTAAACCTTGGGTGTACAATAGCAAGCGTGGCCGGGACGGTAAGGCCTTGGTGCACATATCGAATGTTTTTATCCGTAACATCGGGTGCATTGGCCGTGAGGCCTGGCTCGGTAAACTTGATGCAGCTTGCATCAGGTCTGAAAAGTGTATCCAGTCGGTTTATGATAAGTTGCACCGATCGTCAAGAGAGGCAGGATTACCCTGTCTCTAGCGGGGTGACCCATGTCCAGGTTGCCTGGACAGCTCGGATCGTGACCATAGATAGGCCTACCTACCTAATGTTCCCTACTGGAAGGTGTGCATCTCTTCTGAGATGGCCGAAGAAATTGACACTTTGCAATCCCTGTACTCGCGCTCAGGGAGGTCTTTTTCTGAAGGCCCTGATTCAAACGCAGCGTATGGGTCTCGTCATATTTCTCGACGAGACCCAGAACATCAACAAGCAGCTAGGCGCGAGGCTTCCAGCTACCCAGGCCGGTGGATAGCCACGCCAGCGGACGGGGTAACTAGTCCGAACGTCTATCACGTCGCGGTGGTTCAAAATACGCTCTACTAAAGAGCGTTGACCACCGCCGAAATCCACCAAAGGATGTGGTGGAGGCGAGAACACCTGATCCTACTCGAGCGTCGGTTCAGCTTCTTGTTCCGAAACTGAACTGTGTAACGGATCAGTTACACGATGACTTGGCTCATGGACGGACTCGGCGTTGTAAGCTCCATTACATTGTAAAGGATAATTACAATTCCTTAGCGCACGATTTTCGGACGATCGTGCCGCGTTTGCATTCGCGAAACTTGAGAACGGACGTTCGATTTGTTCTATTCGTGACGTGCTGAATGCAGCTCGTCAAGATATCGCTCGACTGCGTTAGCAGGTCGCTTCGCTAGTCGACTAGAATGGCTCGCTAACACGGGACCACTCGAAGGTGGTCTCGACTCTCTACCGCGGAGGTGTTCTTCACATCTCGAAACGGGCTCGTACTGATAGTACGGGCGGAGACAACCGACGTAACACGTAGGATGCGTAAGCATCTTACGGGGCAGTTCAATCGTCTATGCGTTTGCCATTCGGCGCAACACACGAAATGGACCGATATACTTGGGCAGTAATTTACTGCTGCCCACGTTTTTCACTGCGTATTTTGGTAGATCTACAGTTGACAGTGAAGCTAGGTCTCCTTTATCAAATAAACGAACATTTGCTCTTCCATGTTTTTCTGCGTTTCTTTTATGCCTTTTTATTGCATCTGCAATAGAGTCTTGAACGAAGCGGACAACCGCTTCGCGAGTCAGCAGCAATTCCTCTACTGACTCATCCTTGATGAATGAAGTGCGCTTTGTGTGCACTGCTGAAAGAACGTTGCGTTCGTCAGTGAGGGCGTCATCGTACTCACTTAAGCAGTCGATGGCGATGCTGGATATACCAGTTTTATCGTCATCATCATCGATGTCGATGTGATCGACATCGTCATCCATCACGTCGAGACTGTGTGATGAGCAAAACCTAGACCGATTTTCGTTCGATCGAGTCCACCCCCCTCTTAAATTAAAGTCACACTAAAAGAATGCGGGTGCCTGTTGATTGCGTATTCCGTCATCGGCAAGAATTTACTCCAACTGGCAAACGAGTGGACGTGCCCTCGGACTATCGCTTTAAAGACGCGGTTGAAGCGTTCCGTCTGACCATCTGTTTCAAGATGGTCAGAATTCGACATCTGCTACCGTGTTTCGAATTAACGGAGCACGTATTGCTAAAAATATGCTGTGGAGCGGGGATCTCTGTCAGACTCGAGCTCACAGGTAACCCGTAAAGATGAAAGCTTGTATCGATAAAGACACGAGCACAGCTCTGGGCTGTGATTGACTCCGTTACAGCAACAAGATGTACCATCTTGCTGAACCGATCAACAAACAAAAGAATATTAGCATTCTTTTGATCGTCTTCGAAAAACCCAAAGGCGAAGTCCATCGATACAGACTGCCAGCACTCTGCCGGAATCGGTAGAGGCTGCAAGGGTGCGCGGGATGAAGGACTAGTCGTCACCTGCTGGAAAAATTCGCAAGCGCGGATGTACTAGAGCACAAGCACACACTGGCGAGGCCAGAAGAAGTCACGACTAACCGTGAGGTAAGTCTTTTCTTTACCGCGATGCCAACTTGTTGGGGCATCGTGACACTCATGCATGATGCGCAATCGCAAATCATTATGAGCCGGAACGACTACACGAAGTGTGTCGCTGTTGACTGCTGTATCGTAAAGCAGTCCATCAAGAACAGAATACCGTTCTTTTGAAGAACGGTAATGAGACGACAAGCTTTTCAAAGCTTGACTGCACGGATTGGATACGTGATCCATCAATCGCAGAAGAGACTCATCTTCTGCGTGTGCTTTCCGCACGTCGTCGAGCAGATTCGACGAGGGAACACTCGCTGTTAGTGTTGCAACAGTGAGATCATCCATACTGTTGGATTGAGCAGTCGGCTCGAAATCGGGACAACGCGAGAGAGCATCAGCGACGACATTAATTCGTTCTGATTTACACTCGACGGAGAAGTTGTACTACGCGAAGAAAGACATCCACCTCGCCATTCATTGCGAGAGATGTGGACATTTTACGGCCGTGCATGATGACGCATGGTCGATGTAAACGATGAAAGGCCTATCTCTTAAGAGATATACCCGAAACTTGGCCAGTGCAAATTTTTTGGCAAGGAGCTCCTTGTCATGCACCGGGTAATTACGCTCAGCTGCTTGCAGCTGACGCAATTGATAACAGACAACGCGCTCAACGCCGTCTAAGTCGTACTGCATTAACGCGCAGCCGATTGCAAATTGCTGGCGTCACAGACCACATGCAGGTGGTCTATACTGATCTGCAATCGCCAGCAAAGTCGATTGCACCAATCTTTTCTTGATGCCTTCAAAAGAATGCTGGCACTCAGCACTCCGTGACCACCTCTCGTTTTTCTTTAGCAGACGAGAGAAATGTAAGGTCATCTCAGCCTAGTTGCGCGAGTACTCTTGCAATTACGCCGCCAAGCCAAGGAACTATTAATTCCCTTGACATTGACTGGCACACGCCAATCGCTAATCGCCTTGATCTTTTCTGGATCAACGCGTACACACTTTTACCGATAATGCAGCCAAGAAGTGGTATTTCCATCGCTGCGAGTATACACATCTTGAGGTTCGCGAGTAACTTATGCTCTCGCATTAGAGTAAGAACCTTCCGGACGTGGATTCTATGATCCTCCACGTCCGTCTTTCCATTCATAGCCCGGATATGGACGAAGCCATCGTCAATGTAACTCGGTGCAAAATCTCGCACCGATCGCAACAGATTCGTAACGCATCTGTTGAACGTTGCAGGGGCGTTAATTAGCCCCTGTGGCATCACTAGCCACTCCCAGAGCATACCACTGGGGGAGCTCACTGCTGTGTAAGGGATATCTCGCTCATGCATAAGGTTTTGATAGAATCCATCCATCAACTTCATGGATGAAAAGATGGTACTCTTTGCCGTACCATCTATGATGACATCCTTTCTTGGGATCGGCGTTTGAGCCGGTACCGTTGCAGCGTTCATTTTGTTGAACGCGTGCACTTTCCGCCACCCTCCTGTGGCCTTTTGCACATAGAAGATCGGAGAGCTGTGTGGGGATGTTGATTCCCTCACATGACCAGCTGCTAATCGATCGGCAAAGAACTTGTCGATCGCTTTGACCTGTTCACGAGGCAGTGGCCGCTGCTTCATGACACAGTTTTTCGAATCAGGTTTCAGTTCGATCTCATGCCAAGTGCCTTTGTCTTTGGGCAGCTCGCATGGCACGGGTTCCGGGAAAACACCCCTGAATTCCACCAAATCCTCATACAAAGGATTTGTCTTTAAAGACTCCCAAGATTGAGACGTGTATCGCTCAATCCGAGTATTCTCATCAAGGACACTCTCGTCCATCGATGAGCTACTGAGAAACCATTCGCTCTCAGTAAACGCTTGTGCCGACCGAATATCGGCAACGTACTCGTCCTCTGTGACGAGTACGCAGATCTGCTTGATCTTGTCACTACGCAGATCTCGCAAGAATCTTTTAGATTCTAGCGTTGGCAACTTGACCACCTCCGAAGCTGAATTCGGAGGTGTAACCAGATTAAGTCTTGTAAGCGCCTACACTTGATCCGTCATTCACTAAGACATTCACTGTCTCGGCAATTTCCTGGGAAAACACATCAGCAGGTGGTTGGAGATCTACACCCTCAACATGACTCTCTCGGGAGTTATCACTCTCAGGAACGCTGAAACTTTCTTCCAAAACGTGTGCTGACTGTGGGTGCACTATCACAGTCACGTCCTCTTCGATCGACTCTCTTTCAGTCGATCGTGTTTGCTTTGCGATCGACTCGCTGACAGTCGATCTCGCTTCGACGTGTTGTTTATTATGGACAACACCAATCTCTCTTCTTGGATGCCGCCTTCTTTGTGTGCATCCGTGTTCCAGTCCACTCTATCTTTTCGAGTGGTGAACCTTCGGCGCAGCCTGTGTCTCTACACAGGTGCCGGAAGCTGGTTCCACAGTGCAGTGGCCTTCTACACTGTGGTCGTGTGCAGTCTTACTAACATCCGTACCACAGGTGAGTCCATCGCACTCACTTGCTGATAGCGCGAAAAAATGAGAATATACCTGTTCGCTTGGCAAAAGGTGCATTAGTCACTGTGCCAAAAGTTCCTTTGAACTTAGGCGCGAAGATTTCGGACTTTGACTGTATCGAGTGCTGATTAGTCCTAAAATTGGATGAGATGCAAGATAAAATCCTTGGTATGGCTTCGCTAGAACGTCATGAGCCATGTATTGATTAGAGGTCGAAGACCTTAGGCGCAACGCACTGTTCCAAGTGGAGCTTTAGAGAATCATGAGCCCACCTCCGCTAGGAAACAGAAATGCTATTGGCACGAGCCACGGAATGAGACAGTCATTGTGATGGACATCGGTATGGCCAAAATCGTTGAGCTGGACGATATCAAAACGTTAGTTACGAGCCAATGTCAATAACTGTCAGTGAGACGGCGCGTACACCGTCGAGTGATGATCGTTGCGATAACGAATCACTGAATGCTGGTTGTATTGTTGGCCCATAGCCGAGTCATCATGGATTAAACCCATCTGGTGAGTGTGGAGTGGCACCTAAGTACCCACTGAGTGATGTTGGCCATGATTGTGACACACTGAATTTCACTCAAGACAATGTTGGTGAAACATCAAGTCATTTAGGGCAACGCCCATTTGATGAGCGTGGAGTGGCACGTAAGTAACCACTGGGTGGTGATCTCACTGTAATTGACTCTTCACAAGATTTCGGAAATGCAATCGGATCGGATATAGATCAAATCGAGGTTGACATAGTTCGTCACGTTGGGGACAGTGTAGTCCCAGATGTCGGCAATGACATCGGTTCAGCTAATAAAAAAATCTAGGTTGACACAGTTCGTCACCTTGTGGGCGGTATAGTCCCGGATGTCGGTTATGATATTGGCTCTGGTAATGAGCAACTTAAGATTGACGGTCACGTCAATCTGGGGACATCGATGTCCCAGATGTCTGTAATTGCTCCGGCTCATGTACAGAGCAAGTTTAGGATGATAATGACATCAACTTGGGAAAGATAATTTTACAGTCTCTTTTAAGTGTTCAGTCTCGTCACAGAGACATCAGCGACGCTAGATAGCTTTTACGCGACGAATGGCGTCTGTTACGAGACTGGGTGATACGAGCGAGCAGCTGTGTACACTCGAAATGGAGTGACTGGTGACTTTGATGGATCAGTGAGTCGTGAGACTCTGCCCTCACTGAATACTCTGTTAGAGCTAGACGGAATGTCTGTCAATGGGTTTGGCCTGACCTTGAAGTCGCGTGAATTTTCCGTAGTGGTGGTCATTAGATCCGAAAGTGAGTTGAACTCGTCTTCACTTCTTAACGAGGCTTTATTAGAAGACACGAAGGCAACAATGAGTGCTAAAAGTGGGTCGTCTACCTTGAAATATCGTAAAGACCCGTTTTATCTTTTGTCGAAGGAGTATTAGCATGTGGTGTGTCACAACCCACCATCTGTCTTACCTCCAGATTGAGGTGTACGTCATGAAGTTGACCTGGTTCCTGGAACCAGATACTGTGTGACACGGCAATGGCACCTATTACAGGAGCAGTGTGACATTCTTGACGAGTTCTTTCGTGCAAATCACGCGGCTGGCATGGTGCGTGATAGCAAGTCTCCGCACCCAACACCGACATTTTGTGTCAGAAAGCAAAATGGCAAGTAACGTATTTGTAGTTCTTACAAAAAGCTTAACGCGGCCAGCATACCGTCACAGACGCCTAATCATGAAGATGTTGTTCTTTGGAACTCTATGGTAGGTTTTACCATGTTCAGTGCACTCAACTGGTTGATGGGTATTACCAAATGCTTATGCTAGCGAGCGATATTTCACTCACAGCGTTTAGTACTCCAAGCGGTACGCTTTGGGAGTGGCCTGTAATGCCTTAAGGGCTGTCTAATTCCACAGCTACATTTAATCGTCTTGTGAAGCAATTTTACCAACTTCACCAAGAATATGCACAAAGCTATTTCGATGACATCTTTGTCCATAGCCGTGCAGATTATGGTAGGTCAAATGTGGACGATCACATAGGCTTTTTACGAGCAGTGCTCGAGTGCATGTGCACGAACAACTGTATGCAAAAGCATCAGAATGCATTTTTAGTGCAGTAGAAATTCCCTTTTCGGGTGCTTCATTGGAAAGCGTGGCCTTCGAGCGGACCCCGCTGTTGACTGGCCGGTTCCGTTGAACCAAAAAGACTTGCGTAAATGGATCGGCCTTGCGAATTACTTGCACAAGTGCAGTGTAAACTACGCTGACATGGCACAGCATTTTACCAAACTCCTCCAGCAGGGTGCAGTTTGGTGTTGGGACGCAGTACGTGCGCAAGCTCTCAAAGCTATAAAGGACAGTCTCCTTCATGATCCAATTTTGGAGTTGCCTGACCCTGAGTGGACTTTCAGTGTCGTCTGTGTCGCGTATGACTATGCTTTTGATTGTGATTATTGAAGACAGATTTTGGTGGACATGAGCGCGTCATAGCGTATGAATCTAGTCAGCTAAAGGCTGCAGAGAAGAACTATCCAGTTCATGACAAAGAGTTACTTGTGATGAAATGTGCTCTTGTCAGGTTCAGAGTCCACCTTCCCGGCTAAAAGCCTTTTGTGATCTTCACATAACATGCGTCGCTACATACTGCGTTACAGTAGCCTCAACTCTCGCAGCGTTTGGCCTGTCGGCTTTCATTCCTTACTAAATACAACTTCGAGGTACAGTATAAGCCGGGCAGGCAAAATGCTTTGGCTGATGCGTTGCCACGCAGACCTGATTATGAGCTTGCTAGTGTTACGACTCTGTCGTCACCCTTTGTGGATTTAATTCGTTTGGCATATGCACTTGATGAGCAATGTGTAGCATTGCTACATGCTCTTGGAAGATAGGTGTTTCAAGACTCGGACATCAAATTGTCGGCACGTTTACGTGCGAGCCTACGTCTATATGGCATCGATGGTGGGTTGTTGTGATATTGCACGGGCGTTAAAGGTGTGTTCCGCATAGTTTTCCCTCATGTTGAATTATCGTATCCTCTTTGAGGCACATGACACTGCTTTAAGCGGTCACACCGGTCGTGAGAAGGCCTATACCTTAGTTAGCCAGACGTGCTGGTGGCTCAAGTTGTACAAATTAGTTTGCACAAATGTGCGTACAAGTGAAATGTGTCAACGGGTCAAACCCTCAGCACCTGCGGTTGCACCGCTTGCTAGTTTGCCTGTACCCACTGGGTGTTGGGAGTCCAGCAGTGTGTACTTTGGGTTTGGCCTACCGAAGGATTCGAACAGCAACACTGAAGTTGTGGTCTTTGGTGACCGTTTAAGTAAGATGTCTGATTTAGCGGCTGCCTGATTCGATCGAAATTATAGGTACAGCGAAGCTGTATTCCGACCGTGTGTTTCGTCAACACGGCTTGCCTGTGTCAGTTGTCTCTGATGGTGATCCACGTTTCGCTGGCAAGTTTTGGACTTTTATCTTCAAGGTGCTGGGCACCAGATTAGACATGTTCACAGCGGATCATCCGCAGACCGATGGTAAAACTGAGCGTGTCAAGCGTGTCATCGGTGACATTTTGCGCAGTGTTTGTGCTGATACGCTTATGCGCTGGATCTCTACGCTCCGTGTGGTTGAGTTTTCAGTAATCAACGCTGTTCATGCCTCTACTGGCTTTACTTCATTTTACGTGAATGGTCTCACTCACCCACGCTTTCCGTTGATGCTTCCCTTGCGACGTTCTGGACTTGGTGAAGGAGGAACAGTAATCAGCTTGATGATGTCAGACCAACTACTGTTTAGAAACAGGTGAGCGAGTGTCTCGCTACGCGATTGAATGTCTTACGACATGGACGTGAAGAAATGGCTGCTAGCCAGGACAAATAAAAGGAATATGCTGATGCCTAAGAAAGAAAGTGTTTTGAGAGTTTTGAGTTTGTAGACCTAGTCTTACTTAACACTAAAAATCTACCTACCAAGGTGGTGTCTGCGGTCTGCGGGACCATGTTGTGTCCTAGCTTCATTGGGCCGTTTACGGTTGTAGTCAAGAAAAGCCTAGCTTACACGCTCAACCTCCCACGCAAGATGCGAATTCACAGAGTGTTTTACGTCGGCTTTCTTTAGCCTTACCTTGATCCGTGGCTGGTGGATCACGAGGCGCTTGCGCCGAAAGTTGGCGATGAAACAAGTCGATAGAACCTTAAGAGAAGATCCAGTTATCCCTCAAGACACGCCACTCGTTCACGCAGACCTTGCATCTCGTACACTCGTCGACGACGCGTCAGGTTTACCGTCCACCACCTGCGTTGACGAGCACGAGGATCAACTGTACCATGTTGAACGTCTGCTGCAGCGACGTCGACGCGACGGGCAGTACCAGTACTAGTGCAGTGGAGGGGGTAACCAGAGTCGGAAAACTCATTGGAGTACGCTGTGCCACTGCGGCAGAATTTTCCGTACACCGTTGACGTTTTAAACTTCGTCTTCAGGGTCAATCGGTCCATAACCGCTTCTCACTAGCCGGTGTGAGAGTGGAGGAGGTTGCCCCAGTTGCAGGTGTACTGAGGCGCGAGTCCGTGGCTGCCGCAGCACAGCTTGTACAATAGAACGGTCGCAGTTAGCCTTTGGCCTATCGTTTAGCGAGATCGAGAAGCATCTTCCATTCGAGCCGAGCGTAATCAATCAAAGCGCACTCTCGGATATTTTATAGGCTTGGTTAACGACGAGCTCTGTGAGCACAGCGCGTAAAGACGACATCATTGTCCGCCTCTGTCTCACCAGGAAAGAGAACGATGGGTATTGTCCGCATGGCGGACACTGATGCAGCTTTGGCTTACAAAATCAGCCTGTCAACGTATTCTTGAGCGATCATACGTTCAACCCTCAAGTATCTCGCTTTGATAGCCTCCCTCTCCGCTATTGCTGTGGCTGTGACAGCCTTGGGTCCTGCGATCCATGTTGCGAGTGAATGCCCGGCATTCTGAGAAAAACGTTCATCCACAGTTAACGGAGTGAAGAGGTAGCCACTGTGAGCATTGGCTGTGGCCACAATATGTGCTTGGAGCCTGCAGTCATCGACCATCTGAAGATCTTTTTCTTGATCTTCATCGAGAGTGTTGTGCAGCACACCCGACGCAAAGTCGACGACTGCATGCTGTGCGATAGGTAAAGGTACCTCATCGCGTTTCACAAATTGATTCGGCGCGATGCGCGTGTTGTCACGCACCGGTGGCGTGGCTGGACGATGGTCGTAGATGCTCGAGACAGCGGTGTCACTCTCGTAGTCCACCATGCCCTTTTCAAAGAATTCTTTCAGGGTGTTGGATGGACGATTTGACTCAGTCATTTTGTAATTTGGTGTGAGCACGGTGATCAAGGACTGAGCTTTGACAGGCCTTAAGCGTAGAAGAGAAATTGTCGACACAATGGTGTCGGCAGTTTGGTGGGGGAGGTTGTAACAAGGTTGCACGCGGTTATTCGAACCGGTTACGTTGTGTGTCCACACCAAGTAAAGATCGGTGGATCTGAATGGTACAGTCTTGGTACCACGTACTTGCGGTAATACCGCACCTTATCGGGTAGGGATCAGAAATTAGACTTCTAACATAGGGCCGTAATGTAAAAATCAGTCGGATAAGTTTTTAGGTTTTATTACCGTAGTTAAAAAATTAATAAAGTCTAATTCTTCATTTGAATCGTTGGACGCTAGTGCCTATTCAAGCCGTAGTAAGTAACGGGGTGAATCGTTACATTACAATTTATAAGAAATTGTTAATAGAATATAACTATAAGAGTGATATTCTCAGAACATTGTCATAAGGACAAATACTCTGTAGCACTTACGAGTAGTTCCTAATTGATTGATATAGGCCATTATATCAACCAACGAAGACGCGCTACGACAGACGCACGCAATGAGTGGTGATCAGATAGTTGATATGCACATTTGTATTCAGACATATTTAGATGAGGATAAACAGTGGTTTATTAACAGACATTAACTATGCTAAATGCAGTTCTACTTTTTACTTTAACCAAGTACTCGCTTCTTCTTACCGTCTTCCTCTGCACGTACGAGTGTACGTGAAGTTCCGAGGCACCGCCTTACTCTGTCATCAGAATAAGCAGCTTGTACTGTCACCAGTACAGCTTCAGGGTGCCCCGTTACACCTGGTAGCACTTCGTAGTCCATCCAAGGACCACGTTCACATCTAACATGAATGTGTTAGATGATGAAGATAACCAAAGCTTTCACGCTACGCGTGACGGCTACTCCCATTTGAGTGATGTCGAATGGGATGCGGTTGAACGGATGGGTTCAACCATGGGCATCCATGCTGTTAGCGTCATACAAGAGGCTCTCAATAGAGATGCCCAACATGCTACTATCGCCAAGCTCATTCAAAACGATCTTGACGCTGAACGCGAGAAAGTAGCCTTGCTTCATCAACAAGGTTCTCAACAAGCAGAGTTGTTGAGAGAACAAGGTGTTCAACAGTTTGAACTGTTGAGACAGCAGCAGGCTGCTGCTGGTGGGTCGATGCACTCGCGTCGACCCGAGACCTTGAAGATCGACATCTCCAAGTGTAGGGAGTCGAAGAGGACTCCCTCTTGAGATGGTTCGTCGAATCGGATGACGCCATAAGGGCGCGTCGCATCGACGACGGGGATATGCCAGTTGCATTTGCCCAGTCAAATCTGGCAGGACGTGCCAAGACTTGGGCACTGGGGCTCAAGTTGCACAATCCATATGCGTTTGGGTCGTTGGAAGTCTTCAAGTCGCGGCTCAGACAAACGTTCGAACCGCCTAGAGCTGAGTTCAGAGCTCGAGCTGAACTCTTGAAGCTTAGACAAGGTAAGCGTGATGTGCACGCTTACGCGCAACATATACGACATCTCACGAGTTGTATAAGTCCCAACCCGGTTGATGAACACACGTTGGTTTCGGTGTTCATGCAGGGTCTTGCGGATGGTCCCGTCAAGACTCACCTGTTCCGACTTGAACTAGATTCACTAGAACAAGCCATTTCCATTGCGGAACAGGAAGACTTCAGTCTGAGACAGGCTCGCGCCAGCTCGACATCATATCGTCAACCGAGACGATATGACAACGGAGGTCCAGAGCCGATGGAACTCTGTTATGTAGAGAGCGAGAAGGCTCGCTCTACAGGCTACAAGAAGTTGCAGAGATGCAACAGATGTCAAAAGACAGGACACTACGCTTACGAGTGTAGTGCCCCTCGTCCAGTGTCTCGCAACACTGGGCGTAATGACCGTCCACCCATGAGAAAGAGGCAGGGACGCGGGTCCGCTGTTGGTGCAAAGACGCAACAACGGGATGGACCGTAAAAAAACGGACAGGATCAGTAGGTGCGGAGCACCCTACTGGTCCAGCAACGTTAAGAGAATTTGCAGTCCTCTTGACGAAGGTTGCTCCCAACACACAATCATTTTGTGTTGCTGCTCTAGGTAATGAGATCTCACTCATTACCTTGAAACTCGAAGTGACGAATAAGTTGTCCCTTCGAGCTCTAGTCGATTGTGGGTCGTCCAACAATTTTGTGCGACGCCAATCGCTAGTAGATGGTCACTTTAAATTCAGTGAATGTGACACACCTCCTACGAGGATGACGGTACGTCTTGCGACAGGCGCATCCGTAACCGTCATGAAGCGTATAGTGAAGATCCACTATACGCTAGAAGATACCCAATATGACGATGACTTTATCGTATTGGATTTGGATGACAAATTTGATGTCATCCTTGGAATACCGTGGCTCAGAAGGTACGAACCACGGGTAAACTGGCAACATCGGACAGTAACGGTGCCTGCCGCTTGTTCATCAGATGGCCATCTGATGAACGTTTTGGAGCGTCCACAAGCGTGTGGATGTACTACGAGTGAGTGCGATGGCCTCACTTGTGGTACGGTCGTTAGTACGACTGCACAAAACCTTAGTGTACCAAACGGTTACACTTCGGAGCAAAGTTCCGGCGGCTGTGAGGAAACACAGGCTGCGCCGAAGGTCCACCACTCGAATAAGTAGAGTGGACCGGGACAAAGATGTATCCCTAGCGGGGAACATCGAGAAGAGAAACAATCGATCGCTCCGGTTAAGCGAAACGATAATCCTAGATCGACTGGAGAGTCTTTCGTAGAGGATCCCGCTGTGGTTGCGCAACCCCAGCTAGAGGAAGTAAAGGGAACAAGTCCCAAGATTACAAATACGGCGGAAATAAGTTCCCCGAAACCCGCGGTAATAAGTCCCCGAGAAGCCGAAGGAATAAGTCCTTTGAGGCCTGAGGGAATAAGTCCCCAGGAAATGACAGAGACATTGAATGTCCTAGTCAATGACGGATCAAGTGTAGGCGCTTATACACTTGATCTGATTGCGCCTCCGAAGTTGACTTCGGAGATCACTCAGTTGCCAACGCTCGAACGTAAAAGGTTCTTGCGTGATCTTCGTAGTGGCAAAGTCAAGCAGATCTGCGTACTCGTCGCTGACGATGAGTGTGTAGCCGACATAAGGTCAGCAACAGTGTTCACTGAGAACGAGAGAGTTCTCAGTAGTTCATCGATGGACGAGAGTGTCCTCGATGAAAAGACACGAGTTTAGCGATATGACTCCCAATCGCGGGAATCGCTCAAGACAAATCCTCTCTATGAAGATTTGGTTGAATTCAAGGATGTATTCCCTGAAACTGTTCCGTGCGAATTACCGAAGGATAAAGGTATTCGACACGAGGTCGAGCTTAAACCAGGCACGAAGTACTGTGTCATGAAGCAGTGGCCACTGCCTCATGAACAAGTACTTGCGATCGACAAGTTCTTTGCCGATCGTTTAGCTGCGAGCCATGTGAGGGAATCAACTTCCCCACATAGCTCTCCGACCTTCTGTGTGCGAAAAGCAACAGGAGGGTGGCGGATAGTGCACGCGTTCAACAAATTGAACGCTGCAACGGTACCGGCTCAGACGCCGATACCCAGGAAGGACGTAATCATTGATGGTATGTCAAAGAGTACCATCTTTTCGTCCATGGATTTGATGGATGGCTTCTATCAAATCCTTATGCAAGAACGGGATATACCCTATACCGCAGTGAGCACGCCTAGCGGCATGCTCTGGGAATGGCTAGTAATGCCACAAGGGCTTAGTAATGCCCCTGCCACGTTCAACAGATGTGTATCACATCTGTTGAGACCAGTACGAGAATTCGCGCCGAGTTATTTCGATGACGTATTCATCCATAGTCGAGCTATGGATGGAAAGTCGGACGTTGAGGTTCACAGGTACCACGTCCGACAGGTTCTTACAATCATGCGAAAGCATCAATTGTATGCCAATCTCAAGAAGTGTATATTTGCAGCAAGCGAAATACCACTTCTTGGGTGCATCGTTGGTACTAACGGTGTACGTCCTGATCCCGAAAAGATCAAGGCGATCACCGACTGGCCTGTGCCGGTTGATGTCAAAGGTCTTCGAAAATTCCTTGGGCTAGCGGCGTATTTGCATAAGTATTCACGCAATTACGCCGAGATGACTGTGCACCTCTCTCGTTTGTTGAAAATGAACGAGAGGTGGTTATGGAAAGCTGAATGTCAGCGCTCCTTTGATGGTATCAAGCAGAGCTTGATACAATCCCCAGTCCTAGCAATAGCCGATCAGGACAGGCCATTTCATGTGGTCTGTGATGCCAGCGATTTCGCAATCGGCTGTGCATTAATGCAGTACGATCTTGAAGGCGTTGAATGCGTCGTCTACTATCAGTCGCGTCAGCTGCAACCAGCTGAGCGGAACTATCCAGTGCATGACAAGGAACTCCTTGCCATGAAGTATGCACTCGCGAAGTTCAGAGTCTATCTATTAGGAGATGGACCATTCATTGTTTACACTGACCATGCGTCATTACGCACGGCAGTGAACAGCCCGCACCTTTCACAACGAATGGCGCGGTGGTTTTCATTCTTTGCAGAATACAACTTTACGGTCGAGTACAAACCAGGACGACTTAATGTCGTCGCTGATGCACTCTCACGTCGTCCCGACTTTGAACCAGTCGCGAAACCCAACAGTGTGACAGCCACTGTTGCGGTTATGACGTCCTCAGTCCCATCTACAACGTTGTATGATGATGTGAGGCGGGCATACGCCCAAGATGGTGAGATTGTGAAGTTGTTGAAACATCTCTCACAACCATCTCGAGAATCGTTGAAACGATTATCGTCTGCGTATCGATCTGCATCAGATCGATACGCTACTCGCAACGGTTTACTTTATTATACAGCCGTTTCTGGTGACACACCGCGTGATGTCATTCCAGATGATACTGATCTGCGTTTGCGGATCATGTTCGAGTATCACGATGCTCCTATTGGAGGACATCGTGGCCGGGAGAAAACATATCTCACGGTGAGTCGAGACTTTTACTGGCCCCGCCAGTATCAGTTTGTGCGAAAGTATGTTCGCGCATGCGAAGTCTGCGAACGAGTGATGTCAAGTCCTTCACTGCGTGCACCTTTACAGCCTCTACCGGTTCCGGATGAGTGCTGGGAATCCATCTCAATGGATTTCGTCTTCGGGTTACCCAGAGACGCACGCGGGAATACGGATATTCTAGTATTTGTTGACAGATTCAGCAAAATGGTACACCTTGTGGCTGTACCAGAGACAACCACGGCGAGTGGCTGTGCTTGTGTCTTTATTGACACCATCTTCCGACTTCATGGGTTGCCCCGTGAACTCGTATCAGACAGAGATCCGCACTTCACAGCTGATTGCTGGCGTTCCGTGTTCAAATCACTCGGAACGCACTTGAAGATGTCGACATCTTATCATCCAGAGTCAGATGGTCAGACGGAACGTGCCAATCGTGTCCTTGAAGAGATACTTCGAGGATACGTACACTCCTTTAAGAGTTGGAGTGAGTTTTTACCAATGGAAAAGTTTGTCATTAACAACTCGGCGCATGCGTCCACGACACATACACCGTTTTACGTGGATGGCTTACGCCATCCGCGTGTACTCACCTTACTAGAGTGTAACTCTGGTTTAAGGGGGGGGAGGGACTCGCGCGAGCAAAAACCGATTAGGTTCACGCTCATCACGCTCTGACGAAGAGGTCATTGCGTTTGATGCCGATATTGATAACATCGATATCGAAGAAGATGATGCCAGTGAGTGTGCGGAAGCCCTCACTGAAGAAAAGGTTGATGTTGCTGCAGTGCACTCACAGCGCACTGAAGCTAACGAGTCATCAGATGAGTTCATACTGGCTCGTGAAACGGTAGTCTGTTTTTTGCAAGACTCCATCGCCGAAGCGGTGGATAAGCAAAAGCAAAACGCTGACAAGAATGGAAGGGCAAACACTCTTTTATTTAATAAAGGTGACTTAGTCCTACTGTCTACAGTTAACCTACCAAAGCATGTAGTGACTAACTTGGGTAGTAGTAAACTTCTACCCAAGTACATCGGCCCAATTCGTGTATTGAATCACCTAGGCAATGCATACACGATCGAGTTGCCACGTAAGATGCGAACGCATCCCACGTTTTACGTTGGTCGGCTTAAGCCGTACCATCAGTACGCTGCTTCTTCCGATGAAGAACGCCCTTGCGCTCAAGCATCTCGCAGAGAGCCTTGTGCTCCCAATGGTGGGCATCAACAAGGGTCTGAAGAGCAGATATCTCATCCCGAGACCGATCAACAATCCCACGAGCTACCCTTAGCTCGTCACGAAGACATGTCAGAGATCTCTCGTTCTCAAGCTGAGCAAAGGCAAACTCAGCTCGATACTTCGAGGCAGTTTCCGCAATTTGGAGACTTTTGTCCCGCTCATGTTCGAGATCGTCGCGTAACCCTTGCGTTACGCGATCAAAGAAGCTCTCGGGAACACACCGATTCACATGATCGTGTGGAGAGCGTCTTCCCTCCTCCTCCACCTCCATTAGAGGACTCTCGCGGTGGCCAGCGCTATCTAGATGAGCAGCTGTTGAACCACCGCGACGTGAACGGACGTCGGACGAGTTATCTCGTCCGGTGGCGCGGCTATCCCCCGTCCTGGGATTCTTGGGAGCCCCGCTCCCAATTGATGGTTGACGTACTGGGTCTAATTGAGCAGTACGACGCGGCACATCCTGTGCCGCAGAAAGACCGCCGGAGAAAGTCTTCCCGGCACGGTCGTAAAGGGGTTTCAGATTGTCAATCCCTTCGTACATCTCAGTAGAGATACGTACGCGCCACCACGGGCTGTTAAGGAGGTAAGCCTCCTTAGGTGCTCGTGCAGAGTTGTTCACACAACATGGGCACGAGTCTCCCCAAGAGAGGCAGGGTAATCCTTTCTCCCTGGACAGAAGATGCAGCTCATAGCGTGCACCTGTCGGGGTCCGCTTTTCAAACTTATCACGAGCTTTGATAAGTTTGTCGTTCCAAGCGTCACGACCTACATCCTCAAGGTTATGGATGTAAGCGTTCCATGCTTGAAGCAGTGAGGGACCATCACGTTTGTGATTCCCACTGTACCATCGATGTTTGAAGAAAGCATCGATGAAGAATTCATTCTCAGCGCGATAGGTTTTCGCACTGGGGTCAAGGTGATGAATCCTTGACGAATCGAACAATCGTGTTCGATAACGATCACTCGTTGTCGCCGACAAGTGATCCATGACGGATTTGGGAGGCATCCATGCCTTCTTTTCAGGAGCGAGACGCAACACATTGCGGTCCCGCTCTTCCTGCGACGTGCCGACAGAAGTACTGGCACCTCGCTGTGAAGTGGTGTCCATAGGAGAACCGACACCACTGTTAGCGCCCGAGTCTCGCGACCTCGAGCGCCTTTGCTTCGGCGATGGTTCATCTGATTCATCAGAGGAGCCAAAGATGCTACGACGCATAGCATCGTCCATGCCACGCTTGTCAGGCGGCTTGGATTCGATCGCCGTCGATACGGATCCGTCTTCCGTATCAGGAGAGTACGAGACACCGAGCTCGTACTCTGTGAAGACACGAGTGTCTTCATGACCAGCGCCTGCATCACCAAGTGACACAGGCTGGGTCGCTTCAGCAACCGATGAGACATCGGTTGCAGCGGTTTCTGCTTCCGTGCCTGCACAGAGACGTGTAGACGCGCTCTCAGCTGCCTTGTTCGCGCACCGCATGGGCTTGTTTACCATGCGATGAGATGTTGGAAAGTGGACTCGGACCAACAAGTGCAAACCCTGTCCCAAATGATTTGGGACGAGTATCCATTTAGTCAATCAGTCACTAAAGTGACTGATGGTTAAGGGGGGGTGATGTAACGGGGTGAATCGTTACATAACAATTTATAAGAAATTGTTAATAGAATATAACTATAAGAGTTATATTCTCAGAATATTGTCATAAGGACAAATATTCTGTAGCACTTACGAGTAGTTCCTAATTGGTTGATATAGGCCATTATATCAACCAACGAAGACGCGCCACGACAGACGCACGCAATGAGTGGTGAGCAGATAGTTGATATACACATTTGTATTGAGACATAGTTAGATGAGGATAAATAGTGATTTATTGACAGACATTAACTATGCTAAATACAGTTCTACTTTTTACTTTAACCAAGTACTCGCTTCTTCTTACCGTCTTCCTCTGCACGTACGAGTGTACGTGAAGTTCCGAGGCACCGCCTTACTCTGTCATCAGAATAAGTAGCTTGTACTGTCACCAGTACAAGCTTCAGGGTGCCCCGTTACATAGTTAATGTCTGTTAATAAACCACTGTTTATCCTCATCTAACTATGTCTGAATACAAATGTGCATATCAACTATCTGCTCACCACTCATTGCGTGCGTCTGTCGTGGCGCGTCTTCGTTGGTTGATATAATGGCCTATATCAATCAATTAGGAACTACTCGTAAGTGCTGCAGAATACTTGTCCTTATGACAATATTCTGAGAATATAACTCTTTTAGTTGTATTCTACTAACAATTTCTTATAAATTGTAATGTAACGATTCACCCTGTTACATTCTACGTACCTTTATACTGCGTACAATAGAGATACAGCAAGCGACGCTAAATTAGATTCCCTCTCGACAAGCATAATATTCCATATCGGACCGTAACAAGGTTATCCAGACTCCTCTGGTTTCCCTTGTGTTCATGATCCATCATTCATTTGCTACCACTATGTCACATGTGACATCGAGCATCTCGCGGCGGCTCCTTGTGTCGTACATATCCTTTTCTTGTACCTAAATCACCACGCGAGCGACGTCTCAGTACCGTGAACTCCCGCTACTCTGATCTTCAGCTCGATATCCGATGCTTTGGCTGTCACGTGGAACTCTCGTCAAAGTCGAGAGGCGCAATATGCTGTATGAATTGTATGTACCACGAAAGAGCGTTCAGAGACACCGAACATTGTTATGTCGGCGACGTGCTTCAACGCATGTGCACTTTGTATGTTAAGTTTGTATCGTTAATGGGGGACAAAAATGTGCCGAATGTACACGAGTTTCGATGTCGTTTCGTGCGGATGATACTGGTTAAAAACGGTTGAACTCGATCAGCGTGGGTAGGCTTGCAGACATATGCTTCTCATCGTGTCTAACAGTGTCGATGTGATCACAATGCTTCAGAATCAGCTGCTCGAATGGATGGGAGTCGACAAAGTGATAGGTCAATGCTTGCATTGGATGTCAGCACCTTTGAGGGACCTCCAGCAGCGCATGGAGGAGGAGATGAAGACGAAAACAGTCTATTGTGTAAATTCGTTGATGCTGTCCAAACGTCTACATTACGTCAGAGCAGACGATGTTTATGATGCATAACAAGACGCATTGCAGTGATCTTTGCGTGATGAAGCTAGCCAAGCTGAGGTGCTTTTTTGTGTCTTTGTCCACCAGTGATGGCTGAGTGACTAGATAACAGACCGGTCACTTCATGGAACATCATGGCTTCACTCGACCTCGATAATATTGCGTCAATTACAGCTGGGAAAATAAAAACCATACTGATGCGTTGAAGCGCCTTTACTAGCTGGCCTTGCACAGCGACCGATGTTAAGACACTCATCGACGCTGTCCGCTGCTCATAAGGCTCAAGAACTGTTCGGTACACAAGAGCCACATCCATTGCGAGCGCTGGATGCGCAAACTTAAGCAGCTGCAGGCCGAGAGATGGCGTCTCGCAACGTGAAGTCGACGCCATTCGTCGTGGATTTGCTCGTGCTCGCTGCCGTGTGGCTTGATCTTGTGCGCATGAGCTTGTTGCCTGAGAACGACTCAGAAATCAAGTCGTTTGATCTGTTTATGATCCTCGGGATCTCCCTCATCTGGTGTCTCGGTGCGCGGGATCAAGCAGGCGTAGCGCATTGCGAATCAATTTCTGCATCACTCGAAAAAGGACCAGGGCAACGCTGTGGCTTAGTAGAAGCTCATGCTAGTGGCTATGGATTACGAGGCGCTTAGGACGATATGGCCAAGTTTGGTTACGAGAGCTCGACAACCCCGAAGGATGTCAAGCCATGCAGATCTCGATTGATGTGCCGACGTTTTTGCTGGATCTGGCAAACTGTGATCTCGTACTGTTTACGTACTTGCTCATTCTGGTGGTGGCCATCACAAGCTGCGTTGTGCTCTGGTACTCGCACTCGAGACATACAACTTTTACAATTTCGCCATGTCGTCGGACTCACACCCACGCATGCTGCCGGGATTTCTTGCGGGCTAAGCCAGGTTCGCGAGATTCCGCAATGTGTGACGGAGGAAGATGAGCTCGCGGCAGTACTGGCCAAGAAACTGGTGCAGGTGGACATGATGGCCGCGAAATATATTCGGCGATCGCCAAGACCATTTTGGTGTTGCATGCTCGCTTCTGCGCTAGAAGCTTATCCCTGCGCTGCAAGGAGACCTCAACGCGATGCTGATAGAAGTGACTCACTTGGTGATAGCAGACCGGATGTCTTAGTCGTGAAGTCATGACTGCCGACTTTGCTGAATCTCATGGCGATGCAGCAGTTCTTAACACAGACATTTTGGCACAAGGATCCGCTTTTTTGCAGCTGCCACATTTGACATAGGCTGATGTCTAAGGATAATGTCACAGCAAGAACACCTTGCGTGTCGTGCGCCAATACTTTACCATGAAGCCGGAGGAACGTAAGGGTCTGGCAGTGGCATCAGAAGAAGAAAGCGCTGAAGTGAACAAGTGCTGGTCGATTGGCGTAGACGATGGAGGTAAAGAGCTTGTTGCCGAAGATGACGCAACGATGGCAACGATCAAGCTCACGCATAAGACTGTGAAGTAATTCGACAAAATGCGACTCGCTATACGTACACGGTTTTCATACTTGAAGATGGAGTGCTGGTACTGCATACTAGGCGATACGGGGCATAAACACGTACAAACTTTCTCCCCCAAAATGACATCGCAGGCGCGTGGCCGAGTTTAGTCGACAATTACAGGCTCTGCCCGAGGCTGGTACCTACCAGTTGTGTGTATCATCCGTCAAGAGTGATTCATACCCCACCTGGACTTGCGCTCTGTTGCTAAGGTGGGCGTTTCCGTAATCATGCACGTTGATATCCAGGTCAGATGCTCGGGTGCTGATCCTGTATGTCGCCATTTGTGTCTACAGTTTAACGTTGTTTATGCATCCATGTTCCTGGTCTGCCGACCGCATCTCGAGGGCTTGGAGCTGGTAACGAGTCTGCACTTTTGAGCAGGTAATGAACGTTTCTGACCCAAGTGATGGGAGAGAATGAGGATCCGGACTTGGAGCTGGATCTGGAGGCGATCGAGAAGAAGGTTGAGGAGAGTGAGAAGATAAACTGAGCGCGATCGCAGCTGGTCAGTCTGATTTGCTGTAAATGGCACGGCAATAGTGACGGCGTGTACTTGGTGTTTGTTGACGAGCACGCCATGCTTGCATGCTTACGACGTGGACACATACAGTAGCTGACTCACCATACTGAGCAGCAAGTGGATAGCCTTGTTGCAAGACTTGAGCAATCGTCCGACCACCGACGAGCTCAGCATTTGGTGAAGGTGTGTTCGTATCAACCTACTACTTAGCAGAGTGCCGTGAAGACCGTCAAATACCACAATCCCAGCCCGAGCCTCTTTCCAGAACTGCAGCACGTATTCATAACCCTTGCCGGTCTCAACGGCTATTCTCAATGATCGACACACGCCGTCCCCGGTGCGATTGCTGCCGACGATGGCGCAGACTCGATGTGATGGAAACTCAGACAGCAGCTGCGGTGCTGATGTGCATCGCCTGGCGTGGAGTTGCTGCTAGCGTGACGGTTGTGCCGTATAATTTGCTCGTTGTCCGTAACGTGCAATGCCGACGCATCGTGAGCACCGAAGAGCACCGTCGCCACGACCAAAGGAGACTGGCTGACTGATTGACCGACCGAGCGAGCGAATGACTAAATGATCAATATGGTGAACGAACTTGGTCGGTCTTAATAACGAACGAAGAGCGAGCGAATTAAGCAGACAGAGCATAAGCCATCGGACACTGCAGTAACTTCTCTCGCACTTTTCGTTCATTCGACGTTGACGTCGTGAAAAAAGGCACGACCGAGAAAGGTCCGATGGTATCACTGTTGTGCTGCTCTTCTGCCGTCGCCGATGGCAGTTTCGTGTAGCAAGCATCGTGGCGATGTGACGAGTACAAGTTCCTGAACCATCCAGATCGAAGGTTTCGTGACTCTTGCAAGACCTCACGCGGTGCTGAACGAGATGTGGCGCGCTACAAAGCCCAATCTTGACGCAGTTTGAGCGCGAATTTCGTGCAGAGAACGACATGCGTTGGCAAGATCGAATCCTTTAATCGGTACGGGCTGGTGATGCCATTGGTGGGTCGTCTTAAGTCAGCTTAGTTTTGAGATTCCGACGAAACGGCGCCTGTCGAATAGCAGCATGAGCAAAAATGCCGATGACAGCGAGTCGAGTACAGCAGCAAGTGGATGCTCTCTGTCGAAGGCTTTCGAAAATGAATACGGCAGCAACCGACAGACCGATATGGAGCTGGACCCGTAAGACGGGCTGTTGCTGGATTGTACTTTGATTCGACGGAGGGGGACAGCAACTTGTCCGTTGAGTTGTTTGCTTGCAGTGTCGAATGTCAGCGGTGTCGTGGCAATGATTAATTACTACTACCAGATGTAAATCCTGGACGGCACAGCAATGCCGAGGTCATTTTGAATCTCGAGAGAGTTCACAATTTACCATTGTGGACAAAATCCGCCGGACATGTAGAGCTGGCAGTGCGACGGATCACTTGTTGCAGGTCTCGTTTGCACTTGTGGTAGCGACAGAGCCGTAGCAGTTGAGGCAGAGGTGGTGTTTGATTTTTGACGGAGAACCGGCGTTGAATGCAGGCGGCGTCATGAGCGGATGGTATACGACGCTTTTCGCTAAGATGTTGGTCCGACATTCGGACCACTTGCGAGCACAGAGGGATGAGAGCGAAGTTGGTTGGATTAAAGTGAGCTCAAACTCTCTTGTTGATCAAGATGACCACTTGGTCTACTTGGTGATTGCTGGACGGCTCGTGGGTAGGCGATTCCAAAGAGCATTTGGTACCAGTTCACTCTTGCGCTGTCACTCTTCGATTGGCGTACCAATATCCTTTGCCGACTTGTAATTGTGTGACGATGAGACCGACATTGGTATGTTGATAGTCAAAACGACCGATGATGTAGAAATGCAGTGTCGAGACTTGAAAGTGACTCGTGTTGTGGACGGCCGTGCGGCTGCGGCTTGTTGAAGGTGGCGCTAGTATAAAAAACGTGGTACGAAAGAATCGCTCGCGTCACTTGGACGCTCTCGTGAAGTACCGTGTGCTAAGAAGCGTGAGTAACCAGCTGCTGTCGTTCATGTACGGCGATGTATGACGTGGTGGCCTGAGGGGATGCTCAAGGTGTGTTTTACTGCCAAGAGCTCGAATCGCGTACGTGTGGAATGCCATCGATCGACGTGGACAACTAGAAGAAACAAGCGGACTGTAAGTTTGGTTCGCGTAACTTCCCCCGGAACTCGAACTGGACAGTGTTGAGTGGTTCCGTGTAAGCAGTCGAAGTGCGATGGCTGCATTTGCTTGTGCTGTTCACGGCATACACCGGTCGTGCCAGCGTAGGGGTTCGAAGATTGATCGGCAGCGGCGGTGGTGTAAGGCGGCTCAATGGTGCCTATATGCCGGCAGGACCACCTGCCACTGCTATCCCGAATGTGCATACATAGTTGAATCGTCTAGATCTGCCAATCGACAGCTTGGAGGAAGCGCTAGTGGAGCACACGTACCTGATTGTAACAGTTGGTCATCACCGATTTTACTATCGAGTGAGCGGCATGCTGCGGGTCGAACTATTTTAAAGCAGGAGCAAGGAGAGGTAGCTAATTCGTGAGATGTGTAAACAATGTAGACGCCGGACGAATTGTCAGCCACGCGATGGGTCTTGGGTGCCAATGGAATAGAGGAGCCAAGAGCCGTTATTGGTGTAGAAAAACGTTGTGAATGCGCAAGTCCGATCGATTATGAAGAGCTCAAAAATTACTTTGCCAAGTTACAGGACACTCACGGTTCAAAGCGTTTGCTCTTCCCACTATGCCCGCCGGATTCAAGCAACCTCAATCATCCGAACGCTGCACTGGTCCCGCCAAAAAGCGTGTAAGGGTGTCTCCGTTGGCAGAGTTCGAGGAATTCTCGCTAGAAAACGTTGTGGCCAACACGAAGACCGGTGCTGTTGCTGCTCACCTACCGAAGACCGTTCTATTGAAGCTGTTTGAACAAGACGCGACGGTCCAGTATCTCACCTCCGACCACAAAAGCTGGGTCTATATTGTGCCACGATGGTACTGGCATATCTTCGAGCACGCCAAGCCTGAGGAGCTTCGTTCAGCAGCTGTAACGGAGTCGCCTGTGACCTGGTCTGCCATGTTCCAGCAGGCATGGGAAGCACACCCAAGGGATCATGACACTATCGTGATGTTTGGCAGACGAACGAAGCTTCCGCGATTCCAGCAGCTATGCGGCGAAATAGGAAGTTACCGATACTCTGGCAGGACATTTGAAGCCCAAAAGACGTATCCGCGGGGATTGAGACACGCTATCCAGCACATGCAGGGCATTGTAAGGGACCCTGCCACGCGGCAGACAAGACTCACTGGAGGTCTCGTGAACTGGTACGAGAATGGAAACCACTACATTGGGCTACATGCCGACGACGAACGTGACATGATGGCATGCTCTCCTATTGTTTCATTGTCACTAGGAGCTACTAGGCGCTTTGTGTTTACAAAGAGGACCTCAAAGAATGCTCTAAACGATGACGTGGCTGTAGCGCGAATGGAGTTGCAGGTTGGAGATGGCGATGTGATGATCATGGGTGGCGCGACGCAAAGAACCCACAAGCACGCGGTTCCAAAGATGACTCAATGTCGTGAGCCAAGAATCAGTGTCACCTTGCGCTGCTTCCAGTAGGCGCTTGATCTTTTACCCCTTCTGGATCATTCATGCGTGACGTATGCGCAACTACGTATCATGATGGTTGTTCCATGACCGGTTGGGACACGCGTCGGAGACATGGCACCGCGTCAAGCTGGGAAGAGCGCGAAGAAACTGAGTGCGATATCAGGCGTTATCATGGGTTCTCAGTTACCGGTTGAAGTAGAGAAGAATCGTTACGCGAATGAACAACAAGTACAATTGGCCAAGTGTCGAGGCCTTCTCCCATCTTCTACGGGCAGCGTAACCTTCGTGATGCCTGGGCCATGCTTTCATACGTGGTTAATGTTGGGAACGATGCAGGCTCATAGCAACGTTTATCATAAATTTTGCCTTTACTAACTCAAGGTGGCGAGATAACAGTAACCAAATGAGTCCAAGGTTTGAGACGATCGTCCAGCATTAGCGGCTCGTGGTCCGTGCATGATCATACGTAATCGGCCGCTTCGAAGGTTTCGTTTCACCGACAGCTTACCTGTGGAAGCTCTTATCCACAACGTAGGGTCAACGATGAAAACCTTCTAACGTGCATCCCCACAAGCCAGGGCAGTTATCGTACAAACACCTGCGCGGGTGACTGTAATTTGTGTCAACCATACCAGCAGCGCTGCACAAGCATTGGCCGAATCTCATCATCGAATGCGCTAGGAACGACATTGTGGCTGGCCATGTCTTCCTCTCAAGTATACAAAGAACGGACAGATAGCGCACTCATGCACAGTTACATTCGTTGGGCACTTTGGCTCGACACGCGTTATTCGAGAAACATCAGATGCAACCAGGAGGTCGACGAGTGGAAGCAAGAGGACAGAGCACAACAAGACATGCCACATTACAAAAAGCTACGACCACGTTTCGTTTAGTTGTTCCCAACGCTCAGCGTGTGAACAACTGAACGAAACGTGGTCGTAGCGCTTACAATTTAAGCTTGCTGCGATGTCTATCCATTGCGATGCTACTCATCGATACATAGCGGTCTGCAACAACTTTTGCGATGTAATCCTCGTACTTGTCGCAAGCCTCCGTCACGAGATTTACAACATCTTTGTGTTTAAGTCCCCTGACGATCCAGGAGGCGAACTGTGCCAATTCGAGTGCATGCAATTTTGCTGACGTTCTGTCTTGCATTCTCATGTCATAGATATGTCGCGCCACGAGTCCACGATTGTTTCCACTGTTCACAAGTAAATTATTATACCGTACAACGGCCGGATCGTTGCTCGATAATATCTTCCGAAGCGATTTCATCGCATGCTGAAAATCTTTGCCATGCAGTTCTTCCACCGGTTCTAATACGACAGCAGGAGGTCTATCTCGTGGAAATTTTTGGAAACGGGGAGCAATCGGATCGACACTATTTTGTTGCTTGTGGGCGATGGCGCCAGCGACGTGTGTCACGCCTTCATTCTTGGGCTTAGCGCCAGCGACGTGTGTCACGCCTTCATTCTTGGGCTTAGCGCCAGCGACGTGTGTCACGCCTTCATTCTTGGGCTTAGCGCCAGCGATGTGTGTCACGCCTTCATTCTTGGGCTTAGCGCCAGCGACGTGTGTCACGCCTTCATTCTTGGGCTTGCGTAACCTGGAGAATAAAGTAGAAAATGCATTGAGCTTGTCCTTGAGCCATTTGGATGCGTTCTTCAGCATTGCAATCGCATTTTCCATCAAAAAGAGCGCTCTTTCTCCACGGTTTTCCAAGTCGTGGGCAGCTGTCAAGGGCCCCAAACCGTTCGTGTCCTCAGCTCCATCAGTGCCAGATGCCCGGACCTCCAACCCTTCGAGGCCTGATGCGTGATCGACGAGGACGAGGAGCACACAACTCACGGCGAGCGCAAACAGGTAGAACGATCGCATGGCTGTCTTTAAAGTGGCTTGAATAGAATGCTATTTAATGGAGTACAAACCTGAAATGAGCAGACAGTCTGCACGGAAAACCCGGCGATTTATAAAGGGATTTCCTGAAAAATCGATTTACTCGCTAAAAAGCAAGTGGATAGATAGCCTCCAAGCGTAAACCAGCCAATCAAAACAGGGAGTACGTACTAGTACGCTACATTACAAAACCATGGATAATTAAAAAGCTATAGAAACTGCTTTAACATAGAGATTTGCCCCAGTTGCCGCGCGAAGTACACTTGTACGAGCGTGAAGGGTTACAGCCCGGCAAGAATATCAGCAATTACGACAGAATAAGCCCTCGCACAAGAAAAAGCTAGTAGCAATATGAACAGCGAAAAAACAGTAGTTGATTATCATGCAGCGTGGGAGCCCTAGCAAGATTGGTACAAGTGGTCGTCAAAGGAGTGTCGTTGCCGATTGCGATTCCACCTACCCCTCCTTGGCGAATTAAGCAAGCAGGTGAGACTACGGCACGATGTGTCACCATTTGTCAGGTTCATAGTCCACTGTTCGAACTTTATAAAGTGAGGTAAACAAGCACGTAAGCACAGCCGAATCATTTTGTTGAACTTTGTCTAAGAGATGATTCGTTAGATTGTTGGGTGTGATGGTGTCATTCCTGTGCACAGCGCATCCACACCTTCCTTATAGCTGGGGGATGACCCAATATAGCTAGTCTTAGTACAGCAATCGCGAAGCCATTTCGCCCTGTATATGCGTCTCCATCTTCCTTTGACAGCTCTAGGTTGTCAAAGGTTCTGCTGGAAGGGGACTAAAGGAAGATTACCTAGTGTTACTCATTATGGTGTTTAAAGGGATGGGTACATAAGGAAGGTTGGTTGGTTCAGATGGTCTTTTTGCACGGTGTGATCTATTCGCTTGTACATCTATCAATTGCTGAGCCAAAAGGTGAGCACCGGAAATCCCAGTGGCAGATACTGGCAGGTCCTTAAGACACAGGGACGATTCTGGGTCCGCAGACCGGCGGCTCGTGTCATGATGGCGAGGTTTAGTTCATATGGGGTCTTCAACCCCAGAAGCTGTTGACAAAGCAGGAAGACTATCGTGTGCTACGCCACCGATTATGGGGGACGTGAAGTACGGTCATCGAAATGACACGAGGCGCGGGGGATGCCACCCGCTATTACACATTCCCCTTCCCTGCCTACGTACGACCCATGGGTGCGTGAGAGGCATGCCCAAGTCGTGACCTTTTCCTTTTCGGCTTCCGCGAGGGATAATTCCTGCCGAAAGGGCTTCCCTTATCTAACTTCCAAGGTTTAAATCGAATTGAGCGCAGCTGAAAATAATTAGGAATCGGTATCTATGGAAGGGTCCGTGGAGGCAAGGGTATGAAGAAGTCGCGAAGCGGCTATTGTAAAGAGGTATAAAGTTTAGAGGAGACAACTGGTAGTCAGGAGTAAAATGGAAAGTGTACTATTCGTTAGAAAACTTACACATGCATTCAGCTACTCCTTTGCAGAAGCACTACAAATGTCATACATGAGTTGTTTCTTTCTTCGTGTATCCGAACGACGAAGTTTTAGTTTCTGTGTCCGTTCCAAAACGACCACACTCAAATGTACACAAAGCGTACGTCATCAGCACCTCACCTCGACTAGAAGTCCCGACTATTGTCTTTGCCAGGAGAATCTAGAACTTGTTGGTCGTAATTTCTTTTGTCAGAAATCGGCGAGCTATCAGTTTTGTTTCAATGTGTTTCAGCCGTATGACCTTGGCGGTAACGGGGCACCCTTTGCCTGGGACGCCACGAAACTTCACGTACACTAGTACGTGCAGAGGAAGCTAATCTACTCAAACTGCTAGTTTGAGCAAAGGTACAAAGAAAACTGTATGTAATATAGTTAAGCTACCAATAAAACTTCAGCATGTATCTAGCAATACTAATTTACATTGTCGTATGACGACAACCTGCTCACCACTCATTACGCGCGTCTAGCAGCGATTGGTGGTAACCTTGGTTGATATATCTTTATCAAGCAGTGTTTGAGTGGCGCATGAATATTATCCTACAAGGGAATAATGTTTCTTCAATATTATCCATCTCGGATAATATTAATAGGAAATTGTCACGCTAGACAATCTCCCTATTGACACCGTTTGGTGTCAATTTCATGTAACGGGCTACCCCGATACATCACCCCCTCGACCATCAAATTCTCGCTGATTAAATTTAACTGTTTGGGACAGAGTGACCACCGTTGGATCACTCTGGGAAAGGGATCACTTGTTGGTCAACTTCTAACTTATTTGCCAATTCATCGCATGTTGTCGAAGTCCATGCGGTGTGCTGCCGAAGCAGCAATAAAGGCGGTTGCACGCATGCGTGCAGCCGTAGAAAGTTCTTCTCTTGCTTCAGCAGCGGGTGATTCTTCGCCTGCTGTTGCGATTCAGCAACATGCGGTGCCTGTTGTGAATAGTCCATGTGGTGAGTCACCGCGTGCGACAGATACATCCGCTGTGTCTGCAGCGGGTGCTAAAACTTGCAATGTAGATGAGCCTGAAATAGAACTCATCTATCTTGGCGAGTCGGATGGTGCATCCGACTCGAAGGCGACACCTCACGCCTCCGGATAATCTATGGCGGACACTGCAATAGCAAGGTGAAATGGCTGGAGGAACGTGGCGGCATCATGTCCGAGATCTTCGGACCGAGCGATTCGTCTGACGAATCCTCGTCTCACGGAAGTCCATCTGATAATAGGACGCATATTGATGGTGGTGTCGCACTTATACGTCACCACGAGAAAAATATTCGAGGAATCGAGCTGCCACTGGTGTCAGTGCTCATGCTGAAACCACTCAAGAGGCCAGGGACCACAATTTCCTACGACATTCTCCTCAAATGGAGTTTCCTTGGATGCCGTCTTTCAAGGAATTAGATCGAGTGGCCGGGATGACCACCGAACGGGATCGAATTCGGCTGTTCGACTGTAGGAGGATCTGTCCTCCTTATTCCAGCACGAAAACTATCCGCGTTGAAATAGAATTTACACCGATGTGTCTTTTAAACCTTGGGTGTACAATAGCAAGCGTGGCCGGGACGGTAAGGCCTTGGTGCACATATCGAATGTTTTTATCCGTAACATCGGGTGCATCGGACGTGAGGCCTGGCTCGGTAAACTTGATTCAGCTCGCATCAGGTTTGCTAAACGCAACCCAGTCGGTGTACGATACAAGCTGCACCGAACGTCAATAGAGGCAGGATTACCCTGTTTTTCGTGGGGTAACCCGTGTCCAGGTTTCCTGGACAACCCGAATCGTGCCCCTAGCGAGGTCTAACTCCCTAATGTTCCCTACTAGAGGGCGAGCATCTCTGCTGAGATTGCCGAAGGGATTGACACTTTGCAATTCATGTACTCGTGTTTGGGGGGTCGTTTTACGACGTCCCTTCTTCGAACGCAGCGCGTGGGTATCGTCATATTGCTCGACGCGACCCAGAACACCAGCAATCAGCTGGGTGCGATGCTCTCAGCTGTCCTAGGTCGGTGGATAGCCACGCCAGCGGACGATGTAACTCGTCCGGACGCTCTTTATGTCGCGGTGATTCAAAATACGCTCTACCAGAAAGCGTAAACCGCCACCACAATATACTAAAGGGTGTGGTGGAAGCGGGAACATCTGATGCGGCTTGAGGGTAGGATCATCTTGATGTTCAAGAGCTGAAATGTGTAACGGAACCGTTGCAAGATGACCCATCTAACGAACGGACTCGGCGTTATGACCTTAAGGATCTTGTAAGGGATAATTACAATTTCCTAACGCACGATCGTTTGGATGGTCGTGCCGCTTTTGCGTTTGCGCAACTTGAGAACGAACGTTCGATTCGTTCTTTTCGTGACAAGCTGGCTGAAGCTCATCAAAACATCGCTCAACTGCGTGAACAGGTCGCTTCGCTAGTCGACCAGACTGGCTCGTTGAAACGGGACCACTCGAAGGTGTTCTCGGCTCTCGACCGCGGAGGTATTCTTCGCCTCTCGATAAGGGCTCGTACTGATAGTACGGGCGGAGATGTCCAAAATAAAACGTAGGATGCGTACGCATCTTACGGGGCATTTCAATCGTGTATGCGTTGCCCATTCGGCGCAACACACGAAATGGACCAATTTACTTGGGCAGTAATTCACTGGAGCCCACGTTAGTCACTGCTTATTTTGGTAAATTTACGGTTGACAGTAAAAAAAGTCTCCTTCATTTAATGAAAGAACACTTTCTCTTCCATGTTTGTCTGCGTTTCTTTTCTGCTTTTCCATTGAGTCTGCAATAGAGTCTTGAACGAAGCGTAAAACAGCTTCGCGAGTCAGCAGAAATTCACCTGCTGATTAATCCTGTCAACAGCAGTGCGCACAAAGCGCACTGCCGAAATAACGTCGTTATCATCAGTGAGGGCGTCATCTTCTTCACTGTGGCAGTCATCGGCGATGCTGGATATATAGGCTTCATCGTCATTATCATCATCGATGTCGATGTGATCGACATCGGAATTCATCACGTCGATACCATTGTGGACGTGTGATTTTCAGACCACCAAGTTTTCACCTGCCGACGATAGTACGTCTGCGCCTTTCCGGCCAGGTGTTGCCCCAGGACGTCAACCATGATATCCTCCGGACACGCGAACCCACACGAACGCTCCGTAAACCTGACTTGGCGATAAAATTCTTTCTTCCATTAAAGGAACCCACTCCTAAGTCCGTGGTAGAGTTCCTATCCGTCGAAGAGTTGCAACGCTAGATTTCGATATTGCGCGTCCGGCATGTTTGCAACCTGCGGCCTAGGATAAATGACTGATGTTCAGCATCCATCCACTGGGAATATATCCTGCACGCACCCCTGCCTGTGGTGTACAGGCTCATGAAATGGTCATATGTTGAAGTTTGCTTTAACATGGCTCACCGGTTATTCGATAACATTCACTTGGTTATGGCGGCTTGCCCCGATGTACGTCGCTGGCGACACGTTTGGGGACTTCTGGAAGGAGAGGTTCGCTCCAAATACTGAAGCCTCATCCTCGCTCCGAACTCTTGGGGGCAAACCGAAAATTGACTCAGGTGAATCCTTTTCGTCTTTGCTGACTTGCTCCTTCGGGCGACCTCCTTCCTATTCATCCGATTGAATAGGTCCCCGAGCATAGCCAGCACCTGGTCAATCTCCCCTACGGGCGCTGCTGACTTCTCTTCCAAAACTTGGTGATAGATCTTGTCTGGACCGTCAGTAACCACGGCGGGTCCAGCCTGATCGGAGGCCCCGGCATCGCGCTTGCTTTGGCTCATAACCTATAGATTCGTGGTGCTTGGTTTGCACTTGTACAAAGGTAGGTAGAAGTAAAGTCAACTATTTTTTAGCATTAAACATCTACTTTGTCAATGCTACAACATGCACCACAACTGCACTGAAACTTGACGATGAACCTGCCCGATGGTGTCCGTCTTTCCTCCCTTTTTCGTACGTCAGTCACACATTGCAAACGCGTCGTCTTGTCCCAGCCGTCATGTTGTCAGCTCGCTGTGCACCTGTCAAGTCATCGCCCTGTCTCTCCCTGTCTCAACTTAACGATCGTCTCCTCGTAGTCCTACATATCATCTGGTCTGAACACGGCCAAATAGGTGAGACCTTCACATGGCATATCCATTAAACCTCGAAACTGTCACACATGATAGTGTGGTGGAGCGATTTTGGAAGAATGCCCTATCGATAAAGGGAGTGATCTCCAACGGTGACAAATCGTTGAGAGGGATTGACTGGTTGATTAGGGGCGCAATACTTAGAGCGAATATCACAGTTTCAAGATCGACTATCACGACACCGAGAGCGAATATAGCAATACCGCAACTAAATATCACGACGAAGGGATCGAATGTCAAGTTACCAAGATCAAGCCAATGTACCGAGATTGAGGAAGTATGAGATGTTCAAGGTCGGGGATATGGCTGACAGATCGGCAGAGATCAAGATACTGGAAGGCGATCGACAGCCGGTAGAAGAGATCGAGATCAATAAAGGAGGCAAGTTGATTAAGGAGATTGACTATCGAGGAGATCAATGATCGGACAGATCAGCAATCGGAAAGATCAGGGATCGGCTAAGGAGATCGACGATCAGCGATAGGCCAAGGAGGTCGACGATCAGCGATAGGCCAAGGAGGTCGACGATCAGCGATTGGACAATGATATCGACGGACAACGATCGGCCAAGGAGATCGACGATCTGTCTAAAGTGGACCACACATGCGAAGATCATCACCGAATTAAGGGGACACGTGGCAGAACATCATAGCATACAGACAGACATAGTCACAGTCTTAGCTTTTATTTGGTCGGCATTGAACAGAACTCATTTCGCTTCTAAGTACACGCGTCGACTTCTCTTCCGGGATGGAATATTGCCCATCGACGTAAAGAAGGTCACGCATACTAAAACCAAATGATATCCCGGATCATTGGCTGGGGATCAAGAATTCTCATCCCCCCAACTGCGATCGGACGCAGCAAGAACGAAAAGGACAAGACGCAAGATCTCGAGACGGCTCAAGTGGTCAGAAGGCTCGCGTACCAAGCATCCACACAGTGGACTAGGCGATCTCGTTGAGATCTGGGTGACTTATATCAAGCACCCTACAAGTACCCCGTGATCGCGCGAAGATTTCCGACCGATCACACCAACCCATTCCAAGCACGGTCGGTTTTCTTTTGACACGAGTCCACCGAGAAGAGTGCAGCCCGCCCTACCGACGGGTACAAAAGGTGAGGAAGGAATTACAAGAAACGGAAACGGAGCACCCTCTCCGATAGTCGATCTTCGGGCACCAGTGGAGAGCCGAGATCACCTCATAAAATGAGTGATCGCCACTCCACAACAGTGGTGCGCGTGTCCGGATCTTCTGGTGACTCGGGATTTCACCGTGAGTCCCTGAGTGAAGATGAAAGGGTCAAGATTGAACCTGGAATGGAATCGTATGAGGCAGAGGGATCGCCAAGGACGCGTGATTTAAAAAGATCCCCAGATCGTCAGAGGTTTAAGAGGGGCTCTAATGAAAAGAAAAACAATGAGGAAGATCGATCTTACGATCAAAAAGATTAACCTCAATCCCCTCCTTAGGTCCCTTCGGGGACCATCGGGGATCGTGCCGCAAAACGAGATCCGCTGGGTTAAAACCCTTAAGCGAAAACTGAACAAAAACTACACAAGACCACTCAGGCAATGTCGAAGAAGAAGATTGGGAAGACAGATCGATTGTAGAAAGACGAGTCCAGATCAAATCAACACGATCGCAGCGCGAAATCGAGCGAGCGAACGATCAAGTTCGTGGATGATGCTCCGGATATGAAGATGGAAGGCTGGCAGTTGTATCAATAAACGCAGAGATATCACCGAAAGACGCTCAAGAATTTGCTATCAATCGACCCACTGCTCAAGATACTGAAGTTTAAGCGGATCGGAGAAATTTAAGATACGATATCCCCACAGAGGCGGCAGAGAACCCGCAAGATGGAATCGACGCAATCATCAAGCTACTACATGACGTTGGATACGTTGCTGGTGTTTTCGATGCGAAAAAGATGCTACAGTGCGATTAAGATCAAGTGGTCCACGCGTGCCAATCGCTGTATGACAAGTTATTTCCACTGACGAGGAGATGCGAACCCACAGATCAAGATGCCAATGCGATCGCCAACGTCCCAAGGGGATACCATACCGGATCGTCGCAGGACGCCTCGGCGGAATCCGAGATGGAATCGGAAGAATCGGTCGGTATTCAGATGACTTTTCTGGGCCCCAGTGGGGTAGCACATCTACGTGATCGGGTTATGAGGATCAAGGTCTACCCGCGATCGACGATTATCGTCGCAAAAGGACAAAGACGCCACTGATGCAAGGAAACCTGCAGAGCTAACTCACTGAAGCCATGGAGCGCTTTCAACAAGATCAGCGGGAACTGGCGTATCAAGCGATCTACCCAAGTCAAAGGATCAAGCCTGCGAAAATTTGCGAAACGTATACACCGGATGTCGAGATAAAATCGGTGCGATAGCATATCAGTCAATCGGATTTCCTTGATCCTGAAGATGCTAATCCCGACGATTCGAGCCAAGATAAGCGGCGACGCGTGATGATGGCCACCACAGAGACGTTGCAGGAGGGTGGTAAAAATTTCCAGCGCATTCGAGTGTCAGCAATGACGGAGCTGAATAAAATTTAGTGGAAATGATCGAGCTCGAAGCTGGATCAGCAAGGCCAAGTCGGCGTTTTTGCGCGATTAGGCACGAGATGAAGAAAATTGCTTGGTGTTCGGCTACCTGTTGACGGGACCCGCGCAAAATGGTACAACGAGCTGTACCGATCAACACGATACAAGTGAAAACGATTGCTACCTTGTTTTATGGAACAGCATGGTGAACAAGGTGTCTCAGTGGCCAGGCAGTGTTACCTCGCGCGGAAGCGATCCGACGAAACCCCGTTGAAATACTTGCATCGTCTTAATGTAGCAGCCAAGAATGCCAAGATCGAGATTAAAGACGAGAGATCGGCTACCGCCGTCACGCGCCGCGAACACGTGGAACATTTCATTGCTACGATGGACGATTGTGATCTGTTAAAACAACAAAACCCTACTGCGATTGATGGATGTTGAGGGGATGGAGAAACTCTCCGGGCATGTGACCGGATGGAGAATCGTCAGATGAAGGTGTCAATGGGATCGAACAAATTCTAACAGCGAGCGATCGCAATTTCAAATCCAATAATGTTTAAGACGACTCGGGTGGTGCTAGCGATCCGAGAGAAGGTCGAGAACGGCGGATCGGAATCGGAGTCGACTGGATCCGAAGATGATTTGGATCGTCGTCGTGTTTGTGTAACGACTACACCCGATCAAGATCATCCGAACAAGGAACAGCGTACCTGGCAGAAGAACACTGGTGAAGGAGAAGGACGCAATCGTAGTGGACGATCGAAGGTGTGTGCCCATTGTGGGTCTACCAGACACGATGTTCGAGGGTGTTGGAAGCCGTTGACATTCCAGAACTGTGCTCGCAAGGTACATCCCTCGGACAAATGCTTCTTCGTGTGTGCAGCCTGCGGGGATATACATGAAAGTGGCAAGTGTCTTATGGAGGAACTCGTCAATTTGATTCGAAAAAGGTACGTGCCAACGAAACACGCTGGAATGTTTCCACCCGAATTGGAGGAGATGTTGAACTAAAAACCCTCTCCAGGTTGGAATACGGCACGAGCCGAGCGTTCTAGGCTCTGCATTATTGCGTTTGTTAAAGGTCCGCGGAGAGATCAAGAATTTAACGATCGGGTCTACTCGATCGCTAATATACATAAAAGTTCTACATTGATCTCGCCAATATCAAGTTTGAAAAGGGTGGATAATTACGGCCGATTGCCTGTGAGGATGGAGGTCGACCTCGCACCAGGGGAATTGCGCGGGTATTGGAAAGACCACACCCCTGGAAAATGGTTCAAGCAATCTAAGGCGGTTGGCAAGATCAAAAGTTAGAAAGCCACGATGCTGTTCGAATCTGGCGGTGAAGTGTCGATCCTCGATACTTCCTTTGCTCGTAAGGTAATTTGTGTGATCGACAGCAGTCGAACACAAGAGTGTGTTAAAATTAAAGAGAATACGTATGTGAGGATGAGGCGGACGAAAATCACGATCACTCTGGACGGATCGTGAGTTTATTATTTCGATGTTTGGGTGGGCGATCAAAAAAGGCTAAGAGATTATATTAGAAATGGATTTAATGGTTTCAGCGGGTATCCGTTTAGACTTAACCGGCGGGACGTTATGTCTACCGGACGAGGTGCGAATTGTTCAAGAAGGGCGAAAATCTCCTTACCGATTGACCATACAGGCGATCAACCTGAGTGATCAACATGTGGTCATAACGGTTGCAAATCGGTTGAGGTCCGTGTTGGGGTTGGCCCACCTAAGGATAAGCTTTGGGTGAGGCGGGGAGTGACATAAGTGCCGACGGTCACTAATGGGCCAGTCCAGATCAAGTATCTGCAGCTCCCAAACCTCAGTGATCGTGAGATATTTTTAAATCATGGTGCTTCGTTAGCCTTGTGGATGACATAAGATCTGTTAACTAGATCATTAGGGTGGGTATCAATCGGATAAAGACGGTAAACAGAATGGCAAACGATAGCGTGTGTAGCGTCTACGGAACGAGAGCAAAAGATAGTAGAAGAGTAGGCAGGGCCATTGGTGGATCATCCTGATATGAAGTTTTCACTCGAATTTTACCCCGCCAAGCAACAGAGAGTTCGAGGAAGAACATGTCGTAAACGGACCAAGAAATTACCAACGGAAAAGAGAGTCAAGACCAAATCGTGGTCGAAAGCCACACGACGATGTTATATCAACGATCAACAGAACTATCTTCGGCGATCCACACAAACAAGGAGACGTTTCATGCTGTAAAAGGACGTGATCAGCGCAAAGAAGAGATTTATGACGAGAGACTAATTGCGACGGATGAGATCAGACACGAGGAAGCTTATCCGTTGCACAGTCGATCCGTACATCAGCCAGAGACGATCGCAATTATAAAAGGTGAATTTCAAGAACAGACCGATGGACTGGTTGAGGGCGACACGTTTGAGGGCGACGGAGTAGTGGAGATCAAATCGCCAGCAGAAGACAAGATTACCATGAGATCCACAATGGTGATCGATGCGATCGAAGCCGGGAAAGAGGCGGTCGGGTTAGAGAATGACCAATGCCGATGCGACACGACTTAAACAAAATTGGGGGTAATGGATATATAGGAATTGATCCGACCCATAATCAGTCCAGCTGTCAACCTGGAGAGATAAAAAAGGAAGATCGTGAGTCACAAGATCGGGCCGATCAACGGATTGAGAAAGTGAGTAATACCAAGATCGACAAGGATACGACGAGAGATGAGTCAACGTCAACATAAAGGTATCACCATGATGGCGGCGAGTTATTTGCAGAAGATGTGGAACAGCACATGGCAAAAAAAAATTTGAATTGGATATGCCTATACAGAAAATAAAGATTGATGACCTTTACGTAGGCGATTTTCAACACCCCAAGAAGCAAAGATTAAGAGAAGTTGCGCGAAATGATTTGGAAGAGCCGGTATCTATTTATTAGAAAAAGGGTAACGCTTTGCCTCCTGCAGCGCGTGGAGCAGTTTGTGACATCGATATGGGAGGAGTTAATCTGATCGCACAACGGGTCCGATCGGTGGAACCTAAATTCCGAGAAAAACTCGCTAATTTTTTTAAGGGACAATTGTCGGCCAAGATTATTCGACCATCTACATCACCTTGGGCTTCACCCATAGCGGTGATCATCAAGAAAAACGAAGAAGATATAAGGCTGTGTATTGTTGACAGGCGGGAGAATTAGCCAGTTGGGTTGACGGTGTATTTGATGGCACTGATCAGTGAACTGCTGCAAGACATGGATAAAGCCATGCGGTAGTGTTCCCTAAATATGGCGAGTGGTTTTTGGGTCGTGGAAATGACTGAAAGGGCAAGAGCAATTTCCTCTTTTATCACTCCATCCGGTTTGTTTGAGTGGTTACGGATGCCGTTCGGGTTAAAAAAGGTCCGCAGATATACCAGCGTCTGATCGATAATGCTCTGCATGGACATTAAAAAATTGGCATAGATCCGAATTGATCACGGCCGAATCGCCGGAGTGGATCAATGTATACACCGAAGGTGAACCAGATACGGATCCAAAGCCGTAAGTGTTGGGTCGAAGATATAATATCGATAACATCTTAATACCAGCTATGTCGTGGAATGCTCTGTGTGAAAAGGTGGAGAGATTGTTGGATGTGTGCGATAAGTGTAATTTGTCCATCAGTCTGGCCAAAAGGATTGAGGACGTCGCAAGGTGGAATAAATAGGACATCAAATCTCGCTTACAGGTTTGGAAGCTATTCCGAAAGATCTGAAATCGCCGGTGAATGTCCCGTTACCTTGGACACTGCGAGCGATACAGTCATTTTATGAAGAGTCTCAACTATTACAGTAGGTTCATTAAAGAATTCGCCATTTGCGCATTTGTGTTGCACGAATTGCGGGAAGCAGATTTCCTTAAGATTAATCGTGCTAGTGAAGCTCCAAAACCAATCTCCACCATAAAGCCGGAGGCTAATCATGAAGAGAATGGAGTGGGTGATCACAGATTGTGCCTAAAATCGGAAATCAATGTCGATCGGTACCCAATTGCAGGGTACGATCACAATCTATACCTAAAACCGGAAATCGATGTCTATCGGTACCCAATTACAGGGGACGATCACAGTTCCGATGGCAGAAATCAATGGGAGAAAGCAATTATCGCATTTAAGTTGTTAAAAGGTTAAGATAGCCACAGCTCCGATTTTGAAACATTTTGATACCAAACGACCGCCTGTGATTACATCATATGATAGTAAGGGGGCTGCATCAGCTGCTTTGCTTCAAGAAGATGATAGCATGTATTGGCCCGTTACCTTTCCGAGTCATACGCTAAAACCCAACGAGCTTTAATACAGAATGATGGAGAAAGAGGTGTTGGCCCTCCTCCGGATGTTAGACATCTGTTATAAGATTCTGGTATCCCGGGAGATTACGGTGCTTACGCGACATTCGACATTAGCGTGGTGACTACAATCGTCAGGCCTCAACGTAAGTTAAGACGATGGGCTGCTTTTTTATCGAACTGGACGTTTGGAAAATAGGCGATCAGAAAAGGGAAAAGATGGAATACTCGGCATGCTGGCGGAAAGTATAACTCCTCGGGAAGAAGTAGATGAAGTATTAATTTCGATCGCCCCGAGAAAACAGTCAAGGCAGACGACCAGCATGCCACTATCTCCAGTGGGGGTGAAAAAAATTCTGCTAGTAGCCAGTTTTGATGGATCATCCGGGGTGAAAAGAAAAGGTGGACTATACAGCGTGGCTATATGGAAACTGTCACAATGGACGATTGTAACTGCGGCTTCCGAGTTTGTCCCTGACCTAACCGTTAATGAAGCGGAAAATCGTGGGCTGCTTTAAAGTTTCGATTTTCTTGCCAATCAGGCAAGGTAACGGGTGAAATTCGGTGGAGATTATAATTCGGCGATTCATCGAATGCGAGGAGAAATCGACTGTAAAGCGCCGGGTTTGCAGTTGCTGAAGCATAGGGCTATGTAGAAATTAAGATCATGGCCAACTGACGAGTTCCTACACATGAAGAGGATCTGGAATCAGAATGCAGATCGACTGGCGCGTGAGGCTCTACGGCAAGAGAAAGGGAAATTTGATGTTTCCGATCAAGAGCGTTGAGACCTGGTCATTCTCAATAGGCTAAATGATATGCTACTAACCGAATAGTTCGATTGTCTGGTCAACGTAACGGCTATCACCCAATCAGCCCAGAGAAGACGTTGCAGCCCAGGATGTTACACAAAATGGTGCTGCAGCAGATAAGGATCGTTCGTGTTAAACTAGCACAATAGGAAAAAAGTTGGATATCTAGTCTGAAGATTTATCTGATTGGAGATATAGCCAAACTATTAGCCACTTAGCGAATGTATGTGTCATGATCGCACCGGACTACGAAGTGGACCAAAGTGGACTGCAGTTTTTGGGTCCGAGATCAGCCACCGAAGCTGAAGATCGCACTTAAATGGCTCGTTTGGTGGTTCCAAAAAAAAATAAAGCGAGATTTCTTGCATGATTACCACACGAGTTTGGAGGGTGGTCACTAAGGAGTTGGTCGTACCTATCAGCGAATCAGAGCGAGTTTTCATTTGCGCGGGTTGTATTGAATTTTACAGCGGTATGTGGGAGAGTGCACAGGTTTTGAAACAGGAAAGGGACGACTGATGGATCAAAGTGTATCGCCTGGTAATGTGCACTCGACACACCCATTTCAAATTATAGCTATGGATCACATCCCCTCGTTGCCAAGATCGTTTAAACGAAACACCATGCCACTGTTGTGGGTCGATCTGTTTCCTAGATATTTGATCGCAAAGGAAAGCTCGCCCAGATCTGACCAGACAATCGCAGAAAACTTCGAGGAGTGTGTGTCCCGACGATTCGGTACGAGTAAGACGATACGCCACGATCGTGATCCAGAATTTATGTCTAATTTCTGGCGAGCATTTAATTAGATGGCAGGACAAAAACAACGGGCCACTATGGCGTACGGACCGCAAGCTTATGGTACAGCCGAACGCTTGGTGCAAACGCTGACTAAATCAGTCAAGATGTATGCCATGGATGAGAATCAAAAGGACTGGAACGAATATGCGGAGCGATTTACCTATGCGATCAACACCGCTCAAGATCGAATTCGAGGAGATACACTAATCTACTTTATTTATGGACGGGCCCAAGATCGACCTTAAAAGCTACCTTGCCGTTGGGAAGCACAAAGCCCCGGGATCGAGATGCCCGAAGATGATAATATTATAACGCCAATACCAACGTGCTCGGGCGATAGTGAATGAACGATTGGAGTCTGCGATCAGAGGTCGAGCCGATCGGCACAATGAAGTTCGAGATTCATTTTATATCGATCGTGGCTTGCAGGTTTGGCTATTTCTAGACTGGGTCAAGGAAGGATTTGCTCGAAAGCTAGCTTATACGTGGCATGGACCTGTCCGAGTGGCCGAGAAGTGCAGCGATCACGCCGTAAAGTTAAAAATCGCAGGCACGCCGTACCGGCTATTTCCAATAGTCTACTTGTCTAAGCTGAAGCTAGTTCAACTATTCCCAGAATGCCCAACAGGTGAGCTAAATGTCGGCGAGGCGAGTCGGTTTAATTTTGACGAAGCGTTACTTTTGGACGACAGCTGGGAGGGTGGCCTTGACTTGAATGAGTTTGAAGTGGACAAGATCATCGATGTGCAATCGCGACGAAAGACAAGATATTGACGAATACTCAAACAGTTCCTAGTGCCATGGAAGGAGTACATCTACCCGACCTGGATCGATCTAAATTGTGGAGCTGTGATACAAGAGTTGGTCGCGATTGGGTGAGCAGGAATCGTTATAAAATAATGCAATTGCACGAAGAGAAAGTAGGAGAATAGCAACGATTGGAGAGCTTAATTGGATGGGTTTGTGCAAAAGAAAAGCATGGACAAAGGGGAGAGTTATAGATGTAAAGGGGTTGTACTTGGAGATGGAATAGAATAAATGTAAATTGAGTACGACGATGGAAGACAATTGGTGCGACCAAGAAACAATAAAAGGAAGAAATAAGAATTATGGGAGCGATCGAATGGACACGAAAAAAAAGAATACATTGAGAGATCGCGTTATGGAAACTGACCTAGTAATTATTCTCGGTCAAGGAACTTACCGACCAAGCGAGTAAGAGACGACCCAAGGTAAGAGGGAATTTAACCACAAAGTTGGTTTCTCCAACGCTCTGCAGCATGATCGATCGATAGAGCGGTGATCAGGTTGAACATATTGGCCCGCTTTACAGACAGGCCGGAATACCACTCTGTTTTTTGTTATGGAGAGAAAGTGAAGGAACACTAAATGTAACAAGACGTCAAGATCGCAAAGCCCGTCGATCATTCCCTGCAAAACCACCTGTAACAACCTTTTCGATCGCGGACCAGCACGAGATTGTTGCTGCCTTCTTTCTTAAGCAAAGGCAGCCAAGTCTGGGTCCGATTTGCGCTGGGCAGGGGAATTTACACGAAGTGTGTCGACTCCCACAAAGCTTGACGATGGCTTTCCACAAACCAAGATACGCATCGTACAGTTTCTGAAACCAACCAGAAAGTTTTAACAAGTTCGGGTTTACTATCTGTCCCACGGTTGCTGATTGTAGGGCTGCTGGATCTTGGTGAAGGAAGTGACCAGATGGGAGACCAAGAAGACTTCGGAGGAGCAAGGATCTTGCCTTGGGTTACCAGGAACATATATAACTTTATTTATAAAAATGGCGGAATAACTTGTCGATGTCAAGCTCCGACACGATGATCGAACTGATCCTTCTAGCCGACCAAGGACATACGTTCACGGCCGATCGCAAAATCCGATCGCGATATCCCAGAATCCAGCGATCGCGAGGTACGTGGGTGTCAGTAAGCACTGAAATTTTTGCAGGATGCAACAGTAAATTGCAGGGGCTCCGAGTATCACCCGAAAGGCTGAGAGCACCGTCATAGTCGCTAATAGGCTGTCCAAACAACTACGTCATGAATACTCGCTTGGCTGTATCAGGAAATTGGGGTTTTGTCCTGGGAACATCGATTTTGATCGGCGACAATTTCTTGGAAGGCGGAAATTTTCTTGGAAGGCGAAAATTTCCTGGAATGCGACGTAGCTCTACGTCGGGCGGCAGAGCGAGACGACGAAAGTGCTGCCAAAAGTGAATCATCAGTGTCCGCGGAAGAAGGATCACAGTGATCGTCACCCTCCGATCCCTTGGACGACGGAAATCGAGAACCAAACGGGTTAAGGGAAGCCGATCGAGGTGGAGACTCTGCACGATCGCTGGCTTCCCATCGCTCCGACGATAGCGATCGGTAATCGATGGGTCAGGCAGCGTCGATCGACCCGGCGACGATCTGGCACGACGGACACGCTTGGTTTTAACCAAGCTTGTCCGTCGAAGGGGGGAATCCTTTTTGGGGGTACAGTATATGCGGGCAAATCATTCGAAGAGACGCTGGCGACCAGTTCAGCCATGCGAGTGAAGATTAAATCCTCGACTGAAGCACTTGATCACATTCAGCTATTAACGCATCCAGCTTTTCCACTTACTGGCTACAGTCGACGTCCCGATAGGTGAGATCTCGATTAAACCAATCGCGTTGAGCCGTAAGACCGAAAATCTGGACTGCGAAGCGATCGCGTTAAACCTTGATCTCACCCATGTCTCGCTGGGCCATAGCTAACTCTTGCATGATCGCGTACAAGCGGGCGAAAAAGTGATCTTGTGCGTCTTCGATCTGGATTTTCGCTTGAGCATTGGCGTTCTGGGAAGACTCGATCACTAAATCTAAATAGTCTTGCAATACAGCCAGTTGACACCGATTTTTCACTTGCTCAGCATGTCTGGCCGTTTTAAGCTTCAAGAGAGCTGTTTTCAAGATCGATTTCCTCCAGGCGTGTTCTCGGTCAGCCAACTCGTCTTGGAATTCCGCAACCTTACGCTCGGGGTCTTCCAACTTGTCACGCATATCGTGATAACGTTGGTTGAAGTATTGTCTGATCGGTCCTAAGAATTCGCAAACATCATGCAGCTGCCGTTTCAAACGATCACCACGAAGTTCTTGAGCCCTTAACTGATCATGCATTGCGCCATAATCGTTTTGGATATCCTGGCGGGCCTCAGCGCAATCGAAGAGGTCATTGATATCGGACCGCAAGGAGCGTCGATCGACCGCAGGGAGGAAGTTCAACCGGCTGCTTGCAAAAGACGCAGAAGAACCCAGTGGGGGCGTTTTTGGCGATGGAGAACTTTGTGCGTCAGACGGGCCTAGGCGGCAAATCGACCGATGGTCGGAACCCTCCATGCTTGTGACGACGGGTCTAAGTGGAACTTAAGAGTGGATCAGACAACTGGCGAAGTGCACTGATACACCAGCACTGTATGCCGGTAATCAGCGCAGGGGACCGCTGTGGTGGAGCGATTTTGGCAGAAAGCGCGATCGATAAAGGGAGTGATCTCCAACGGTGACAAATCGTTGAGAGGGATTGACTGGTTGATTAGGGGCGCAATACTTAGAGCGAATATCACAGTATCAAGATCGACTATCACGACACCGAGAGCGAATATAGCAATACCGCAACCAAATATCACGACAATGGAATTGAATGTCAAGTTACCAAGATCAAGCCAATGTACCGATATTGAGGAAGTATGAGATGTTCAAGGTCGGGGATATGGCTGACAGATCGGCAGAGATCAAGATACTGGAAGGCGATCGACAGCCGGTAGAAGAGATCGAGATCAATAAAGGAGGCAAGTTGATTAAGGAGATTGACTATCGAGGAGATCAATGATCGGACAGATCAGCAATCGGAAAGATCAGGGATCGGCTAAGGAGATCGACGATCAGCGATAGGCCAAGGAGGTCGACGATCAGCGATAGGCCAAGGAGGTCGACGATCAGCGATTGGACAATGATATCGACGGACAACGATCGGCCAAGGAGATCGACGATCTGTCTAAAGTGGACCACACATGCGAAGATCATCACCGAATTAAGGGGACACGTGGCAGAACATCATAGCATACAGACAGACATAGTCACAGTCTTAGCTTTTATTTGGTCGGCATTGAACAGAACTCATTTCGCTTCTAAGTACACGCGTCGACTTCTCTTCCGGGATGGAATATTCCCATCGACGTAAAGAAGGTCACGCATACTAAAACCAAATGATATCCCGGATCATTGCTGGGGATCAAGAATTCTCATCCCCCAACTGCGATCGGACGCAGCAAGAACGAAAAGGACAAGACGCAAGATCTCGAGACGGCTCAAGTGGTCAGAGGGACGCATCCACACAGGGACTAGGCGATCTCGTTGAGATTTGGGTGACTTATATCAAACACCCTACAAGTACCCCGTGATCGGTCGAAGATTTCCGCTTAATCACACCAACCCACTCCAAGCACAGTCGGTTTTCTTTTGACACAAGTCCACCGAGAAGAGTGCATCCCGCCCTACCGACGGGTACAAAAGGTGAGGAAGGAATTACAAGAAACGGAAACGGAGCACCCTCTCCGATAGTCGATCTTCTGGGCACCAGTGGAGAGCCGAGATCACCTCATAAAATGAGTGATTGCCACTCCACCACAACAGTTTCTAACATCGTGTGCATGTGTGTGGGTGTAAGCGCATAATCTGGAACTGATGCAAAGGGCCAGGTGCACCTTACAAGTTGCAATACGTGCGGGGAGTCTGTAACCTATTGGGTAAATGAGTAACGCTAAACATACCTCACACGTTGTAATGAATACGATACGGCCCACACTCGTCCCTCCATATAGCGGACCGAAACGTGTGACGTGATTGCCTCGTTCCTTTTATAGAACTCTCGCATTTGGAAGGTCAAAATGAACCCTTATAATAGAACATCCATTGAGTTTTTCGCATCAAGCACTGTTTTTGTAACGTGCTTGGAGATACTTGACAGATTCTTGGTTAATTAGTCACCGTCGTGCTGTAGCAAAAAAGTAATTACTGACGGAGACAACATTACAGAGCCTCGGGTGATCTAATCGTCACCTCATCGGCACTGCCACCATCTTTGTCGTTCTCAATCGCCTCACGCTCTATCACCTCTGCGTTGCACTCGACCGGCTCGTAGTCTTGCGCAAATTGTACTCGATGACACTGACGCTGCAAGTAGAACCTTCCATAAGCTTGGTCAGCTCGTCCTCTACATATCGATTGATGAATTTTTGTAGTCGCGTGTTGGTTAAATTCGGCCAGCGTCACCGCCCCCACGATAACACACTTGCTCTAGCAGTTGCGAATCACCTGCTTGGGTACCTCCTCCCAGGTTGAAATGGCGAAATGACAGCCGTAGGATATTCAACTTTCTGTCTTTTCTAGTGTGGATTGCACTCAGGAGCATCAGACAAAAAAATCTAGAAACGGTGCTTTAAGATAACCGAATAACACGTATCAGAAGGAAACACTTTTTGGCCATAAGAACATCCATTTATACTTACTTGCATCGAGCGGTTGCAAATGTGCTGTCACGTTTGCGACAGAAATTTAAGCTTGATGTATCAGCTTTTAATGGCGCCATAAAAGGACGACGTGTTGTTTAGCAGGAAAAGCAATAGCCTACCGTGAATGTCGACATCGGAATTCCAGATCCACTAAGCAAATGTTGACCTGTTTAGCCACGTATGCTGATTGATGAAGTACAAAACTTCATGTTTTGGTTGTTGGCGTTGCGAAATGCTCGTGGTCGCTTTGACTTGCCTATGACAACACGATACATCTTCTCGGTGCCGGCCACGTTGCATCAAATGGGGACCGTGATACGATCCTTTTCTGACTTCCTTCCGGACCGCTTGACCGTTGCCACTTTCTTGTTTGGAGAAAGGCAATAGAAGAGAGCTGATTCGTCTAAATTGATTACATCTTATGGTGAATGTTGTCCAATCAACTCTTCAATCTCAATTTATGTCATTACGAGGTAAGCGCGATCAGATGATTTTGCCTCGCCCTGAAGCTCATGCTTCTCGATAACATGTCGAGTCTTGAATTTGTGTAGCTATTAATTTGAAAGCCGCATGTCGTTCATGTTCATCCCTTCAGCTTCTCGGATAAAGTGACCTTTTTTCTAGTAGTATACAGTTTGTGAGAGTCGCTCTGTTGTCATTGAGAATATAGAACGCGAGGAACGCGGCCTTAAACGCTGAAACAGCACTTTTTGATTGCGCTTACTGCCCATGAAAAAAAACGCGTTGGCTGTTGCCTGAAGAATCCGTTCTGTTGCCGTTGTGAAAATCCAAAGGCCGAGCTCTTCTCTGACCCAGTCTTGTATTTAAGACGGTTTTATTCCTGGTGTGCGTGTGATATGCACCTCTATCTGATGCTTTTGCTCTATCGTCAGCACCATTGAAGCATGAAAAAATGTGCAAATTTGCAGGCAATGCGGGACTGTTTCCAGTTTAATGTGGAGAATAAGTTGTGGTTGGTGAGCGCTACTTTAGTACCCGATTTCTTAAGTATCTTAAATGAAGTCAGCATACAAAAACCAAGTAACGCAGCTTGGTGCAGGACAAGCTTTTTTTATCATAAATTTTAACCTCGAACGATGACGTCGCTACTTGACGTCATTAAAGTATGTCAGCACCGCGTTTATATTCATTTGAGTACGCTTTAAAAACGAAGTCTGATCAGAGCGCCCATCCAGTCTTTGTCTTTACCCAAAAACATTTAAGATTTCTGTTTGACATTCATCATCAAGAAATCAGTTTATAATTTTCAATCTTTGTTACGTGTGTGCCGGAGGACGGAAACCCGCATCCAATCCACACACACTATAAGCGAACATCACAAATGAGCTATTCGTAAGACGCTCACTCGAACCTCACCGCACGCGAGAGAAGACGGTAAAACCGCTTTTTTAGGTTCCTGGAGGTGTGTTTCAAGGTAGTGATATGAAGCTTTAAGGGCTCACCTAAATGATGTGACAATTTTTATGGCAGAAAATTTGCCATAACGTTAAGCCAATTCAGGTACGTCGTTTGACCTCGAACGTGAATTTGGGGGAAGATGGAAAACTTGTCCTGATATAAGAGCCTATGACGCGCATTCTACTGATACTTCATGACAAAAGATACTGAAGAAAACAAATGATTATGTCGAAAGGCAAAATATATTAAAATGGATTAAAAACTTTTATTACGTTTCTACACCACTGGTCCAACAAGTCCACTTCAACAAAAATCTCTTGTCGACATCAAGCCCGAGCAACCAATGTTTTTAAAAAGTGAGCATTTTTCTCACTAGAGAAAAGTACAATTTCCTTCAACACTACAAAGAAAGCCCAAATTTCTGCTCGCTCTCATACTCATGCACATTTTTATAATGAATAAGTATGTGAGCATTCTGTTCCATATCAGCATTGAAAAATCAATGGCGCATCGACTCATAAATGTTGGAAAAATCGACTACAAGGGCTTCATTTTTAGAGTAAAAAACGACGCATGAAGCATTTTGGTTTCGTGAAGGAGCTACATAAAGTCTGTTAAGAGCGCGTGCGTGACGGAATATCCAAAGATATGGTCCTAGAGAAAGCAGCTCGACTGTAATTGAACTTAGCAACTAGAAGTTTACATCCTTATTATTTCCACAAGCTGGCTCCAGAGATGTATTAAATGGAAAAAATCTAGAGCCGCACATTGGACGGCGAAAGCGAGAGCTTAAGCATTAAGGAAGTGCAAGCAGCAAATTCTTGGACCGTTATTGATTGAGAAATATTTTACGAGTGTTGTGTTTTTAACTTGATAGAAAAATCATTGTTTGTTTAGTTTCCAGTGAGCACATTCCCTTTCCACGGTCTGAAACAACGTCAGGAACGAGCGCAAAGATTCGGATGGTAGTTTCTCTATGCTGCAACACAGGTGTATCTAACAATATGAAGCCTATTTTCTTTAAAAAAAAATTGGTCAAGAATTTTAAGGGTGTAGAGATTGTGAAGTGCGGCATCCTATACGCTGCAAAGTCGAACGCCTGAAGATCTAGAATCATCTGAAGTCAGTTGGTGCAACAATTTAATATTTGGATACGTGGTCGCAAAGTCCTACTTTTTCTCGATAACGCTTCCAGTCACAAGTCCGAATATAACTTAACAACATCGCTGTAGTCTTGCATCCGCCTAACATGATCTCCAACATCGAGCGGCTCGATCCAGGTACGCATTTAATATGATTTTTTTCTCTATGCGCTTTCTAAATCAAAATAAAATTTTAATCTACATTTGTGGTACATAGGTATCATCCGTTTGCTTGTAGCTCCCTGCAAGAATTTCAAATACGATTGCGCGTAGATTGGATTAAAGCAAACATGGAACGCAGACTTATTGTCCTCAAAGCCAATGCTGTTGCACATGAGGGCTAAACCCTCATTGGTGAGCTGATCATTCGGAGATTTTAATCCTAGAATGTGTGGTGAAGCTACGTTTTGAAAATGATGGACTTAAGGGTCGACGAGCCGGATGGACCTGAGACCTCGTGGCTGAGAAAAAGGCTCGGATACCTGGAAATCACAAGGAAACAGTGGCCGTTGGGTCCAACCGTGATGACCGGTTAACTTAACTACTTATAGGGTCATGTAGACCGACAATGTCGGTTAAACGGTAGCGATGTGGATCGTCATCAACCACTCGTCGATCGGCCTGGTCGCCCAAGGCTGGCCTCGGTCCCTGTAGGCCGACCTGGTCACCCATAGGTCGGATTGGCCTCTCAAGGTCTGGTGGCTCCTGTCCACCCCTTATATAGAACCCAGGTGCAAGATAAAGACAGCGTAAAGGAGTTTATAGGATAGGACGATATTAATACTACTCAATTTGCGATCTAAGTAGCACGATGTGTCGTGTCCTAAGAAACTTGTTAGTCTACCGACTTGTTCCGGGTCAGAAATCTGTTTGGCCCACCCTTCAAATAGAAAGTTGTCAGTAAGGACCAAGCGTAAGTAAAACCCCAGAAAGTATATTGGCCTGTGGGTACGTGGAGTAGCTCCCCCTAACTCAAGCTCGCTACAGGAAGCGGTCTCCATACCCTAGTGGTAGGGGAGAAGAAGCGTAAAGACCAGGTGGCTAACACCCCTGAGACAAGTAAAGGCCAGGAGCTACCGGCACGTGAGACAACCGTTTATAAGACCAGTATCGACCACGTTGATCGAGGGGCCGCCTACATTGGACCCCGACTGAAGCATATCTGCTCGGCCCCCCAGTTCGACCTCATCAAGGCCGACGTCTACATCATCACCAAGTCCTCCGAAGAGTGAAACCCGCCAGCCAGCGGGTACACTAGTTATTTCAAGGTCCACAAGCGGCATCAGGGTACCCCTCCGACAGTCGACAGTCCAGCACAGTGAGTGGTTTGGGGTCTCGTCAAATAGTTTTGACAACCCACTTCAACACAAGCGAAATTATCGAAGTGCCACAAGCGGTGAATTTGCGTGCAGAAAATGATTATCGACGTTTCAGCCTCGCCATATAATAAGACTGCTTTGATTCGACTGATGAAAATTAAAAGCTTAATGTATGCGTTGGTGTGATGGATTATACCCATACCGAGGACCACGAGCAGATTTGGAAACTACAGGATTCTCTGATTAAGGCATAATTCGCGAAAGTCGAAAGCAACAAAGATCCAGCACCAGTCAGTTTAAACGAGCACAAAAGTGCTCCCTGCTTTTGTGCTTGCACCTCATAAGCTCAAACAAATACACGATTATTAATCAGTAAGATCTGCATGACATGTTGCCTATTATTTACAAAAACCGGCACGCTAGATTGAAACAGATCCGACATAAAAAAGATATTTATTTACTTTTGTAAAGTTTAATTTATAACATACAATACCTTTTTTGTAGTCTAACTCAAATACTCTGATCATCATTTAATTGTTCGTTATTATATCATGCAACTTTTCTCGTCTTGCTTGATGCGTCACCCACTTGTACATTTTTTATGCGCATTATTATCAGGAAATTCCGTCAAACAGCCGATGCCACAAATGGCACATGATATTAGAAAAACTCGGCCATTTGTATTAAGTTCAATCACGTAATTAGCAAATAGACGACAAAGGTTCGGGATTCTACACCGTCATCTCAATCGGCTTAGACTCCGTTCCGGATGCCCCTCCGATGAGCTAATTTTAGTGATGAATTAATCAGTCTTTATGAGCTCCATCACCATGTGCCCATAGCAACTTCATCGATAAGTATCACCACCTTAAGCCTCACCCCAAGTTTCTTATCATCTGACCACTTGACGAGTTATTCTGTAAGTAATACTGGATAACCCGAGCACGATTTCCTCCGTCGAATTGTTTTCAAAGCTCTCAAAAAACTCGCCACAGGCGGTAGTCTCGTGGATCTTTGTTTTGCCTTGAGTGGCACGGATTAATAGATCGACGTCAGGGCTGATTAATGTAGACCAAGAACGGATATCGGTTTTGGATAGCGAAAAATGGATTGTGAGCTGTTGGATCGGATTATGAATCTTCTCTACTGACTTACACTAGTTTCGGGGAAGCTTGAAGATTAAGGTCTTTTTTTTAATTATCTCATTTTAGATAATTAAAGCAGAAATTGTTCCTTTACTCATGGGAACCACTTACTTAAGCGTCGACATGTATTTAGCTGAAGATAAGCTGAAAAGTTTATTATTGCCACATGCATCGTGCTAAGCATGTTAAGTGTAAAAAGATTACCTACTTAAACAGAACTTTTATTTAGCTTCTTATAAAATGGGATGAGCTATTACAGCTACATAAAAGATCTTTGTGGCTACTTTGGGCATAAACATCCCTTATCACCTACTTACACAGAACTTTTAATAAGCTCCTTATAAATTGGGATGAGCTAAAACAGCTACACAAAAGATCTTTGTGGCTACTTAGGGCATAAACAATCCTTTTTTGTGGCTACTTTGGGCATAAACATTCCGTCTGTTATATGGTGGTCCCTGGTTACGTTAAGAGATACTAGCACGGGTTTTATTGACCAGGTTATCAAGTGGGAAAATGTGAGAAAAGTACTTGCAACATACTTGACCATGAATGGATGCGCTAAGATGTTTATTTTAAGCTATGCGTAGTGAAAGTCTCGTTACACACGGCTACGACTACACTAAAATCTCGGTACCAGAGGCTCCAGCCCAAAAAAAAATCCACGATACAAGAGGCACTCTCCGGGGTGTCACACGTGCTGAGAAAAACCTTGTGAAATACGATTAGTCCAGCCTTAAAAAATATACATACATTTGGAGCGATAACGCGATCACTTTGCGCCAAAGCAAACTTGTCATGAAACTTAGAGCACGCGCATTCACTCAAGGTAGAACGACATTACCCACTATTATCACAATAAGTGTCTCATTGCGCTTAAAAAGGAAAGTAAATCGTTCGCAACCGCGGTTTTTTATCAACCAGACGCACTCAGCAATGTTGAGCATAATATATATGCCACTTTGTCACATTTTAATTGATCATCATGCTTATGGCTCGCGTATTTGACGCGGTCGGTATTTAAAAGGAAAAATTAACCAGCGAAAAGAGTACATTCCGAAGCGTTCTATGAAAATTTGAAGTCCATAGAATTGCAAATTGTGATTTCTTGACCTGGTTTTTGCATGATCGTTACAGAAATTTCAGGGTTTTGACGCATTAAAGTCAAAAGGTGTCGAACATCACTCAAACAAGAAGTTTCAGTCATCCAAAAAGCAGCGCGACAACCTTTTTAGCAGTTTAAGTACTAAAAAGTACAGAACAGATGTGAATAAGAGTGATTTTTTTTTAATTTGGCGGAATGTGTCAAGGAAAGGTTAAAACTTGAATGGCATAAGCCAAAAGACATACACTTTTTAAATATCATTTTTTATTACTTAAGGCTAATGTTACCCATTCTTTCAAAGACACAGCTCATTTTGTCACTTCGAATTTCAAGGTAATGGTGAGATCTCATTACCTAGGCAGCAACGCACAATGTTTGTGTGTTGGGAGCAACTTCTTCATCCAAGAGGCCTACAAATTCTCTTGACGTTGCTAGACCAGTAGGGTGCTCCCACCTACTGATCCGTCCGTTTTTTGACGGTCCATCCGTTATTGCGACTATACACCAACAGCGGACCCGCGTCCCTGCCCCTTTCTCATGGGTAAAACGGTCATTACGCCCGGTGGTTGCGAGACACTGGACGAGGGGCAGCCATTCCTAAGCGTAGTGTCCTGTCTTCCTGACATCTGTTGCATTTCTGCAACTTCTTGTAGTCTGTAGGGGGGGGGCCTTCTCACTCTCTACATAACAGAGTTCCATCGGCTCTGGACCTCCGCTGTCGTATCGTCTCGGTTGACGATACGATGTCGAGCTGGCGCGAGCCTGTCTCAGACTGAAGTCTTCCTGTTCCGCAACGGATATAGCTTGTTCTAGTGAATCTAGTTCAAGCCGGAACAGGTGAGTCTTGACGGGACCATCCGCAAGACCCTGCATGAACACCGAAACCAACGTGTGTTCATCCACCGGATTGGAACTTATGCAACTCGTAGGATGTTGCATGTGTTGTGCGTAAGCGTGCACATCACGATTACCCTGTTTGAGCTTCAAGAGTTCAGTTCGAGCTCTGAACTCAGCTCTAGGCGGTTCAAACGTTTGTCTGAGCCGCGACTTGAAGACTTCCAACGACCCAAACGCATATGGGTCGTGCAACTTGAGCCCCAAAGCCCAAGTCTTGGCACGTCCTGACAGATTTGATTGGGCAAATGCAACTTGCATATCCCCGTCGTCGATGCGACGCGCCCTTGTGGCGTCGTCTTATTCGACGAACCAACTCAAGAGGGAGTCCTCTTCGACTCCCTTATACTTGGAGATGTCAATCTTCAAGGTTTTTCGGGTCGACGCGAGTGCATCGACCCACCAGCAGCAGCCTGCTGCTGTCTCAACAGTTCAAACTGCTGAGACCCTGTTCTCTCAACAACTCTGATTGTTGAGAACCTTGTTGGTGAAGCAAGGCTACTTTCTCGCGTTCTGCGTCAAGTTCATTTTGAATGAACTTGGCGATAGTAGCATGTTGGGCATCTCTATTGAGAGCCTCTAGCATGACGCTAACAGCATGGGTGCCCATGGTTGAACCCATCCGTTCAACCGCATCCCATTCGACATCGCTCAAATGAAAGTAGCCGTCACGCGTAGCGTGAAAGCTTTGGTCATCTTCATCATCCAACAGATTCATGTCAGATGTGAACGTGGTCCTTGGACGGACTACGAAGTGCTACCAGGTGTAACGGGGCACCCTGAAGCTTGTACTGGCAACAGTACAAGCTACTTATTCTTATGACAGAATAAGGCGGTGCCTCGGAACTTCACGTACACTCATTCGTGCAGAGGA